>OW799234.1:61864205-62386342 GCA_941918925.1 Phyto melanocephala | reverse complement strand
GTATATTAATTAATACTATTTGATATTTTAAGGTAACGTATTACTTGGAATCGACTTATAAATATAAAATTGAAAAATTTTTTGATTAAAAAATAGTTTTTTTCCACTTTTAATTAAATATTCATAAACAAATTCGATATCGCAACAAATTTTTAATTTCCATCCCTGACATCACTGAGAAAAATGTATACATTTGATGAAAGCTTGGCGCTTTGTACAAATTCAACTGTTGTTTTATTTTTTTTAACGTAGCAACGAGTTTACCTGGTTTCTCAAACCATGGCATTCAAAATTTATCGGTAAACTTTGAAAATTTTTTATTAAGTGCGTATTTAACACAAATAAATGGGTCTAATAATTAATGGACGTAAAAAAACGCGATATATAATTAAAATTTTTACAAAACATGAACAATTTATTCCGATACAATTAATTCTTAAATGACAAAATATTTCCGCTATTTTTTTCAAGGCGACACCGTTGGGTCTGTTGTAAAAATAAATGGCAAGAACTAAATATTTTCTTAACTTTAAAAAATATTTCCAAAATTTCTTAAATAAGAAAAAAAATAAATGAATTTACGTACCTGTACTCCGGACCACTTTTCATCGACCAATTTGCCATTTCTTAAAGTTTTTGATTTACGATTGTTAACTTGAGAATCGGACAAGTGCCGTTGCTATAAAAATAAGAATAAATTATAAATTATAAACAAATATGGAGAAGTTTAAAATTAATGTTTAAAAAATTGTTTGCTTAAGTACATAAGTTTACACTCAAATAAAAAAAAATCATATTTATCTTTTTTTATTTAAGTGCAAAAATTACAGTAAGCTTCAGTACAAGGTAAAGGTAATCCCAGTTCAGAGAGAATTTTGTTGTTTAAGTTTTTTTATATAAAGTTTGGCATAAATGAGAAAAGAGAGAGAATTGTTTTTTTTTATTTAAGGACTTTGACAGCTGAAGTTTAAAATAGGTCTGTCTGCGTACTTTTCCAGTAGCAAATACTCAGTAAATTTTTTTGGGAGAGTAAGACCAATTTTACTCTGGCGGCTAAAAAATATATCAAGAAGTACGCAGACAGTATCCAGTAAAATTTTGCAAGAAAACAGCTGATCGGTGTGTAAACAATTGAAATTACAAAACAAAAGAGTTTTAGCATATGTGTACGCTAAAGTGAATTCTCGCGGTAAATTAAAAAATGCTAATTTTATCGGTTCTGCCATCTCCAATCCACTTACATTACGGTCACACTGTATATTTGGACGTTTCTAGCATGAAGTAAAATGTTGTTTATTATAATATTTTATAAACGTTAAAAATCAGCACAATTCTAACTACTTACCTCTGCCATTGTTAAATTTCAATTTTTATTTTCGTTTCACAAAAATTTTTTCATAATTAGTAAATAGAAACAGCTGTTCAAACTAGTTGCAAAATCTTGCAAGAAGAAATTTCTCCAACAACATTTTGCAAGTTCTCAACTTCCAACTGTCAAAAAATTTTCTTTTTTGCTCTCTCGTTGCAAGAGATTTTGAGTACGCAGACAACATTTTGCAAGATTTTGTAACATTTTGCATAAAATGATGCCAAATATGTGTACGCAGACAGACCTAATAAGTGAAGAAAAAAATAATCAGCTGATAAATGAATTTTCCTTGTGGCAGAAGTTGCAATCTAACGTAAATAAAAATTATTTCGTTTTATAATTTGTTAATTGATTTTAATCAGCAATTTTTTGTTTTTTTTTTGTCTAAGTATTCACGTTTTTTAATGGATTTTCGTACTATTATGTCTAATGTTTTATTTAAGAAGTATTTTGTAATAATTTTCTCAATTCTTTTTTCATAATCTATATATATAAAAATCAATGTGTGTTTGTATGTTTGTATGTTTGTTTGTGCCTTATAGACGGTTAAACGGCTGGACCGATATCCTTGAAATTTTCACAGAATCTTTCTGTATGTCTGGAAGGAGCTATAGGCTATACTTTAGTTTGAAATTGTAAGTGGGCGGGGTGCCACGCCCTATTAAAGATTAAGTATTAAATATTATATATCACGAAAGTTAATGCAGCTAGTCTTCAAATTAAGTACGGTAAACTTTGACATCCACACAAACATTTGGGTAAAAAATGGGCGTACTTGCAATAGTAGGCGTGGCCACATGAATTAAATACTAAAATTCGTATATTTGGAAAACGATATCGATTAGAGTAGTAAAATTTTGCAAGAGCAACTTTGACACCCAAATGAATATTTAGGCAAGAAATGGGTGCATTATCAATAGTGGGCGTGGCACCTACCATATGAAATAAATACTAAAATTCGTATATCTGGAAAACGATATCGATTAGAGTACTAAAATTTTGCAAAAGCAACTTTGATATTCAAATAAACATTTATGGAAAAAAAGGGTGCACTAACAATAGTGGGCGTGGCACCTGCCATATGAATTAAATACTAAAATTTGGGGTGGCGAAGCACACCAGGTATTAGCCAGTTTCTTTATAAAATTGGTAAATATATTGCGTGCAAATTTACACATCAGAAGCATGACCAGGCAATAGTTATTAATTAAGTGACATAAAATTTACCACAATGTCAATGTCAACCAACAAACCATGAAAATAAAATAAACAAAACAAAATTTTTTTCTCAATGAACCAACCACCTTACCATCACGTGGCAAACCTCTTCTTGTATGTAATGTAGTAGTGCAATGTTTACAAAAACTTAGTAAAAACAAGTAAGAGTACTTTTTTCGTCCATGCGGAATCTTATATACCCTTCACAACGTGTAGTCATGCATTAACAATTGTTTGTATCACCATTTATCTCATATGAAATACGTACATACAAACATAAAAACAGACATATTTAAAAACATCCACTTTTGTATGTAACGATGTTTCTGACTTTTAATACCGATCTGCTCCCGAATATTTCTCATATTGTAATATCGGGGGGCTTAAAAAAATTGATTTAAACGTACACACAAACAGATGGTCAGACGGACAGACTGACAGAGCTTAATGACTCCCCTATTCATAAGCTTTCAGAAAATATATACTTCATGGGGTCGGAAATGAAAATTGTAGACATTCCACACGGAATGACAAACCTATATATACCCTTTTTCACTGTGTGAAGGGTATAAAAACAAGAAATAATTACACACATGTGCACATGCACATTGCAGGTGTTTTATATTAAAAAAAAATACAAGATACGAGGATAACTCATTACTTACACTACTTTTATACGCATGTAAATGTTATTTAAACAAACAAAAATATATTAATATATTTGTATTTTTTACAACGTTTCAAAACAACTGAAACTGCAAATTATTTATTATAGAATAAATATTAAGAAAATTAAATGGCATACAATTTATTTAAAAAAGGTGGTACTACTGGTAAATTGTATATATACATGTAATATAAATTAGTCAGCTGATTGGATACGATATCTTAGTAATCTATCTTGGCTTATATGTATTTTTGTTTTCTTTTCTAGATTATATAAAAAAAAAACCAGGAGAATAAATAATGGATACACAACTGAACAAAGAACCCGATTAATAGAATTTTTTTTTTAATGAGCGGTTTATTATTTTTAAGCTAATAACATATCGTCGACATTTTAACATCAGAATTTTGTTCTTTGAAGCAATGATTCGTCATCGTCATAACCACATAGTAACTTAAGAGATTTTTCTCGAATCGGCAGACACTGGCGTAGCTGCAATTTTTCCTCGGGGTGGCAAAAAAAATTCTGGGCATGGCAAATTCTTATAGTTAATATTTTTAAAACACGGGGGGCATTAAAGCCCCTAGAATTAATTGTCTACTTACGCCAATGCCGGTGTGGTCTATATTCACACTGCGGAAATTTATATTAAAGGCAAAGTGTTAACAAAATACCAGAAACATCACCAGATGGCATTCTACTCAGCTAGGAATGGCTTGTACTTCACTATGGTGCATTAAAAATAAAATTTCTGTTTTTCCCATATAAGTTGCGATTGGTGAAATAATTAAAATCCGCAGATTATCGTCAAAGTTTGATTTTTGCAGTTAAATTAATGAAATCAACTTTATTTAAAATCTGATTATGAGTAATGAATTTAAATGACTTTGTTATTAAGCAAAAGTGTAGGTTCTGGGTTTCTGAACCTATTCATCAGCGCCGATTGTACTCCATTAGGTGTACAGTATGATGTGGCATTACACTTGAAAATATCATTAGGTCCTATTTTTTCGAAAATTAAGATAAAAGTACTGTTACCGTAAATGAAGATTGGTATCGGTTTATAATAGAACATGTTTTACGTTCTACTCTTGAAAACAGACCTGAGATGTTGTTATGGGCCACTTTCCATACTGCAGTCAAATTTTTCTAATTTCCCAAAAACTTCTAAATTAATTGCTCAACGCATTCGCCAAATTTGTCAGAATGCGACTGTTTATCTTTGAGGTTATTTGAAAGAGCGAGATAATTTAAACAAGCCCCAGACAAATCTTTAGTTCAACGTCAATATTGTTGACATAAGTTTTAAAAACTAGCCCATCATTGCGAAGCTAAAAACGTAGGAGATTTATTTAACATTCATGTTTTAGTTTTCCTCCATAGTAAGTTCAATTATTACTAAAACATAATAACGAGCTCAGTTAATCTATAGTTAAACATTCTTAATCCATATTCCATTGAAATAAATCAAAGTAGTTTCTTTAAATATTTCTATAAAAATGTTTTTGTGAAAACGTTCTTTAATAAATAACATGTAAACCACTAAAGGCTTACAACATAATTAGGCACTCTCGTATTTATACCATTTTATTTTTTTTTTCTTTTAGTATTTTTGTTTTTTTTTTTTTTTATGTTGTTTTACTTAGTTTTGTTTACTTTAGTGAGTTCTTGTTGTCTTTTTATACTTACAATGTCATCGTAGGCATCTTTAACTGCGGTTAATGTCAGTACGCCGATTAACGGTATGGCTGTAGTAACTGGCGTAAGTGACGATATGGCCGGTATTAGTTGTAACACCAACAAACAAAGAAAATAAAAGTTGGCAAGACGTTGAAATTGTTCTAGAAGATTAAATGGCAAAAATGTCATCAAAGAATATTTGGACGTTTTAATATAGTTATCCTGAAATGAAAAAAACAAAATAAAATAAAATTTATTTATTAAATTAAATAATAAAATTTGTTTTTTATATAGTTTTAGTAAAATTAAACATTATGTTTGAAAGTATGATCCATGACTTGTTCGCTCTTAGAGAACAGAAAATATGTAACTGTTTTTCTTCTTAAAGGAATTTAATTGTAGGTGGTGCTATTATATGTATGTACATATGTGTATGTAACAAAGAAGTCCATAATAAATCTAGGGAAAAGGAAAAGCATCGAATTTTTATATGAAAAATTTCGGTAAAAAACAGTGTCCTATATATAAATTTTCTATATCTATGTACATATATAGCAGATTTTAAATTTCACGAGTGCAAATATGCAATAAACCTAATTTTGTTTTTGCACGGTTTTGATATAACACGGTTTGAAAATAAACAAATACATATAAATTTGTTTTACACGATTTTATTCCACTTAGCACGTTTAAAAATCTTTTGGGCTTAAATTTTTTTTGGTTAAATTTAAGTTTTAAGAAATATGTTCATATCATAAATTTAGGGGAATTCCCTTTTTGTAGATACAGTAATTTTAAATAACACAAATCTAGGAGAATTCCCTTTTAGTGAATACAATCAAACTATTTGAGATAGCAACTAGAATGTGTTAATATTTTCTGAACTATCCATACAATCAGACGTGCTTGGTAAAAGAATTTTTTATAGGCAATTTTGATTTTCTAATGTTAGATTAAATTTAATTTTAACGAATTAAGATAAAAGATAAGCCAAAAAATATTTTATATTCATTCAGTTATTTATATATATTTTTTCTTAATTCTGTTAAATTTTTTATGTATCCCTAAAAGAAAGTGTCGAAAATTACAAAAACAAACCTAAAACGTAAAGCCATTACATAATTTGGAAAGCAAAATTTAAATTTTAGATCGCCTTCAAAATGAAGAACGCTCAACATTTCTTGGCAAAATGTTCGGTTTAAACGAAGCCACAATAAGAAAAATTAAATTTCAATTAGGTAATCGGTGATTTCTGCAACGAAACTATCTGCTAAATCTTCATCATACACTAGAGATGCCACTAAAGAGAAAATGGAAATAGCACTCATAATACAATTGAATAACATATTCTCATTTCTGACTCCATAAAGTATATATTTTCAGAAAGCTTATGAATAGGGGAGTCGATTAAGCATTGCCAATTTGTCCGTCTGTCCGTGTGTATGTGGAAATCAACTTTTGAAGCCCCCCGACATCGCTTCGACCCGCGTGAGGTATTAAAATATTACCAGATTGGTATTGAAAATCAGAAAAATCGGTACAGAAACAACTAAAATATGAGAAACAAACCACCATCACCTCGTTTTTTTCACAACATACAACACATACATACATACAAACGTGGTATAATGGCCAGAGTGAACGTGGCATCGAATCCCAGCTGAGACAAAAACAAAATTTTTTTTATATTTTTAATTTTTATTTTTTTATTAATTTTTTTTTAATTTATTTTTTATTTTTGTTGTGAAGGGTATATAACATGCGGCACGACCGAATATAGCACTCTTACTTGTTTTTAATATAATTTCCAGTATATGTCCACCACGGATACAAGTTAAATTTTCCCTTCGAATAGAGTTACTGGTTTGTCACCATAAACCAGTGACTTAACAAATCCCCATGAAAAGTAATCCAGAGGCATTAAAACGCACAAACGAGTTAGTCTTAAACGAGCTGTATGACAAGTTGTGACATCTTGTTGAAACCAAATGTTGATGATTAGCTGATTAAACTCGTCATTCTTTATTTTAAAAGAAATAGCAACCAGCGTGTAAACCGCACTAAACATCATTTTAATGGATGTGATTCGTTAATAGTTTGAGATTTCCCCTGCTCCAAATGCGGAAAATTTTTTTATTAATGTCGCCATTTTACAAGAAATGAGCCTAATCACGTAACACGTAAAATGGACTAATGATTCATCATGACTTGCCAAACACATTCTCATGCAGCTAAAAGAAAAACACTTTTTACAAGAACTCAAAAACGCGTACTCTTTATAGAACCGAAAATGAATATTATAAATAAAATATCTGCCAAATAAACATAATATTGTCACCCATCGCGTTAATGGTTGTTCTTAAATACATATGAAATTTATTTAATATTTGTGCTTTTAGTATTTATGTTTTAAAAATATCTGCTAATTTCTTTTAATGGCTTCCAATAAAATCGTGATAAGAGAACATAATTTACAAACTAACAACTAAAATTATTTCGCGTTAAGTTACTTTTAATTGCACTCTATTGAAATCCAATTTTATTTTATTGCTATTGACTGATAAAAATTTATACGACTTAATTTGTGAGTTATATTTTGTTTCTTTTTTTTAATTCGTAGACACAAAACCAATATCCTCTCTAATAAATTAACATTCTTAGCCACTTAGCCAGCCAAACTAACTTCAATGCCTTAATTTTTTTCCTACGTTTCAAACTTTACGTAACCTATTGACCTAATTTGATGTTGATTTAGTACGACTTGCAAGCACACTTGTTTAATGTTTTACACAAACATAAATAAAATCACTCATTCGGGCGCACATTGGTTCATTCTTAAATTCTTTACACAATCATTCAGGCATTTTGTATTAAAAAATTAAAGCGAATACACACAATTTAATGATGTAATATGTGGCTTTTACTCTACTTTAAACCTGTATTAGATTGAAATTTATAAAAAAAAAAACGTTTTTGCAGTAGAATTTTGCAATTTTTTTTTTTTTTTTGATTGAGGCGTTAAATAAGTTTTCTTTAAAAATAATATTTAATGAATGTAGTACAGTTAGTAACTACACTTGGCAAGCTTGTAAAGAATATTTTATATTTAAAAGCAGAAAAACACAGACATACATAAATATGTATACTAAAACATAAATATTTAAAAAATAAAATATTATATTATATGCAGATTTACTACAGGCTATTTTAGTCCTCCGGCAGTTTGAGTTGTTAACTTCCTTCGCCTAGAATGCATTTTTTTAGTTGCACTTTCATAAAAGGCCTTTAATTGGGATATATTTCTTAATCCTTCCTAAAACAAAAGGCCGTATGCAAAAAACCTAAAACAGATTTAAAAACCATTTTTAAGCAAAAATCGTTAATGTTATAAGCGAGAATTCAAAAAGCTCAACATTCTTCTATAATCTTTAAATTACACTGCTCTACAAAAACTCATTTTTTGTCTTCCCGTTAACCGATTTTTAAGATTTATGGCTTTTTTTATTTTTAAGATAAGCTCTCAGAAAAAAGTGCAAAATGTTGCATATTTGCTTTAAGTTTTTTTTAATTCCATTTTTAAATTGAAAAATATTACGAATTTTGCACGAAAAAAAATTTTTTCTCCATTAATTTTTGAATAATTCCAAAACGATAAGAGATAGACAAAAATTCTATTCATCTAAAATAAATACAATTTTGTTACACATCTTTTGGTGTTTTAGCTTTGGAAATCGGTTCTCGAGTTAGGATGAAATATGTCTCCGTACCTCACTAATTTAGGGGAAATAATTTGCCACGCCCATAAAAAAATCTCGATCTTATGGAAAAAACCGACAACGGATTTGAGTTCAGCGTATCAAAATCCATATAGCCCACATAGCTTTATTTAATGGGTGATTTTGCTGCTGAGCAGTGTTATTCTAAAGTTTTTACGATTTGTAAAGCCGAATTCTCTGGAAACTATTAACAGAAGCAACAAATGGTGTTTATTTGTTGAACTACAAATGTATACATTAAATTTATTTAGAAGAAATCGTAAAATAATTAATAAATGTGAATGTGAAATTGTGTTTTATTTTTAAGTGATTTAAATTAAATCAAAACAAATAAAAAAGATCGCTGTCGAATACCATTTCTGCCTCCAAAAAAGCAGTCCTGTTGCTTCTTGTAAATTTATTTACAATATTTGTTTGTTTTTCTTATCAAATCTTAAAGATATATCGTCTTCTGACCAGTTTCCTATTATTTTTTTTAACATGTTTTCCCTTTTTTAATTAATATTTTAATTTTTAGTTTATCTTAACTAATATAGATATGTATAACTAAAAGCAATCATGTTAGTAATTAAGTGCAGGTAACCCTCCTATAACGCGGTAGACAGGTTTCTAAAAAAGACACGTTATAAGAAATCGCATTGTAGGAGACATTGACTTTATACAAAAATCAGAGTTTGGATGTAAATCGCAAAATTTATATGTTGTTTTTTATTTATTTATTAAAACATAACCTTTAATTTGATAATTCATACTTTAATTATTTGAACAAAGTAAAAATGGAACTTCAAATCTACTTGAAATATTTTTATTCAAAGATTTAATAAGTCAAAATAAAAACAAGTAAGAAAGTTATATTTGGCTGTGCCGAATTATTGATACCCAACCACCAATTTTGTGTACTTTTATAGCATACTGAAATATGTTTTAATTTCTTTGCCTTACTTCGATTTGCGATTAATTTATTTCCTTAATTTTAGTCTTACAATGAAACATTAAGAATTTCTACATTAGAAATGATAGTCGGTAGTATCATCATTTAATTTTTGTCCATATAAAAATAATATGAATTTAAGATAAAGCGTTATATGCGAAGTGGGCGTGTCACCTTAATTTTTGGCAATTATACTTATACTAGCATAATTATATTTACCAGAAAGCTATACAAAAGCTATATAAATGCGAAATTTCATCATCATACATCTAGTTCAATTGGTTTTATGAGCTTTTAAATTTCGTTAGGAGTAAATTATGTGAGAAGTGGGCCTTGAAGTAGGCGTGTCAATGTAGTTTCTGCTGATAAATTTAACTTAAATATTTCAATATAGAATCCCTTGTTCTTCCAAAACCATTGTTCATAGCGAAATCATATGAATTTAAGATAAAGCGTTATGTGTGGGAGGTGGGCGTTAAAGTGGACATGTCACCTTAATTTTTCGTTATTGCAAGTCTTTTGATCAAAGAGGAAATTTTGAAAACTTTCGAAATTATACATCTAATTGTGTGAGTTTAATTATGTTTTTAATTTTAAACATACCGAAAGAGACAATAAGCGGTATAAGTTTTCGTACATTTTGATTTATAACTGCTTTCGTAATATATAGATTTGGGCAATTTGCAAGGAAAGATACCTTTTTTATACCCTTCACACAGTGAAAAATGGTATATATAGGTTTGTCATTCCGTGTGAAATTTCTACAATTTTCATTTCCGACCCCATAAGGTATATATTTTCTGAAAGCTTATGAATAGGGGCTTAAGCTCTGTCAGTCTGTCCGTCCGGGTGAGGTATTAAAATATCAGAAATATTCGGGAGTAGATCGGTATTGAAAATCAGAAACATCGGTTCATAAACAACTGAGATATGAGCAAAAAAACCACGACCACCTCGATTTTTTTCACAAAAACAACATACATACTAACAAACGTGTATACTGGTTAGAAAAAACGTGGCATCGAATCCCAGCTGAGCCAAAAAAAAATTTTTTTTATTTTTTTATATTTTTTTTTAATTTTTTTTTTATTTTTTTTATTTTTTATTTAATATATTATTTATATTTTTATTATTATTTTGTTTTTAATTTTTTTTTAATTTTTTTTATAATTTTTTTTTGTTTTATATTAATTTTAATTATTTTTTTAAATTTTTTTTTAAATTTTTTTTTTTATTTTTTTTTAACATACATACGTAAATTTATAATTTTACAATGGGATATTTTTATATATGTATGTTTTTTATATGTATGTACGCATTTCATATGGGGTATGGTGATACAAACTACTCTTATTGCATGACTACACGTTGTGAAGGGTGAATAAGATTCGGCATGGCCGAATATAGCGCTCTTACTTGTTTTACTCAGGAAACATACATTCAAAATTTCATCGCTCTACGACAATTCGTTTAAGTAGACACAATTATTGCATTATTTGCATTTTATTCGGATATGGTTTTTTTGTCTTACTCTTGCATTACGAGCTATAACTCTCTTCCTAATATTCCGATTTAGCCCATTTTCAATACATTTTCGCTTCGAGCTCTATCGTGATTTCAGCACACGGACAGACGGATGGACAAAACTAGATCGTTATAAAATGAAACTAGGACTCAGAAAATATATACTTTATGGGGTCTAAAATGGATCTAAAAGAGATGAGTTTGATGTGTTTCAAACGCAATAACAAAATAAATATATACCCCCACCAACTTTTTTCGTGGCGGGTTTAATAAAGCCACAACTTTCTACAAATCTTAGTCATCTTCATCACTTATTATGATTTCAGTCTGTCTCGAATGTTTTATTTCTACTCGTGTTAATTCAAAATCAGTGCTAGATCCACTATCAGATTTGAATACCCTTTCAACGATTACTGGTTTTAAAAAGTCTTTTATTGAAGTTTGTTTGCTTTTGTTTCGAATTTCTTTATAAATTTCTTATTATTTTCTTTCTTACTATTTTAAAGATTTCTTGACTTTTGATATTTTAATTGCGGGTAAATACCTGGGGCCAAATTACGGCATTCGATCACGATTGAAATTTTACTTGAACGATCGAGTTCGCTGTGCTTTTGGTACATAGAATCTAATATGAATTTTCAAATTTTAATCACGTTCGAATGCCGAATTTGCCCCCCGTTTTTTACATAAAAATAGTATATGTTTGATTTCTGCAATTTTATTTATGGGAAATAAACTTTTTTTTTAAATAAAAATAATAAATGTTTAAAAACAATTGTGTTATAAGAACATTTTCACGAAATAACGTTGTAGGAGGTAAGAATACCGCGTTATAGGAAAATTTCCGCATTTTGTGAACAGCGTTGTAGCAAAATCGCGTTATAAAAGTACCACGTTGTAGGAGGGTTAACTGTATTTATTAAACTTGGTGAATAAAACATATTGCCTAAAAATATATGTGGAATATTTAAATTAGTTCAAAATTGTTTGCCATAAGAAAGTTTGAAGACTTTAGAATTTCATTTCAATACTACAACTATTGATTATACTTTAGTTTTTTTTTAATTTAAAAAATAATTTTTTAATAACCTACTATTTATCACTAAGCATAAAGTGTTGATTGATATAATTTAGTGATGTCAACATAAAACTACAAAGCTAATAAATAAGTTTAATAGTTCTTTTAGTATTATTGAACATTAACAAATCAGATTTTTTTATTAGCGGTTAATAACACAAAAAGTGTTTAGTAACTAATTTAAAGATAAAACCTTAATTAAGAAATTTTTATTAATTAAACGGTTACAGCCGTATTCATACAAAATATTTTAGGCTTATGAGAGAGTTTTTGTAAAGATATATGCACACAACAAAATAAATTTCTGATTTAATAAAGATATTTATTTAGAGAACCAAATTGAATGAGGACCTAAGTATAACTTAATTTGTAAATTCAAACACAGAAAAAGATTGATTGTCAATACAATTTTATATCTGAATCTGTAAAATTTGATTAAAATACTTTCGATTTTCAAACAATTTTTTAACAGAAACGAATAAAAAATTTTTTAAAAAAATGCACAAACATTTTTTAGATATTAGTTTAAGAATATGTGAAAACATATTTGTTTAAAATTTCAGAGAATGAATCCATGACAAACTAAATTTAAAAATCAATTACAATCTTAAAGAAGCACTTAATCAAATAGAATCATTTAATTAATGAAAAAAGACGTATGACATGCCAGACAAGAAGAAAGCTTCTTCAAAGTCCTGCATCAAAGTTAAAGTTTTAAGTCTACAGTACCTTTAACTAAATAAGAATTATAAAAAATATAGGATAATGAAAACGCACACTAACTGCCCATGTGTTAAGCTAAGGAAATGATCAAACAAAAACTTATTTAAAACAATTAAAGTTATAATAGAAATTGAAATTAAATTTAGGCAAATGTTTGTTTATTCAATAAACCTAAAAGTTTTTCTATAACTACAGCAGTTAGTGTTTAAAACTTTAAATATTGGTATATATATGGGTCATTTCGCCTTAAGTGTACTAATTTTCGTAACCAATGTCTTCCGATCGGCACCAAAGTTAGTCCTCTTAAATGGTAGCTCAGACACAAATTTTTAACAAGATCGGTCAAGAAGTCTCTGAGATATAGGGGGTCAAAATTTGACATTTTGACCAAGTAGGTGTTTCTTCTCATCCCTGTAACTAATTACCTATTGCTTTCAGCAAAATTTGTCCCAAAGAGCTTAGATAGCTATTTCTCCAATCTTTCCCAAAAAAAAAATTAATTAATTTATTTTTTTGTAAAATAAATTTTTTTGTTTTATTTTTTTTTTTTAAATGGGGTTTTTTTTTGTTCAAAAGAAAGTTTAGGGCTTTTCCTTAAAGAGCTCTAAGATCGCTTAGTGGGATGCGAGTGGGATATCTATAAAAAAAAAATAATTTTTTACTTAGTACAAAGATTTTTATATGCGTTTGTTAAACCTTAAAAAGGAACATATACTAAGAAACTAGACTAATTAGCCTTTCCAACGGTATGTAACATACCTAATTAAGATTCCATACCCTCGATACTCTATTACCAACAATATGTTAGCCTCAGGAATAAAACCATTTTGTTGCTATACCAATTTTGAAAATTTATTTTTTTATTTATTTGTAATGATAATTAAACTAATATATAATAAAAATAAAAATATAAATAACGTAAAAATTTTTAAAGAATTCCATTTTTTTTTTAAATAAATAAATAATAAATATTATTTCTATCAAAGTAAAAGCTTTTTTAATTTTTAATATTCGAACTTGTTATACCCTACACCTGTGGTGCACAAGGGTATATATAGCTTTGTCATTTCGTTTGTATTTTCTTCAATTTTCATTTCCGACCCCATAAAGTAGATATTTTCTGAAAGCTTATGAATAGACGAGTCGATTAAGCCCTTTCCGTCTGTCCGTGTGTATGTTAAAGTCAATTTTTTGAAGCCTCCCCGAGATTGCCTGGACCCGCGTAAGGTACAAAAATATTAAAAATATTTGGGAGCAGATCGGTATTGAAAATCTGAAAAATCGGTACATAAACAACGGAGATATGAGCAAAAAAATACGACCTCCCCGTTTTTTTTCACAACAACAACATACAACACACACAAACATATGTTCAAACAAACGTGGTATACAGGTTGGAGTGAAATTCGCATCAAATACCAGCTGAGTCAAAAAAAAATTTTTTTTTTTTATGTTTCTTTATTTTTTTTTTTTTTTTTGGGAAACATACATACATAAACTCAATTTATAATTTTGCAAAGGAATGTTTTTTATATATGTATGTTTTTTATATGTACATATGTACGTATTTCATAAGAGATGAATGGTGATACAAACAATTGTTATTACATGACTACACGTTGTGAAGGGTATATAAGATTTGGCATGAGCAAATACAGCACTCTTACTTGTTTATTATCACTTTTTGTTATAGTTTTTTGCTTCAACCATCAATTTAATGGCAATATAATTAGTTCTTGTCATAATTTGTACAATTTTTTATTTCAGTCGTATTTGTTTTGTGTGGTCTCTTACCAAGAGTTTATTGGTATTAGTCAGACAATTAAATCACTACATCGGGCCATATGTTATTATTAATAGTTTTTAATATTTTTATTAAAGGAGGTGGTGGGTACGTCCGCTTATAATTAATTAAAAATTTGCTTTCGTATAACAGCGAATAGTGCGATCACATAAGGAAAAAAATTAAACAAAAAATTTAATACTAAAAATAGAATAATAAAAAAATTTAAGCTATAACTATTTTGTATTTATATTGCAAATATTATACAATAAAAATTAAAAAAAAAAAATATTATGGAAGTAAAAGTAACTTTATTTACTAACACTTGAAGGCAAAAACTAATCACGGTTACATTTACTAATTTCTTTGTCGTTTGCCGACGTAAAAAAAAAGAAAAGTGAATGGCGAATTTCGCCCAATGCTGTGATTGTAAGTATTTTTTTAACTTTTTTTTGGCGAATATTCGCGGCCAAATATTTGTTGTTCGTCCCAATAGTGTTTCTAGCATTACTGTTGCATATTTTGATGGTTGTGTTTGCGTAATTTAGAATTTTTTTTGCACATATGTGTACAATAACCTTTATGTATTTCTATTAATATTAAGTAGTACTTTTTAAGTGTTTACATAAGTACTTTTCTAATGGTTTGCCCTACTTTATACACCCTCAAGCAAACAAATAGTAATAAAATCACATAGTTATTATGTTCATCCTACTAATATAATAAAGGTGAATGTATGTTTGGATGTTTGTTACTCTATCACGTAAAAACGGCTGAACGAAACTAAATTAAATTTGGCACACAGACATAGACAATAACCTAGATTAACACATAGGCTACCATTTATCACAATAATCAGGCGAATTCGTGGAGTTATGCAAATATATTCTTTTTTGTATTTAGTTAGTTGGTTCTTCAAAGGTTTCGAGTGTCCAAAATTTAAGCGCACTTGTTGAAAAAAATTAATCATCCAACGTCGTCTGTAGAAGTATTTATTCTTAAATATTTGCATTAAGCTCTATGCCACCAAAATAATAAATATAAATATTTGTATGTTTAAATGTTTTGTCATTTTTACTCAATCACGCGAAAAATTACTAAACGGTTTTAAGTGAAATTTGCCACACTGACATATAACAACCTGAATAATTACATAGAGATGCTACCTTTTGTTTCAATAACTTGTAGGGTGATCGATAATTAGACATTTTTAAGAAACCGGTTTTCAAGTAGTTTGAAATTTAGAATTAAAAATAAACCGGTTGCTGTTTTGAAAATTTAGAAAAAACCGGTTAACCGGTCGAATACATAAAATATAATTTTTTCTTATACCCATGACAGAGATACATATAAAGCTATGAACTAGTTTGTTTTATGGTTTAATTTCATTTTGAGTTGACACAAATTCAATGGCATTATTATAAAATGCCGTTATTTAAAATAAAGATGTTAAAGGACAGACACTTTTTACCTAAAAGTGATCGAACAGATACATTTATGCTTCAATTACCTTAAACTTTTAAGGTTAGGTTAATAAACTTAAAAATGCCACTGTTTCTTTATATAAAACAAAATATGGCAACTAAATTGTGATTTATATTTTTTTTTATTATCAAAAATTTTATTTTGTTTTGTAAATAAAATGAATAAATTTGCATTGTTGTCACTACATTTTTTAAGAATTAAATAAACTTGTTAAAAGTAACCAGTATTACCTCTGGTACTGCCATATAAAAAAAACCTTTGTTACAAGGAGGTTTTAATAATGAAAAATGTAAAAAAGTCACTTCACTGGTCACCGTAGTCAACTTTATAGGCAAGATGCAATTATGGCCCTTTGTGTGCCAAACTATTTTAGTATACAAGTCATAATTTATCAGATATATTAGTTACGCTATGGGTGGTTGTCTTTAGTACAAGTCGCTAGATTTCGTAAAGGCAAAATATTATGAAATTCGAAAATGAGATCAAAAAGTATTGCAAAGTACAATAATTTATTCAAAAAACTTAACTGAACAGCTGATTATCACAGCAAATTATAAGCGCAACAACGTATAAAATAACTGCTCTCCATTTAAAAATTTTAAGTCTAATTATTTTTCTTATTTTACATTTGTTGAAAGATTATTTAATAAATTTTCCGATTTTTCGAAATTTTTTGAGTAATAAATATACTATGGTACGTTTAGTTACAAAGATAAATGAACATAAAAATAAAAATGAAAAAAACCGGCTTCTGTGAGTAAAAAAACCGGTGTATTCGACATTCGAAAAATTAACATTTGGAAAAAACTGCCAGCTGAAAGAGAAAAAACCGGGTTTTCCACTGGTTGTAAAACCGAATCGATCACCCTAATAACTAGGCAGATGAAGTCGCGGGCGCAGGCTAGTTTTTCTACATTTTTAAAAACTAAAGAAACTAAATATTTAATACATCAGTCAAATAAAATCCGACAAAAATGGTACGTCATTGTAAAAACTTATTTATTTTTTAATAAAATTAAATTGCCCATATATCTTTGTAATGTCTTTCACAGTACAACACATGATTTGCCAACTCAATTCTGTGAACTGTATGTGAAATTAGACCCAAAAAGAAGAATTTCTGCATCATTCGTTTTGTCTTCTTACCTGCGATTTGAAGTTAGTATCGATTTGAAGTTAGTACTATCGTATAGGGGAATTTATCACGTTTTAGGCCCTGTTGTTTGACATAGCTCGACAACCACTAGCCCAATTTAGTTGAAATAAATTTTAAAAAATTAAGAATTACAATTCCCTTAATCTGTTCATATATTGTTTTCCTATAAAAGTAACACTTTCGAAGTAAAAAATGAATGTATGAAGGGAAAAAATTATTTTTGCCTAAAAATTTAAATTTTTTTTTTTTTAAATACATAAAAAATCCAAAATGGAAAAAAGTTTCAAGTCTAGTTATTTTTTCGCAAAGTCACATAACCTATGAGCAAAATGAGACAAAGATCATAAAAATCGATGCACGCGTTTCGCTTTTATTCGCAATTGAGTAAATGTATGAATTTCAAAAATTTGCT
This sequence comes from Phyto melanocephala, assembly GCA_941918925.1. NCBI lineage: Eukaryota > Metazoa > Arthropoda > Insecta > Diptera > Rhinophoridae > Phyto > Phyto melanocephala. The sequence continues at coordinate 62,368,540 of OW799234.1, read as the reverse complement.
CGAGATATGCACAACATTATTTGGAGAAAACATTGACACCTTTTTCATGATTCTGAGAATTAAAAAAAAAGGAACAAACAAAAGGTTATTTGATTTTTATGATTGCGGTAATAAATGTACGTGGACAATTAAACGGAAAGTGGACCTTTTTATTATTTTGGTTTTTCCGGTGGCTACCTATATGATTTTTTTACAGAAAATGCACCCACATTTAAGGGTGGTCATTATTTTGAAAGTTTTGCACAGTTTGAAACGTACAAGTGCTGAATCAGGTATATAGCCTGATTGGATGCATTGCTTGCGGAGGTTTGTTGGTGGAGTTCCACAATTATGCAGTTTGAAGAAAGCACCGAAGATGAAGACATTGAAATTGGTTGACACAGTGAAAGAAACACGCCCTTGAATAGTATGTGTATCTCGGATGACAATACAGACTCAGACCATGAATATGAACAACCTACGAAGAAAACAAGATCATCAGAACCACAAGCGTCAACTTCTACAAGGATGGATATTGCCAATAATTGAAAAAATGTTCTAAATTTTGTTTTTATGCATATTATAATTGCGTATTAATTGCATATCATTTTATTTTCATTAAGTTTTTATAAATAAAGTTTTTTTTTCATGATAATTTTTTAATTTATATTTTTACTAGCTAAACCCGGCGCGCGTTGCTACGCCCCTTAATGAATCGAAATGCACTCTGAATTTTAATTGAATATCAAGTGCAAAAACCTAAAAATTATAATTTTTTTTATGGGCGTGGCATTGCCCACTCTTCTAATCACGAAATTGTAAAGTCATAACAGCTCAATATGTGTGCAAAGTTTCAGAAGAATCGGACCAGTGCAAGTACCTCAAAATTTTAATTGTTTTTATGGGCGTGGCACTGCCCACTTTTCTTATCACGAAATTATTAAGTCATGACAGCTCGATATGTGTGCAAAGTTTCAGAAAAATCGGTCTGGTGCAAGTACCTCAAAATTATAACCTTTTTTTTATGGGCGTGGCCCTGCCCACTTTTCTAACCACGAAATTATATGGTTATGACAGCTTAGTATGTGTGCAAAGTTTCAGAAAAATCGGTCCAGTGCAAGTACCTCAAAATTAAAACTTTTTTAGGGGCGTGGCCCCGCCCACTTTTCTTATCACAAAATTATTTAGTCATGACAGCTCGATATGTGTGCAAAGTTTCAGAAAAATCGGTCAGGTGCAAGTAGCTAAAACTGATAACTAATTTTTATGGGCGTGGCCCCGCCCACTTTTTTCCACCCATAAACACTCCCTGGTATGTGTACAACAACTTGCCAAAGTTTGAGTCCGATCGGTTTTACAGTTTCGGAGTCTATAGCTAACACACACACACACACACACACACACACACAGAGTTTCACTTTTATATATATAGATTTTTATTTTAAGGGTGGTGGCTATAACTGATTTTTGAAATTCAATTAACTCAATTGCGAATAAAAGCGAAACGTGTGCATCGATTTTTATGATCTTTGTCTCATTTTGCTCATAGGTTATGTGACTTTGCGAAAAAATAACTAGACTTGAAACTTTTTTCCATTTTGGATTTTTTATGTATTTTTAAAAAAAAAAATTTAAATTTTTAGGCAAAAATAATTTTTTCCCTTCATACATTCATTTTTAACTTCGAAAGTGTTACTTTTATAGGAAAACAATATATGAACAGATTAAGGGAATTGTAATTCTTAATTTTTTAAAATTTATTTCAACTAAATTGGGCTAGTGGTTGTCGAGCTATGTCAAACAACAGGGCCTAAAACGTGATAAATTCCCCTATACGATAGTACTAACTTCAAATCGATACTAACTTCAAATCGCAGGTAAGAAGACAAAACGAATGATGCAGAAATTCTTCTTTTTGGGTCTAATTTCACATACAGTTCACAGAATTGAGTTGGCAATCAATTAACTGAAAAATGTTGTACTGTGTTTGGAAATAATATAGATAAAAGATAAAAGATAAAAACAAATAACAAATAAAAAATATATTAAAAAAAGTACATTTTGTTATCATATCTGTCACATCATTATTACTAAGGTACTTACTTAAAATAAACAAAAACTAAAAATATAAATTAAAATAAAAATTAATCGGGGTATTCACAACGTATGCTATAATGTTGTATATTAATAATGTCATTATTTTTAAAGTTTTGAAACCATATTTTAAATTTATTGTAAATCTTAAGTTTAAAATGTTATTTGTTGATAATTAAAAAGTTTAAAGACAAATTCTATGCTTTCCGTTTTCTAATTTCATTAAATTGTAACAAAAACAATAAATTTATATCAAATGTTAGTATACTGATTTGAGGGATATGAGCTGCTTTCGACTCGGCAAAAATTGGATTCATTTTTAGTACTCATTAATGCTTGCAGTTTAATTTAGTTTTTAGACTGAATAATCGTTTTTAAAATTTTGAAAAACTTCGACAATAAGACAACACGATATAAAAGCATATGAATACTCCCAAGGCGAATTCAATAAGGTGAACTTATTAGATCAGCTGATCATCAGCTGTTGACTACTTCTAGGGACCATTTGTCAAATTTTTGTGTATTTTTGACATATCGTTTTGTTTTACACTAACAAAACACACGTTTGTATTTTTTCACTTTGTAGTTGTTTTAGCAACGAGTTCACCTTATTGAATTCGCCTTGAATATTCGATATATAAAATTTTATGTCAAAAAATTGTATTTTTATATTATTTCAGTACTTACAGCGTATTTGAACTGGGCATTGAACTCTCTATCATTAGCACGTATTCTGCGTTCATTTTCTGCAAATAAAGACAAAAAAATAAAATTATACTTAAAACGTGTCATATAATAGATTTAATTTAGTAAAATTATTTTTGTACTTTTCTTTACTCAAATTAATTCGTTCACCTATTTATGAATGTTTTCTTTAAAACAGAGACAGCAAACACTTGCTTCTACCAATCAAATATGATAGGAATAAAGATGATACCATTTCGCACATATAATTGAGATTTCTGCGCATGTACACAAATGACGTAACAATGAAGTGTCAGAATTTGTAATTGGGGGGACAATCTGCGTCATCTAACTGAAATTCATGCGCATGGCATAATCTTTATTTTTATCATGTTTGGCATGTTCTGCTATAAAATACTTTAAATAGAATGGGAGAAGCGAAATACAAAAATAAAAATGCAATATATAATGGCAATTTTTTTTACTTAGCCGACTAGATACAGGATTAAGTGAACTATAGGGCAGCAAACTTTTATATAAGAGCTACTAAAGATTTAGTTCCTGATTTAGTTCTCCGGCGAATAGAGATATAACAGAGGCTAGGGAGACTCAGATCGCGGTAGACTAAGTATCATAGGTAGGCACACAAGTGTAAATGCTTGTAGGTCCTCAGTCTAACAGAGATGCTGGCGGTTATGAAGGACTGTGAGATTAGGATTGCCGGCAATGTGAAATCGTTTTTAAGTCTAGAGAAAATGCCTGTAGTGGCGCACGAATGTATGCCCATAGATAGCCAAGAAATTACTGGGAAGCGAAGGGGGTAGAAAAGGACCAGAAAATCTATGAATATGTCCTATTCAAACATTGAAAGAAAAAAGTTTCCTTAGTTAATTTGTCTTATTTTCTTTTTTATATCTCACTGTTAAACTTTATTAAGTTTCACTGCCTTATTCATAAAAATATTAGAGGCCTATAAAGGATTTATAAGAGAGACTTTCTACGAAATGTTGATTTTTTAACTTACTTTATGAATAAGACCATCAAAATTTAACTACTGGCGACATAATCTACTTTAAAAATATATCTTATCAGGTAGTAACAGTTTATAAATACGCAGTCGTGGTATCGAAATACAATTCATAGGTTCACAAGAACATGTTTAACATTTTAAGTAGAATATCTATCAATGAAGAAACATTAAATTTTTTCAAAAATTTTGTGAACCTGTCGGTTTAACTCGTATTATAGTATATTATTTCTAATATTATCTTATAATATATACTTACAAAGTATTAAGGGATTTTTTCTGGTTTTTTTGGTTTTTTTTTTGTGACTTTTTTTAGTGGCCTTTGCACATTTTAGCTAACATTAACTAAATAAATAAGTCTCAGGAATTACAAAAAGTTATTTTCTAAAAATTAAATGAATGAACGGATTTCCTGAGCCCACACATACGAACAATTCATGGTAAAAAACAATTACGGGAAATGATCTGGATCTTCATAAAATCGGTACATCTTTAAAACTTACTTACAAAACTAAATCTTTTTAAATCCATGCAATAAAAAGATAAACAATTTTCGTTTCTGGACATATTTGAAATTAAAATAAACTATTTTTGACAAGTTGACAATATACAACTTTATAAACATTTTAAATTTTTTGAATATAAATATTTTTGTAGCTTTGTAATCGCTTAAGGGGGAAATGATTCAAATAAATAATAAAAATTTATTAAAACTAATAGGGGCATTCAAATGTATAAGAAAAAAAAGAAACTAATGAAACAATACAAATAGCAGCTAAAAAACTGAATTATTATCTTAAAAATATAACATGTGAAAACATAATACCTGAAAAATAATAGGAACTACGTCGCCGTCGTATTTGCGATAGACGTCGCATGCCCAATTCTTTGGCATTGGCAAGACGACCACTCAGTTTTTCGTCCACATTCTCAGCGGCAGGGAATTGTTCAAAATCAGTACTTATATTAACGGATTTGCGTGGGCCCAAACTACTGCTGGGGCCTGTGCTATAACCACCACTGGGTGTTGAAAATTTGTTGGAACGTGTCGATCTTTTACTCTGACGCCTACAGTTACTATTCTTCCATACAGCTAAATTACTTAAATAAGACATAAGACTGGCATGCAGGCCAGATTTAGAGGAGGTATTTTTTACTTCATCCACTAATACATCCTCTAATTCTACTTGAGTTTGGCCACCCTCTGCACCGGCAATAGATGTCAGTAATATTTTATCTTTTGTTTCCACTTTTCTTTTAACTAAAGACGAAGCTAAAGCTGCCGACTCGCTATCCTTTTCCTTAATTCTTTTTACCGAGTCACTACGAGAATGCAGTTGTATTTCTCCCGTTTGAGCGAGAGTTGCTAGGCTATAAAGACTGCCAGATTGTGATTTGTTGCGTGATCGCCTTTTGGAATTTTTACGCGGCAATACGGCAGCCACATCCGGCAAATTGTCCACATCATTGATTTGTGGTGATAGTGTAAGAATTGTTGTAGTTGAATTATCTATGGTCGAGGGTTCGGGACGCGCCAAAGTGGCTGTCGCTCCCACATCGGCAGTGGTCGTAGCAATTGCTGTAGAATTACCATCTTTTGATTTTCTGGTAAATAAACTGCTAAAGTGAAACCAACGTTCTCGGGGTGTCGTTGGCCTGTGTTCGTTTTGTAAGCCTATTGATTTCCAAATTTGAGATTGCTTTTTCAGAGGTGTTAAGGTGGTTTCCGGACATCTGGCACGAAAACGATCACTCTCCGTAGTTTCATTACGTCGTTCTGTATTCACTGGTGTTGGTGCTCGAAGTACTTCTAATTCCAAAGTATCCGGTCGCCTTTTATTTCCGTTGGGCATTTCATCAATACTTCCATGTAATTTGCAAATACTTTTTCATACCATTTAAAATGCGAGCTTTCTTTTGAATTTCAATTGTTTTCTTAATAAATTTCATAAATTAATTGTTCATCAAATAATAAATACATTTGTATTTTAAGAATATTGTTTCTTATAAATTAAATATGCACGTATTTATTGATTGCATTTCTTTCGATGAATGTGCTAATTATTTTCTGTGTTAATTCATTTCTATTTTAAAATGTTTTTTTTTTACACAAAGTATATACTTTTTTTTACTAAATTAGAAGCTTATTTAGAATTATAAGAATTATTTTGTTTATATTTATTTTTCTGCAATTTTTTTCTCACTCACAAAACCGTTTAAGTAGTGCGTTCGAACAACAATTCAACCATTTCAAATACGCGTTTCAATTTTGTTTTCATAGTTTAATGATAAATACATATTTGATATTTAATAGAAATGGAAAATGTTAAAATATTTTTGTTTATTATTATTGTTGTATTGTTGTACTGCTGTTATTGCTTTAGTAAGTTGATTGATGAGTGGCAAAGCTTTTTGCATTATAATCATTTCGAAGGAAAAATAACAAATTGTTTGTCTGTTTTTTATTTTGTATTTCTTTTTTAAATATTTCTTAAAATAAAGTAATTGTTTGCTAGATTAATAAATTAAATAAATTTTTATAAAAATAATATTTGCATTCAATTATCATAAATTTTTTGTAATATTTAAATTAGTAAAAAATTAAGTTGAAATTAATTCAGTGATTAAGAAGACGAATGTTGCCTAATTTTGTGTTAAACGACGTATATTTGAATTTTGAGGAATGCGAATATAACTTTTAACTACATTAAGCATTAAATATAACATTGCACAGTGGTGCCTTAGAAAGTGTTCATTAGGTAAAAATATTTGTTCAATTTACAACCCCACATTGTATTTGTATCGTGTATTCAAAAACAGTTTTGGTTTATTTTCATCTGAACATAATTTCTATTGTGTTGCCTTAAGTTTGTATTGCTAAACGTCAAATAATATTAAACGTCAACCAAAAAAAATATCAGGAATGGAAAATTTTTAACATCTTACTAGAGCAGAGTTACAGAGTTCAGTTACAATTGTAAGCTAAGTTAACAAAAACAAATAAAAGTGCTATATTTGGCCGTGCCTATATTATATACCCTTAAAAAAATTAAAAAAAAATTAATTAAAATATAAATAATAAATAAAAAACAAAAAAAAAAAATAAATAAAAAAAAAAGTAAAAAAAAATATAAAAAAATTATAATAAAAATATAAATAATATATAAAATAAAAAAAAAAAAATAATAAAAATAATAAAAAAAAAATAAAAAAAAATTTAAAAAAAAATTAAAACAAAAATAATTAATATATAAATAATAAATATAAAACAAAAAAAAATTTAAAAAAAATAAAAAAAATTATAATAAAAAAATATAAATAATATATTAAATAAAAAATAAAAATAAATAAAATAAATTAAAAAAAATTTTTTTGGCTCAGCTGGGATTCGATGCCATGTTTTTCTAGCCAGTATACACGTTTGCATGTATGTATGTTGTTGTAATGTTGTTTTTGTAAAAAAAAAATCGAGGTGGTCGTGAGTTTCTGCTCATATCTCAGTTGTTTATGGACCGATGTTTCTGATTTTCAATACTGATATACTCCCGAATGTTTCTGATATTTTAATACCTCACCTAGGTCCAAGCGATGTCGGAGGGCCTCAAAAAGTTGATTTCAACATACACATGAACAGACGGACAGACTGACAGAGCTTAATCGACTCCCCTATTCATAAGCTTTCAGAAAATATATACTTTAAGGGGTCGGAAATGAAAATTGTAGAAATTTCACACGGAATGACAAACCTATATATACCCTTTTTCACTGTGTGAAGGCCATAATAAAATAAATGAACATTGAAATAAAAAAGCATATAAATATTTTTTTTTTTTTTTGGGAGTGCAAAAAACATTACAAAAATAATTTCTTTGATTCCTGGAAACAAATTGTTATTACTCATTCATATATGAAACCTAAACGATACCTTAAAAACATCTATATAAATAAAAATCAAATGTGGTTCGTTGGTAATCGCATAACAGCTGCACCAATTTTTTTTAATGTTGACCACGCCCACTTTTACCCCCACTTTTTGTTATTTATCTTTCATATAAGAACTGCTGATCCGATTTATGTCATCTGTTTCAAATAATCTATGAATCTCAAGAATAGTTCTTACAGGCGTTATTTCTTAAAATTTTAAACAAAAACAAATCAAAAACAGATTTTTCCTCATATTCAGTGTATTGTGTTACCGAAAGACATCCAAATTCGTATCGATTATATAATAACAACATGCATAGTTAAGCTTAAAATGAACTGAAAGAGAACAATTGGCGTGGCAGCTTTAATATAAAGAAAACCTATTTTATGAAATATCTAGACAAGTTTTACATCCACATATAATCCTTAAACTTTGTGTTTTTTACTCTTATCTCATTTCTCTTATTTGAACCAAAAATCGATCGGAGCCGGGCGAAGTAATATCCCCATACAGAAAACTCATTATATGATTTATTTCAGAGTTTCAATCCCAGTGTAACCGATTTCTATAAAATTAAACAAGCCAATATAATAATTAGATAGGATCAAATAAGGAAGCATGTACCTCCCAAAAATATCTTTAATTGATATTCTGTAAAATTGGCTGCGATATTTGTTTAATTTTTTACGCACAAAATCGATAGAACAAGAACAGAGGACGTAACGCAATATAAAAATTAAAAGTTTAAACTTAGTATGAGCTATTTTTAATAATAATTTCGGAAATGGTAGGAGTCGGAGAAAGAATGCCCCCATACGAATGAAATACTATTTATGACAATTAATGCATACAAATGGCGGCAGATAATATTAAAATCTATCTCTTAAGGCTATAATACCCGGCATGTTTTTTACATCTGACTTTAAAATTTGTGAGACATATGTAAATCTACATGTCTGTTAAAATTGTACTTTTACTGGCAACCGTCGCTGACTGCTTTGCAGCAGCAGAGATTTTCGCCAAAGTCTGATGTCACATGTTTTGACAGAAGAAAATAGAGCGCGCTTTGATTGAAATTTTGTCAGACGTCTCAACACATGTTTTTTACAGAAGAAATGTTTTAAAGGTAACACACGACATGTTCGCGTTTATTAGTGTAGAATTTGCCAAGTCAAATATAAAAAAAAAAAAAAAATCCCTCCTTTAATGAATACAATACAAAAAGTTTTTTTTGCCCAGTACAGTGGTCCGGTTTCTGGTGGTATAAAAAATGGATTTGGTTACAAAATGTTTTAATTAAATTTGGAAAAAAAGCCTACAATATTGTAAACTAATACACATAGTATCGATAGTACATTACTAGGTGCTTTTAATTGAACAATCTTGATTGGTTATGATTTATTGATTTATTTATTTATTTATTTATTTATTGATTGATTTATTTATTGATTTATTATGATTAATTTTTCGATAGAGGTTAAGAATGGCAGATGCAGGTTTGCCCTATCAACTTTTGATGGTATTAAGCATCATAGACCTGCCATTCAATAAACAAAACGTTTCCATTACTTTTTATAGTAATTAGAAAGATCAATCATAACCAGTGTATTTAAATCCGAATACAACATGACGTTCCAGCTGAATGAAGCCATACAATGGGCCTAGGTAACTCAGATCGTATATATATATTTTAATATGTCGCAATCGAGCGATAATCTTAAAGTATGGCCTACTTTCGATTTAAAATAAATTCTCGTTTTATGCGAATATGAAAGAATAGTTGAGTAGTTATAAACTATATAATAAATTGAATAGAAATAATTAAATAAATAAAAAATTTAGAGGAGCCGCGAATACTATTTGACCGTTTTAGTAAAATAAACCAGATCCCTCGAGTTTTTTTCAACCTACGACATCTGAAGTGGCACACTACGCCTCCAAATCAATATTTTAATTATATAAAATTTTCTATAAGTCACCGTCTTATACATATCTTTAAATATTAAACAATTGTCGATTTGAAAAAAATAAATAAATTCTTTGTTTTAAACTCTCTATGTATCCAACCAAGGCATATTTATAACCATATATATTTTATTTCTTCATTAGAAATTTAATACAGTAGACAAAATATTCAATGAATAATGTTTTGCTCTAAACACCGCTTTTGTTGAAAGACTGATCAACTTTTAAATTTTTTTAATTTAAGATTAACAAAATGCAAGACTTTAAACGCTTGTTCACTATCGATATAAATTCTATTTTTATTAACAATTTTTTTTTTTTTTTATATACTTCGACACACATTTCAGTTTTATGTAGATGTACACATATTGATTATTTTACAGAGTAAATCACAATGTACAATATCAATTACCTACACCCCTGAACAACATTCCATGTTCGCTAACTGGACGTTTGATTTATAGACGAAAGTAATTTAATATTGCTCATACGGCTAAGAGAACAAAGAAAAGAAAAACAAAAAATTTATTCAATTTGTTTTTATATATGTTGCATTGCTTTTGTGCTTTATTTTATCAAAAGCAAACAAATATATAACAAATGTTGAATAAGCTACCACTGTATTACCTTTGGCTTTTAGCCAAAATATTAATTTTCATTAACATTAAAGCAAACATGCCAAGTTAAACAGCAAAAGCTATCACCACCAAAACGAAAAAAAAACATAAAAGTTGAAAGTCCAAAAGTGTCAAAAAAAAGGTTGTTACCCTCTTTTCTAAACATTTACAAATGTTAAGCAAGTGCTTTTTAAACAAACTAAGAAACTTTATTAGATAAAATAACAAATAAAAATTGCCAAATAGATTGTGTATAAATATACTTGTATGTATGTGAGTATGTCTATTTTTATGGTATTTAAATTGTTATTAAAAGGAAAAATATCACGAAATGAGACAACAAATTATATTCGATATCTTATTAACTGCTGGTCATTAATTTAAAATGGCAAAAATTAAGGCAGCTAGTGGAGCCTAGCAAATAAGGGTGTGTGTCTATAAGTCTTCAGCTGATTACTATTTTTAAGGTTAATTAGCAATTTACAAAGACATGGATTTGATTTCAAATTGCTAATTAATATCATTTAAGCAAAATCGAACCTTTTTGGTGGTAACATATATCTCTATACTGATGAAAAATTAGGGCTGCTTATTCCGATATAATATAACTGAAAATTTTAGAATTTTGTAGGATTGTTCAATTCAGGGCCAAGTCATAGAATTCGTTGTTGATCACAATCTTTATTTAGCAGAGATTTAAATCGATATGTAATGCCATTATTTGCATTTTAGATTTTCTGACTTTTAATGTCTTGAACATTAACTGTCGTATGCAGAAAAGTTTTATTGAAAAGGTTTATAAGTTAAATTTCCATAGTTAATTTCCCTCCAATGGTAAGCCCTCTCTAAATCTTCAATAATTCTTATGTATACGGCAGTAAATTTATTCTATTACAGGATGTATTTATAGACGTACAGTAATTTAAGTTGGCAATTCTGTTGGTTATATGCTACATTTTTACAGCTGAGCTGGTTTTATATTTACTATGATGGTCGTTTAATAATGATTGATTAATTTTTCATGTATTTTATTTTAAAAAGCATCTTAAGGAACGTATTATAGTAAATACTCAACGAGCTCTTACTGTTGTAAAGCGTAGAATCAAGGAATAGCCAAATAAGTTAAGTCGGCATGCTTAACAATTGGAGCTATGTGAATCTACCAGGTTAGAGACTTTGGGGCTTTAAAAATTTAACTCAAGGACGGTATTGATTACAAATTTCCTACGAAAACTTGTTTTATCCATGGATCTAATTCTTTATTGAACTGGAGGATTTATAGTTACGATAATCCACAAGAAATTGCTAAAGAACAATTACAGCCACTTTAAAAAATGCTCAACAGAGCTTTACACCTAGTGGTGGCCACTACAACTCCATTGTCACTGATTTTTTATACCACCATTGAATAACCTTAGGTTAAGTTTAACATATATATCTTCGGCAAAAAGAAAAAACTGTCTAAATCTGCATAATCTAAACTTGAGATTATCACACTATTGCAATCTCACAATTAAAAACTATCCTATAGAGAATTAAAAAAATATTTTCGACAAGCTTACAGAAAGTTATAGTGTAAAACCTTATTGCCTGTTTTTTGCAATGAATTTATGCCGCGCGGAATTCACATTATGATCTTCAATTCATTGGAAATTATTTTACAAAAATAGAATCAAAAATTTTAAAAGAGCTTTGCTTAAAAAAAATATAAAAACAGATATAAGCAGTTTTTCCTTTTTGCCACAGAGAAATTGATTCCTTTTTAATAAATAGACAAATTCAAGACCTAGTCTTCTATCGACTAAGAATACTAAGTTTTCACGGCGTTATGCATAATAACAAACCTTATGCTAACTAACAAGCTGCTAACTTTTTATGGGAAAATTTCAATGAGCAAAAGATATCAGTTCGTTAGTTAGCACACAGTTTGTTATTATGCACAATGCCGTTAGTATATTTAAAATAAATTTTAATATAATTGAAATGTATTGTGTTTTCAATTGTATTACCTTTACTGTAAAACCTTTCTAAGAAATTTTTAAAAAATATGACAATTTTAAAATACGATTCTAAGCACACTTAGGCAACCTTGTGAATTTACCACATACTTAAGTCTTGTATACAAAATATAAATCAAAAAGCTCATTAAATAGTATTTTTTATTGTCAACAAGAATTTCCATTTTGTGATTTGTTTATACATATGTATGTCTGTATGTTTATTTTATTTTGGGGTTCAATGAACTTAATAAATATTTTTTTTTTATTTGTTGAAAATTCTTTTAACGTTAAAGGGGTCTTAACATGCAATATTCAAGTTTAAGCAAAATGAAGTATAATTAGCAGAGAAAGGTATTAGTGTAGAAACAGTACCTTCAACACTAGAATTTGAAAACTTTTACGTTTAAAAAAATTAACTAAGCAGAGGTAAGTTTCAAAGTAGCACTGGAAAACATTAACACGTCGTTAAATATGTAACAAATGTAGCACTTAAATCGAATTTACACAGGTGACTGTAGGAACACAGCTGTTTCTAAACTCAATTCATATTTTGTATAAATTGTCTATCAAATTTGTTTTTATTTACATTGTTCTTTTTATACCCGCCACCATTTCGTTTGTAATACATCGGAATATCCCTTTAAACCCAATGAAGTATATATATTCTGAATCGGGTTTAATTTTATGACGATCTAGCTATGTCCGTCCGTCTGTTGAAAGCACGATAGAAGTCGCACCAAAAAAGCTAGGGGGCTCAAATTTAGGCAGAATCCTTCTTTTACACAAGGTTTGATTTGATTGAGGAGATTTACAGCTCCTAAAGCAAGAGTGGGTCGAAAAAACCATGTCTTTCTAACATCGAATAAAATGGAATTGTGTCCAAACGCATTAACGTAATATCATGTAACTTTAAATATATATTTCCTGAGTTAAAGCAATATTTTTCCCCAAAAATTGCCTTAATCTATGCATTAGAAAAGGAGTTATAGATCAAAATGTACGAATATTTATACCGCACAGTGTATTTTTCGGTATATTTAAAAACAAAAACGTCATAAAAGCAACAAAATTGGATGTTCGACTCTGAATTTTTGCAAACATGGCTTTTTGGTCAAATGCTTTGTTCTAACGGAAATTAAATGTGACACGCCCAGTTTTACGCCCACCTCCCATATAACGTTTTACCTCAAATTCACATAATTTCTATATGAATAAAGATTTTGGAATAAAAAGTGACTATATTGAAACATCTAAGTTGCATTCATTAGTAGAAAGAACTTCAACAGGCTTACTTTAATGCCCACTTTCATTGAAAGCCTACAACAACTTCGATACGCCTACTATTACGACCACTTTTCACGTTAACTACTGTTAATAAAATTTAAAAGCTCATAAAACCGACCAAATTGGAGGTATGATGATGAAATTTGCTACACATATCCTTTTAGTCAATGTCATTGCTATGCCGGAAAATTAAGGTGACACGCCTACATTAACGAATACCTCCCATATAACGTTTTATCTCTAATTCATATAATTTCTCTATGAATAAAGATTTTGGAATAATAAAAGACTATATTAAAACATCTAAGTTGCATTTATTAGTAGAAACAACTACAACGCGCCTACTTTAACGCCCACTTTCAATGAAAGACTAAATTTACGAAAACATTTTACTAGCATATGGAAGTTACACAAAGAAAGTAATACTTATTTTAGTATAAAGAGATTATTGTATAGCGATCACTGTTAATAACAAACAAATACATTTTGTGCTATAAATTGGATTATTTCAAGGGAATTTGAGTTATTTAATCTTCCCGATTTCCCGGGATTATTTTTCGGGATCCCGGGAAATAAAAAAGGTGGCTACGATTCGAAAGCAGATGTTTATATTGTTTATATTGAAATTGAATTCTAATGATTTTATTTTTGATCTCATAGCTGAAGTACCTGTATTTTTGTTTTTGTGCTTATATATAATCTCGTATCTAGAGAATATTATTTTTTCAATAAAAAATATTTTTACTCAATTTATATTTTTAATTCAAGCTTCTTTATTAATTTTTATAGTTTTGAAGTGTTCCTTTTACATTATAAAGTATTTTATGGTTTTTAATAAAAAGTTTTTTATTAATTAAAAACAAATCTCGCATTCCCGGGAAACAAAAAAATATCGGAAAAGAAACCCTAGCTAGAAAAAAACGGAAAATTGATGGTGGGTATAAAAGATTCGGCACAGCCGAATATAGTGCTCTTACTTGTTTTCAATAAATTTAGCAGAAAAAAGTGAAAAAAAATATATTTTTGAATATTGAAAAGTAAATAAAATAAAAGTTATGTGTAAGGAAATAGTAAAATCAAAAGTGAATATACAATATTTACTTTTACACAGTCAGTGAAAGCAACCAGCTTAAATTTCAAATTTTGATCTTAATGCAAGGCGAATTCATATAGGTGAAGTCAAGGCATATCCATAAGGTATATGCAACGGCGAATTGATACAACAAAGCTACTATTCATGGGATGTTTTATGTCAAGTCCAATTCGTATATCAGGGATGGAAAAGTTGTTTTTACATATTAAATATAATAAAATTTTATTAAAAAAAGGATATACATTTTTTAAACACATTATTAATGACGCAAAAGCAACAAATATACATAAATTTAGCACATTAATTATCAAAAAAGAACAATCAAGTTAATTGTTTAACACAAAACCAAAATCACATTTTCTATCCCTGCATTAATAAATGAAATCAAGGCGAATTAAACCAATTTTGACAAAACGTTTCCCAATCAGCTGGGCTGATAATTTCACCTGTATGAATTCGCCTTGGGTGAAGTTATCAACCCAGCGGATAGGGAAACATTTACTCAAAATTTGTTGAATTCACCTTGATTTGTTTTAATAATGCAGAGTTGGAAAATACGATTTATGTTTCGATATTGTAGATTTTTTTTGAAACAACAAATGTGCTTAATTTATTTATATTTGTTATTTCTACATCTTTTATCATCGGTTTCACAAAAATATACATCATTTTTTTATTAAAATTTTATTATATTAAACACATCATAAAAACTTTTCCATCCCTGATCTATAAATTGGCCTAGACCGAAAATATATGCATATATCACATGCATATACCTGTATATGCCTTGTCTTATGCTTCCTGATCAGCTACATCAACGATTTAACTTGTATGAATATACCTTTTTCCTTGATTTTGACTTTTACTTTTTCATAGATTCGCTTTGCAGGCGACTTGGTAACACCCATGTAAAAACCTTATAAAAGACTAAGGGCCGTATTCATAAAAAATATTTTAGGTTTATTGAAAGCTTATTTAACAAATTTCTCTACAACATCTGTCAAATAAGCCTTTAATAAACCTAAAATATTTTTTATGAATATGGCCCTAAAATTTTATCAAAAAAAAAGTAAGACCCCTTTCACAAGCAAGCTGCTATTTGCCAAAAGTTAAAACAAGTTTGTGGATTTTATCAGTGTGTACAAATTCTAAATAATACGTTTAAAGCCCATTTATTTACTTTACTTTTCTTTTGAATAAAATTTAACAAACAACAAACATATTTAGAAATAGTATTAAACATATAAAAAACTGTTTCTAAAATATTCCGTCATTATATACCATAATTAAAGCAGTCTCTGCAAATGTATTAAAAAAAGAAAAATGACAACTATTCTATTGATTTTCCATTAAAAAAAAACTACGATTTGTTTGACGCCAAATTGCTGACTAAAATATAGTTTCCTACGCATACAAGTTGGTGAAGATTGTCTCAAAATGAGCTTAAAATTTATGGGATAGCTTTAGATGTAAATATAATTGCACTTGAAATAAGAAACTATTACTGGTTTTCTGGTGAATACACACTATATATAATGCATACAAACATGTTTACTAGTTTAAAAAATATTTTGTAATAAAGAAAAGGCATTGCAGTGCTTAGGATAAATAACGCTACACTTTCAGTTATCAAATTTTTTCCTTTTCATGATTAGTAATTGTATTATCTTACAAATGACAAAAAAAAAACAAATCTTGGATAAGTTTAAATAAATTTTAATGACTTACTGCCGTATTCCTAAATAATAAGGTTTATTTAAGGCTTATTTGACAAATGTTGTACCAAATTTTGTTAAAACATAGCCTTTAATAAAACTTAAATATCTTTTATGAATACAACAGTAAAACTAAATAAACTATATGGAAATCACCACAAGCAAGCCTTTGAAATTCACAAAAAAATTCATACGCAAATTGCGATAACAAAACCGAAAAGTTATGATGTTAAGCATTATCGCTAATATATTTTTGCATTTTCACAAGGGTTCAACATGTAGATATGAATACATCACCTATTTGGCAGCAATCTTCTACATATATAAAAGAGTAATGGATTGATTGATTTATCAATGCACTGCACAAATGCAAAAATTTAGCTATTGAATTCGCCTTCTGATGCGTACATCTTCTGAGAAGAGATTTTTGGAATTCGAACTTTAAGTGGGTAAAAGGGAAAAAACGCATCAAAACGGCCACCTTGAGTTAGCTAAGCTAAAAATGATACAGATTAACTTGAAGAGTATTCTACTCAAAAAAAAGCTGACAGGAGTCTGGCCCGTTTTGTAATTTTTAACCCCTTAAAGTTGGTAAAAAAAACTATATTTTGGTATTCTATGTAACTTTCATATACATTAAAACCACTAACAGCTGATTGTGCGTTCACACTAAAAGTTTAGTTATATCAGGTTTTAGCTCACCGGGTGCCCCGGCTGGTCTGCTAGTTTAGGGGTTGCGGTTTCGATTCCCGCCAGAGACTCTGGACTGGTCTGCTTCTCTTTCTCTTCTATTCTAACTTTTTTCTATTCTTATTCTATTCTTATCTTCATTTCTATATTAAGGCGTCATAATTAGGGTGATCGATTATTCGACATTTTTATGAAACCGGTTTTTAAATAGTTTAGAAATTTAGAATTTAAAAAAAACCGGTTGCTTTTTTGAAAATTTAGAAAAAAGCCGGTTAACCGGTCGAATACATAAAATATAATTCTTTCTTTTACCCATGACAGAGATACATATAAAGGTATGAACTAGTTTGTTTTATGCTTTAATTTCATTTTAAGTTGAAACAAATTCAATGGCATTATTATAAACTGCCGTTATTTAAAATAAAGATGTTAAAGGACAGACACTTTTTATCTAAAAGTGATCAAACAGATAAATTTATGCTTCAATTACCTTAAACTTTTAAGTTTAGGTTAATAAACTTAAAAATGCCACTGTTTCTTTACATAAAACAAAATATGGCAACTAAATTGTGATTTATATTTTTTCTTTTCTACTTCGACATTTTTAATTGTTTAGTTTAAGATTTAAGTTTCTAATAGTTTTGACACAAAGCAGTAGGTAAATCATCAAAAATGTTATTGCATATTGTAAAAAGAAAATATAAATTTACATTGTTGCCGCTACGTTTTTTAAGAACTTAACTAATTTGTTAAAAGTAATCGGTATTTGTTCAGAAAGAGATCAAACAAATATTGTAAGCTTTGTAGCGCTAACAATATTAGTGTGAAGTAGGATCAAACATCAATAATTTAGAAAAAAATTTAACTTAGAAGTTAATTATTACAGCAAATTATAATGCCAACAACGTATCAAATACCTGCTCTCCATTTAAAACAAATAATATACAAGCCTAAATATTTTTCGTATTTTACATTTGTTTTTTAAACAACAATATTTAACTTACAATATTATGGAAGAGTATTTAATAAATTTTCTGATTTTTGGAAAATTTTTAATTAATAAATATATTATGGTACGTTTGGTCACAAAGATAAATGAACATAAAACTATAAATGAAAAAAACCGGCTTCTGTGAGTAAAAAAACCGGTGTATTCGACATTCGAAAAATTAACATTTGGAAAAAACCGCCAGCTGAAAGAGTAAAAAACCGGGTTTTCCACCGGTTGTAAAACCGAGTCGATCACCCTAGTCATAATGGACCGTAATGGACTCCGGGAGGATGTGAGGATAACTTTCCACCAGCCTTACCTACCATGTCCAATAAAAGTTTGGAAAATAAAATCAATTTTTATTACAAAAAGGTGTATTTCTTGAAATTCAAATATTTAATACTTTTGTTTAAATATTTGGTTCACACACTGTATATCAGCTGCTTTTGCTTGTATGAAAAACTAAGATATTTCTACAGTGCACTCCAAAATAGAAATTATTTCATTTTCCGTAAATGAATAGTTGAAAAGTGATTGAAAGTTCCCAGCAAAAAAATCGATGAAAAAAATGTGATTTTGCAGGGGCTCAACTGATGACGAAGTGATTAAATTTAAATGAAAATACGGATGCTTTTAACATTAGCGTGTCATTAGAGATCATGTGTTTATATGAATATTTTAATGAACTGCACTCCATTCTAATAAGTGCATGAAACTCATGCATATTTGATGAAAAGCATCGGATATTTCATGAGTTGAATTTGTTTGTTTGACTTGTATAAAATATTTTGCATGATGTTGCTTCCATTTTTAAGCACATAATTTTTGACAAATTGCTTCGCATTTAGGGGGTCATTTAGAATTAATGCTTTTACAAATATTAATTTAGAAGTCTTAAAAATGTAATTCGCTTTGCACTACTTCCAATTTTTTTTGCTGGGTTATGGGGATACTTTTTTTTAGTTGTTATTGCTGCATCCATTGCGTGTTGTTTTGTTTCAATTGTTAAATTATTTTTTTTTTATTCAGCGCCATCTAACGTTATCAGCTATTTTTAATCTTTTTAACGTTTTAGTACACCGAAAACAAGGTTGTATTTCATAAAATCTACTTAAAACCACAACAAAAAAGGTTTTCAGATGGTTTTAAAGAAATTATTTAATGCTGTAGAACCAGGTTATAATGATTGGTTTTAACGTTAAAACCGAATATATTATTAAAACCTTAAGATAAAAATAAGTATATCATTATATCTCTATTAATTATAAAGTTATATTCCACATAGCATCTAGCATTTTTTATTGCAATTTAACTTTAACCTTTTTTCTTATTATTAAGCATAAGTCACTTGAAATAAGCCCCTTGTGCTCTAAGCCCTCACATGTATTTTGTATACAAATCTGCCATACCTTTGAAATATTTTTACTATTTTAAGCGTCCAGATTTTGTAGGGGTCATTCTATAAAAACGTAATTATTGGAATTTCACACCAATAATGGCCTCTTAATTTTCAGCTCACACTTGGCTCGTTAAACATTTCATTTTTATTTAAGCGTTAAACAAGTAAGTAAACATTTTATTTGACTTGTTGAAAATTTAAACACTGCGCTAAATATATTAAGGTAAAAGTTGTATTTATTTATTTACCTATTTGCCTTAAGTTTGCTTGAAAGTCAATTTAGTTATTGTTTACCTTTAAAAAATACACTAAACGAGAACAAAAAGCCTTTTGTTGATTTATTGTACAAATTGAAATTGTTATCAAATTATATATGTATGTATGTAAATATATATATATATATTTTTAAATTTTTTTTTTGTGTTGGTAAACACCTGAGCCTTATTAACATTATCAAATATAATGTCACCAATTTATCTTTTTTTTTTAAATTTATCAAACACAAGTTTTAAAATTCCGAATATCAAATGAATGCATCATATGTCAAACAAAGAAAATTAAAATTATAATTTCATTAAGATTCCAATTAGTAAAAGGGCATGTTTATAAAAAAAAACAACTTATTAGCTCATCCTATCTATTAAAACTCCTACTATTTCCGACAACTAGTTAAATTTACTCGCATAACATGCAATACTGTGTGTATGAGTGTTTATTTATGTAAATAATTTCTAACTTAAGAATAATATTTACACGTACTAAGAATGTATTTATAAACGAGGGAACGACGAATTTAAATGTCAGCCAGAACATGTATGTATTTGATTGCCTGCATATATAGTAGTGTGGGTATGGCACCAGCATGACACAAAATTATAAAACAAAACAAGAAAGGAACCACAAAAAACGCCAAGATTAATGTACATAAATTTACACTTGTTAGTATTTGCGGATGACATTAAAAGAAATGGAAGTGATGTATTTTTTTTCGTATACAATTCATTAACAGAGGGATAGACAATATAGGCAGCAACATACTGGTTACGAATACATGCATAAAACATGTTAAAACTATTAAAATTTTGAAGGTTAAAAGTTAACATTTCTATTTATGTAAAACTAAATCGGTTAAATTTCGCTGTATTTAGAATGTTTTTGCTTTTCAAGTACCGAGTGGTTTCAAAGAGGTATAGATATTTTAGTTGGCAACACTTCTTTTAATGGCGGCCATATTGTCAGCCAACAAGTAATTTGTTTTTAGTTTGGTTTGGCATTTCAACTGACTGGTGCTTAAATAGCAAGGCGTCGATTTGGTAAATGAGCCTAAAACAAGATTGCCGTTAATCCCAATTTTCATAAGCGATTTTTGTTTAGCGATGAAGCTCACTTTTGTTTAAGTTGATACGTTAATAAACAAAACTGCCGCATTTAGAGAAATACTGACTTTTTCCTTCATCAAATGAACAATCATGATGTGCGGGAGCTGTGGTTTCAACAAGTCGGCGAAGCATTTCACAGAGGTTCTGGCACAATTGATTTATTGAAGGAAACTTTTGGTAATCGCATAGTTTTACGTTTCGTGAGTTGACCTTCAAGATCGTGCGATTTAACGGCGATAGACTATTTTTTCTGTTCTGTAAGAGTTTTATATTCGGCCGTGCCGAATCTGATAATACATAGGTGTAATCCCACATCATACCTTAACCTTTATTTCATGGTATACTCCATTTTTCCTTAATATTTCGGACGCCATGCTTCAGTTTTAATTTTTACTCAGTTAACTGAATTCTACTAGTCAAGCCCCTTTATTTGATACCCTTATTGATGGGGTTAAAAAAATTTGATCCGCTATTTTTTTAGACGCTATCTTCAGTTTTACATTTGTTAATAATTTATTGTATTATACTGGTCAAGCCCTTTCATTTGATACCGATATTATGGGGGTTGAAGGAGTTAAATTTTTAAACACCAGATTTGGCTTATATATAAATATATTGTCCGCCATTTTGTAGCGACGGCCATCATGAATTTTAAGTTTTTTATAGTGCCTTATATTGCGGTGGTCAAGTGCTTTTAGATGATACCAATATTGACTATTTCGGTTGTCTAGAAGTTGAAAAAAATTGATTTTCGTTTGTAAATTTTTTAAATATATATTTAAAAAAATTTTGCCTATAACTTTACCGATTAGATCCCGCTTTATCCAAAAATGTTTACGAATATCTCTAGAGGCATATTATATCTACAAATAGTAGCAAAGGTACCTATTAATTATTGTATGGCTGAAAAATTCTAATTTTGGTGGTAAAAATATGGGAAAAAACAGAGGCAGTCGTGTTTATTTGCTCGTATCTCAGAGTGTTATGGGGCGATTGTGCTGAATTGATTCATTCCCAGATATTTCCAAAAGATTGATACCATACACAGATCTGAGGAACATATGGTTGCTTCTAAAAGTTGATTTCATCCAACACATGGACAGACGGACAGGCGGTCAGGGCTTAATCGACTTCTCTATTCATAAGCTTTCAGAAAATATATACTTTATGGGGTCGGAAATGAAAATTGTAGAAATTACAAACGAAATGACAAAGCTATATATACCCTTGTGTACCACAGGTGAAGGGTATAAAAATCACACGGCTCTAAATGGCATAGCCAGTTAGCATTAGAATCAGTGCTTCGAGAAATTTGAAGTTGTTTAGAACTGTGCCAAATTTATGTTTTCGTGTTTTTGACGACATTTTCTACAATATTCTTTTCGGACCCCATAAAGTATATATTTTTTAAAAGCTTATGGCTAGGGCAGCCGTTTGAACCATATCCGTCTTTCCGTCTGTCTGTTGGTTGAAATCAACTTTTAGAAGCCCCAACACTTACTCAGATCTGTACGTGGTGTCAATCTTTTGAAAATATCTGGAAATGAATCGCTGTTGAAATCCAGCACGACCGCACCATAACTTTTTGATATATGAGCTAATAACTCTGCCTCTCTTTTTTCCCATATTTTTGATTTATATAGACCTTTGTTACTATTTATACGTATGATATGCCTCTGGGTATATTCTGACAAAATTTTTGATAAATAGTTACTAACCGACAAAGTTATAGGCAAAAATAATTTTGAAAAATATAAATTTTTCTAAGTATATGAAATTATTAAAGCTACTAATTAATTTTTGATCATGCAACAGACACCAGAATACAAACTGTAGCCACGAAAATTATTGCCGAAACTAACTGAGATATAAGCACAAAAATACAAAAGCTTCGGTGTTTTTCCTATAATTTAGAAAAGAAAATAGACTTTTTCAGTTTTTGGTTAACAGCGAGAAATCATATGAGTATTAAAATAAAGCGCTTAACTATCAGAATATAAAATACTATGAAAAATTTAAAATCCAAGATGGCCGCCTCTAAAAAATTACTTACATTTAATTTTTACATGGGCCAAATCTAGTAACAACAATTGTATCCACTTCACAACCCCAAATATTGGTGTCAAACGAAAGGACTTTGCTAGGGGAATATAGTAAACACTGAAAAAGTTTAAATCCAAGATGGCGTCTGAAACAAAATGACGAAAATTGTTTAAACCCACCAATATGGGAATCAAATTAAAGGGCTTGACTAGTAGAATGCAGTGACCTACGTTAGAACTCAGAACCAAATATGGCGTCCGAAATAATAAAGAATATGGCATATAACATGAAATTTGAAATCTAGGCTAAACTACGAGGTGTACATGATGGTGAAGAGTATTATCAGATTTGGCACGGCCGAATATAGTATTCTTACTTGTTTTTTTGTTACTATTGTGTTCAAAATATACTTAAAGGTTTAACATTAACATGTATATAAATATGTTACTGTGGCAATAAAGAAAACTGCGCATGGCTTTTGTCGTTTTTCACTAAGGGCAGTTTAAATTTTTCTACTTGCGATCTGTAAATAATACGGATCTTAGAACTTAATTTTTTATATAGGCAAGTGGATATTGTTAAATAAACTTTAAAAAGTACTCAAAATTGATAACTTTTGGTTGCCTGTTCTGTTCTTTTGAGAACGTTTTTTTTTCAGTTACAAACAGCAGCAAAACCCCATTGTACTCTTCCCTATTTTAGTAACAAATGAAATCACCGTCTAGTCTAAGGTCATAAAACAGCACAACCATTATAAAGCAGAAATGCAGAAATTTATTTCATTTTAACCCCAGTTTTTAAAAACTATTTATAATTTTATTGTTTTTGTTTTCTTCTGTTGTCTAGAATACATGTATCAAGGTTTTGTTAATGTTTCCCTTTCGACTTTTACGATATTGTTTTTCTTTTCTTATTTTTTTTAATTTTTTGGTATTTGCTTTTATATGCAACACTTAAGGGTTGCAAGAGACATTAAGAAAGAAAGGTGTCTGTTGTTGATTTAAAGCTATTTTATTTATTGAATTGTGTTTTTCCGTTCTAGCTTAACCCTGTGCAGAGTTTAAAGATATTGAAGACTATGTTTTCATCATCATATATTGTTTTGTTTTTTATATTCCAAGGTATATGTATATAACTTTGTCATTTCATATGTAATATCTACTATATTTATTTCCGACCGACCCCATACAATAGACTTATGAATAGGGAAGTCGATTTAAAAATATCCGTCTGTCTGCGTGTTGTTATTGAATTATTAAAATTTCTATATATGGCACTAGGTAGGGCTATTTTAAAAAATTTTGGACAATTCGGCAAAGTTATAGTAAAATATTTTTTTTTTTTTTTGTAATTTTTTAAATTAATCGTAAATTATTTTATTCTGACTTTAGTTGATTTTTTAATGTTAAACTTACTAAAAAAATGTTAAATAACATTATAAACATTATAGAATACTGATAAATTGGTACGATATTAGCCGAGTGGAATGCATTTTCGAAACCATCATCAGCACTCTTTATCGGTATACCCATATATGTAATTTAAACCAACAATTTATGTTACAATTTAATGAAATAAGAAAATGGGAGGCATAACATTAGAAATACCAGCATAAACGCAGTGCCATCTGTTTTTGTTATGTTATAAACTAATATTTATTCGAACTTTTTTCATATTTTTTAAATTTTTTGTAAATTATTTTATTCCGGCATAAATTCATTTTTAATCATGAAAAAAATATTTTTATTTTTTTAATATATTACGTTCGTCAAGCTAATAACGGGTGGACAATTTTAAATGTTAAAATTGAACTACCAATTACTTTGACTTTAGAAAGATAAAATAACACTCATTTTCATTTTTAGATTTATGTTTGACAATAGAATTGGGAAATGTTTTAAACTTATTTCCAAAGTAGTGAGTCTTTAGCGCAAACTATAAGTAATTTATGTGGAAGCATTTCGAGTAGATATCCGCCTTCAGTTCAGTTTGTGCGTCAAATTGTAAAGCGAGTTCATGAAAATAGATCGTTATTGGACATAGCAACTCATGCACATTCTTGTCCAGACCGTTTAATCGAAAACATTGATGCTGTTGTTGATAATATGCAAGACATGCTTCAACGTCAACTTATTATCGTTTTCCGGTACTGAGCATTTCTCCCACCTATTTAAGATGAATTTTGCATAATAACCTTTGTGTGAAGGCTAACAAAGTACAATTGGTCAAACAACTGAAGCCACATGAACATGCGATGCGTTTTCGCTTCGCCTAATGGGCTAGATATTAATTGGCAGGAGATGAAGAATCTTATAAGAAAAATCGTATTTTCAGATGAAACTAATATTCATCTCGGTCGCAATGTCAATAAGCAAAATTGACGCATATGAGGTTCAGAGAACCCACATGTGACAATTTAGAAGCCAATGTATCTACAACGTGACACCGTTTGCTGTGTATTTTGGTCTGGCTGCATCATTGGACCATTTTTATTTAAAAATGAGCCTGGAGTCGCCGTTACCGTTAATAGTAAGCGTTACCGTACCTTGCTCAACGAATTTTTGTTTCAAAAAATTCGAAAGAAAGACATAGACGATAAAATTGGGCCTTATGTCACACAGCCAACGTAACCATGAATATTTTACGCATTGTTTTTTGAAAATCGACCATTCAGTCGAAATTTCAAAGTCAATTCGGCGCCTCGAAACTGTGATTTGAGCCCTTTGGAATATTTTCTTTGGCGTGCAATTAAGTATTATTAATACGTAAACCATCCAGAGACATTTGAAGCGACGAAATATGGAATCAAAGTTGTAATTGAAGAGATTCGATCCGGATGAGGTACAGCCAAGCCAGTCGTGGTAATGACAAAGTTTAACCTTTTTAACAAAACCAGAAATTTTAAAAAATAATCAGTACTTTTTTTATTTAATTAGTATGTATTTGTAAACGCAAAATTTTAAGCTGTAGTCAGCAAAATTGGCAATTCGATTTGTAAGTAACCAAAACACAATTTGTTCGATGTTTTTCCAAAAATTTGTAAATGAAAATCGGTTTTCAGTATGGGCATCAAATGAAACGGCTTGGCCAGGAAAATACAATACGCCATAAAAAATGCATAATCCAAAATGCCAGATGATTTGGATCAGACTACAGTAAGCTAAGAAAAGGTAACAAATCCAAGAGGGCGTCCGAAACAAAATGCGCTAGGATGAGGTCATTATAAATGATAATAAAGGGTATTATTAGATTTGGTACGGAAGAATATAGCACCGTACCTGTTTATTTTTTTATTTAAAAAAATCATAACATTTGTCGCTTTAGCGACATCTTAAGCTAAAGGCAAACATTAAACTTGTGGTAATGAATGACATGCAAAAAAGAATACAGGAAAAACAGATGTTGGTAAATTTCGTTTCATTTAGTTAGTAATGATATTTGAAAAAACACTAAATCAATTAGGACAGCAAATTTATGTTTAAATTTTCAATACAAATAAATAGTTGATATTTACACACAACACTTGTAGTTCTGATCAAAACAGTGTCGATGATGAAACCGTAGCTGGTTTCGAAAATGCATTCCACTCAGCTAGTTTCGGCTAACTAAGTGTTACTAGATATTCTGTCATTATCGCATTGAACTTATCCTACTAATATAATAAATGTGAATGTTTGTACGTTTGGATATTTGTTACTCAATCACACAAAAAAGGCTGAAAAGAACTAAATGGAATTCGACACATAGATAGATAACAACCTAGATTAACATATAGGCTACTTTTTATCGCGATAATAACGCAAAGTCGTTGGCAAACTCATCATCACTCATCCTAAACGGGTTGTTGTGTTGTAAATATTTTGATTTTTGTTAATACTAAGTCTACCTTTTATCCCGATAACTACGCAGACAAAGTCGCGGGCACAAGCTAGTAGTTTAAAAATTTAAAAATATTATACAAATATTTCCTTTTTGTTAAAAAATTTCGTTTTAGATTTTCCTTGTCATTGCTCAACAATGATGATACTTGCAAAAGAAATTTAATGATTACAAATGAAAAATTCACTTGCAAGAACTGACTGGGAAAAATTTGGTTGAGACAAAAAATTAGGTTTCTCTGTGTATTACACATACACCAAATTGAATTAAATTAAGACCATTGTTTTTTATATTTAACAAAACTGCATAAAAAATTCCCAAGGAATAATATAAACATGGGTATATCAGAATACAAGTATAATAAGTACTATTTGTAAATGTTCATCTCGCAAAGAAGTTTACTTTATGTTTACTCCATATAACTGTCCGCTAAATTAAATTCTTTGACATAATCATTTGTTGTTTATTTCACATTATCATCATCATCATTAGAGAAATAAACTCAAAATTTTAATTTGATTTTGTTTGGAATATTACAAGTTCGTCATATTTATATTAGAAAATAATTGGTTTTCAGCTTTTAAATTTACCTCAAAGGGTTAACACTAGCTGCAACCCTTTAACAATATGTTAAATAATAAACATTACTTACTTATATCAGTAAAAACATGTGAACGTATGTACGTGCATATGCAAATATGCATGTATGTATAAACAAATCAACTTATAACTACAATAGGTATACAATAGACATACATATGTACATATATGTTACGGTATATATGTATGCGTTCGCAAAAAATAAATAAAAAATAAAAAAGATATTGGCAACAGACCACCAACAACAAAATTGCAAATAAAACACATTTTCCCTCTTTTTTTGCTATATTCAACAACAAATTACCCTGCAGTCTGCTAAATGAAAGTGCTATGACTAAAAATGGCACATAAAATGTTTGCACATTTTAAGATTATAAGGGTGTATTTGCACTCGACGACATCAAGCATTCGCCTGTGGTCAGAAAATAACTAGCAATCGATCCAACATGAATAATGCAAAAACGAAACCATCAGGCGATATAGATAGCAAAACAATATATACAGTGAAACGCACAGGGCAGACGCAGTATTGAGCAATATATACAAAAAGTAGAGGAAATTTGCTTCCGCCCTGTGCTCCTTGTAAGAGTTTAAAGAAACATATGTACATTAGGGACACACCTTCAAAATGGCCCTATCCGTACCATGTAGTGCATAAAGAAACAATAAGAACTGCATCTTTAAATTTTCGATATCAATAAATCATTTAATAATTATAAAATAAGAAATTTTGAAAAAATAAAAAATTTTTAAAAATAAAAAAAAAAATTAAAGGGCTTTCAGAAATCGGCTTCGACGCGGAATATTTTTGTTCCGAAATGACCTGAGGAAACATTTTTCGTTTTCAGCACAAAATCGGCTACAGCGTGGTGATAGGACCTTATTTTGGTTGTACCCCTAATGTACATATATATGAAATAAATTATTATTTATCTAACTCATTTAACTCACTTTATATTACATAACTTATATAAAATAAATTATTATTATTTTTCGTATTTATTGTAATTAAGATACAACTTTTTATATTGTATGAACGCCTTTAACATTTTGTGGCTTACTTTAATAATTTCTTTTAACTTTTTAAATTTTTTTAAATATCAAACTTTTCCATAATAAATATTTAGTTAACAAGAAGAAGAACTGTTGAAGACAAGTTATGGTTAACAAATATTAAAGCTTAATTGCTTTGTAATCATACTATTCTTTCCATTTAAAGGATTTTTTAATGGCTTCAAATATAATGTTATTTTTGTAGAGGCATTATACTATTTTCACCATAATAATTTTGTAAATCATATTGTTAAGTTTTATAAACGTTGGATTATTTCCTTTAAGTACACTTTGAGTTCTTTTATTGCAATTAAAAACAATTGAAATTTGTTAAAAAATTAAGAGAACTTTATTTACTTAAATACACTCAAATATTGTTTTTATATCACTTTACTTATTACACTTATGGTTATACACTTTTATTATCAAACTCACTTTGATACACACTTTACAAGCTCTATTGTAATACTGATCATTTTAGCTGTGTTGTTCGGCTATTTATAGTAACATAGTGGTGTTCGGTAACATTCGACAAAGTTCTCGTATGTACATTCTAGTACATTCGAAAACCGTTACATTTAAATTAAGACGTTAAGTAATATGCACGAATAATAGAAGTGCCTAAAAGTATGCTACACATGTCAACAAACATCATGTTCGAACAACCAGCGAAATAAACTAATACAAATAAAACTACAGTAACTTAAACTGCTACAACTAAAATAAATTATAATTTAAATTAAGATATTTAAAAATAAATCTGTAACAATATTATTATTAAAGGATATCCATATCGAAGTTTTCATAAAAAGCAAACATTAATTGATAAAATTCAAAGAAATGCTTGATTACCGTAACGAAATAAGTGTTAAAACATAACTAAATTAAATATAACTTGTTATCGATAACTAACTATTGTTATAGAGAATATAATATGACCGTTGTGATCATATCGTAATTATGCGTTTTCTTTGCGAGCTTATCGATTCCTTTGGCGTTCTGTACTCGCTTCTTAAGGTTAGGTTAAGTTGAGAGAGAGAGAGAGGGACATTAAAATCCTATGGCAGGTATAAACGTTGGTATAAATGTTGGCATGTTGTGAAACAAAACAGTCCTAATAAAAACTACAATCCCAATTCTGTTAATATATCGACTAGTTCGAGAAACCAGTGTCTGCAATTTTATTCTTTACTCCAATTCGAATTTCTTGGGTATTCCAAATTCGGCAAAGTGCCCACATTCAAGTCTGATATGCTCAAACACAAGTAATTGTTAATGGCAATGTTGCAGACTCTTATTCTCTTTCTTGCATGCTCTACATGGTGCTTCATCCGACAGTCGTATACAAGAGAGATGAGTTGTCAACTCCGTGTGACCTGTTATTACATTATTACAACTCTCCAACGGTTTTCCAAGATTTGGATCACCTCATAGTAAGTATATATTTCACCTTACTGACATCAGTATTTCGTAATTTTCTGACGTGTTCCTCAATCGGCCAAACTTTTTCTTTTTCGAACCCTTTAAACGGTTTAGTTGGTTTTATACTTAACAAGATATTATAAGTAATTGGTAAGTTAAAAGTTTTGCAGATTTAGATCTGTTCGGATCAGGAGCCCATCCATTTCATTTTAAATTCGAGAGTTTTGTGTCTCACTCTGGTTAATGGTCTGGTGTCGGTTACGGTTATCCAGAATATTAATTGACAACATCAATTTCAATACCTAAAGTTAATCGATTTAAACAGTTTCGGCTTCCTACGCGATTGTATAATTCGATTGGCATTTACTGAAGGAGGCTCTTAAGGTAGACGCCGTAATTTTATTGGCGATATAACCTCGTTATGCTAAATATTTCTTCCATCCCAAACTTTAGCTTAGAGGACTTTAACAGATAAAAAAAATTTTAGTTCTATGATCTGCAGGGCTGTGGCATACTAAATACATCCGTAAAATACTAGCCTACATATATGAATACAAATGGGCAGACAGTCAAAAAGAACCAAAAAAGAAACATATATCTATACATTATACTTTTGTTGTGTTGTTTGCCATATTTAGGATATTTTTTTTGTGCCTCTTGCTGTCACTTGTCAATATAGTTTAGTTCAGTTTGCTACGGTTAAATTTTTGGCTAAATACAAGATGACTGCAAGAATTGTCTATATTGCTAACAGACTTCGATATCACATGTGTGTTTTTTTTGCCGCATTCTGCAATGGGTGGAAGCATAAAATCTGCTAACAAAGTAAGTGAGACACTAAGCCTTTGAGGGCCACAGGATTATTATCTGCCTCAGAAGTACAGCAAAAACATTAGTAATATTATTTGTAAAGGGGAGATCTAAGCAAATAATAGAGAAAATATAAGGATTATACCACTTTTTCCCTAGTTTCTTAAAAAAAAATAACAGATAAAAATACATTAACGTTCTTCAAAACAAAATAAGGATAAATTTTGACACATAAGAACACAGTATTTAACGGAATAATCGATAAAAGGTTATAATAACTGCTAGTGGAGATGGTGGTAATTCAATTCATTCCCAACTTTGTGACTATGAGCATTAGACTGCATCTTTGAATAAAATGTATTTTAGCAACGCGTTTTTTTACAATTTTTGGTATTTCTTTGATATTGAAAACAAGTAAGAGTTCTATATTCGGCCGTGCCGAATCTGATAATACCCTTCACCATCATGTACATTGGTATAATCCCACATCGTAGCTTAACCTATATTTCATGTTATACGCCATTTTTTCCTTATTATTTCTGACACCATCATTGATTTTGAGTTATTACGTAGTTAACTGTATTCTATTAGTCAAGCCCTTTCATATGATACCCATATTGATGGGGATAAAAAAAAATTCCGCCATTTTGTTTTAGACGCCATCTTGGATTTTAAATTTTTTAATAATTCTACTGGTCAAGCCCTTTCATTTGATACTAATTATGAGAGGGGTTTGAAGGAGTTACATTTTAAAATACCAGAATTGACTCATGTATGTATTTATTGTCCGCCATTTTGTAGTGGCGGCCAACATGAATTTTAATTTTTTTTATAGTACTATTATTGCGCTAGTCAAGTCCCTTCAGATGATACCAATATTGACTCTCTCGGTTGTCTAGAAACTGAACAAAATTGATTTTCGTTTGTAAATTCTTAGAATATATATTTAAAAAAAAAATTTTGACTATAACTTTACCGATTAGAGCACGCTTTATTCAAAATTTTTCACGAATATCTCTAGAGGCATATTATATCTACAAATAGTAGCAAAGGTACATATAAATTGTTGTATGGCTGAACAATCTTAATTTTGGTGGTAAAAATATGGAAAAAAAACAGACAGTCGTGTTTATTTGCTCATATCTCAGAAGATTGATACCATACACAGATCTGAGGAACATATGGTTGTTTCTAAAAGTTGATTTCAACCAACACACGGACAAACGTTCAGGCGGTCAGGGCTTAATGCACTTCTCTATTCATAAGCTTTCAGAAAATATATACTTTATGGGGTCGGAAATGAAAATTGTACAAATTACAAACGGAAGGACAAATCTATATTTACCCTTGTGCACCACAGGTGAAGGGTATAAAAAGGAGGGAAATACTTTTGTAATTAAATTTAAAATTTTTTGCAAAAATAATATTTAATTATTTAAAAAAGTTTTTCATTAACAAATTAAGCGTTTTGGTTATCGATTTAATTCACATAATAAGTGCCATCTATCAACTTGTGTTATTTAATGAGCAAAAAAGCGTGGTATCCAACTTGAAATGCAGAAAGTGTTTGAGGTGTATAATGCATAGAATGTGTTGACGCGAGAAGGCATGGTATGGACTTTCAGCTTTAGAACTGAAACATTCGATTTGCAATGAATATGATTATTTGTTTTCTGGGTGCGAAGCTGCTCTTGCCTGTCAACAGGGTAATTTAAATGGTTGTTCGGCAATCAACGGAGTGTAAGGTATTGTATCTCCGTGTGACACTACGTCCAGTTGTGTGGCTTATTAAACTGATATGTCATGTACAAAGTTTGACACCTGTGTGTTGTTGGACACATAAGCTCATTCCATTGGTTAAGACGACCATCACGTAATGGTCGTCTAGGCACAGTTTTAACGTCTGTCCTTAGGCATTGTTGACAGGCAACGCTAATATATAAATAGTATAACCTTTTCCTTTGTTAATAATACATTTAATTTTTATTAAAACAATTCGATAAAACATTTTTGTATTAATTGTATTAATTAAATTAAATATTTTAATTAAATTATGGATGACCTTTTTCACCCGCTTTCCATAAAAAATCACCAGTTTTTTCGTATATCATGAAATTGTAATACCTAAAGTCTTCAAAATGTATGTCGGGTATTAAAATAAGTTAAGGGTCCCACAAATAACTTTTTTTTTTGAAAATGCTATAAAAAAAGTGTAGCTTCGGCTGTGTGGCACGTAGCACCGTCCTGTTGAAACCAAATGTTGCCAATATCCTCCTCTTGTGAACAAAAATTCGTTCAACATGGCCCGATAACGGTCGCCATTGACTACGGCCACTCCTTGCTCATTTTCGAAGAAAAATGGCCCTATGCCTCTGCACCAAAATCCGCACCAAAAATAGACTCGTTTTGGGTGTATCGGCTTTTCAATGGATGCGTGCGGGCTTTCTGTGCCCCAAATGCGACAATTTTGCTTGTTTACATACCCGCCAAGATCAAAATGAGCTTCATCTGAAAAGATGATTTTTTTGGCAAAATCGGCCAAAGTAATGTCGCAA
The DNA here is from genome assembly GCA_941918925.1 of Phyto melanocephala. NCBI lineage: Eukaryota > Metazoa > Arthropoda > Insecta > Diptera > Rhinophoridae > Phyto > Phyto melanocephala. The sequence goes on along the minus strand of OW799234.1, from coordinate 62,335,336 downwards.
TGTTTCCCAGCGTTGTTCAAGCGTATACACAACCATATTCGCTCAGCGGAAGGATAAAACTAATTATCAGTCAAATCAGACATGAGTTAAGTGTTACCATTCACGAAATAAGCACAGTTTGAAAAAAAAAAACGTTAGATGGCGGACCCTTTACTTGTATAGTTATAGCCTAAGCAAAGAACTGAAAGAGAATAAGAGGCGTGGCACCTACAATATAAAGAAAATACATTTTATGAGATATATAGAAAAGTATTATATCTATGATATTAAAATTGATCTTAAAACCTTGTATTCCAATGAAAGTCGATACGATCGAAGCAAGTGAAGCGATACCCCTATATGATTTGTGTTAGGAACAATAAATGTTAGAGTTTGCAATCCTGGTATTAGATATTTTAACAAAAATTATACAATTTATTTCAACAATTAGAAGGGATCAACAGAACTTTTATTTTTATAGGCTTAAAATTTTATGTAATTTTCTACGGTATTTGTTTAGTTTTTAGGCGCAAAATCGATAGGATCAGAGCAGGGGACGTGGTGACCTACCCCCCAATACCAAAAAATAAATTGTATGCAATCTTTGGAAAACTGTAATCTCTATTTGGCTTAAACTTAGTACGAGCTGCTTTTAATAATAATTTCCTAATTAAAACCAAAAATGGTAAGTCTCGTAGAAGGAGGGAGTAATATCCTCATACAAATGAAATACTATTTATGATAACTATTGCAAAAACTTTGTTGGGGCCAGCAAAGCGTTCCGGGTTCTGCTATTATCTTTAATAAATTTCCTTTAGCGTTATTAGAAAATATAAATGCAGCAAATATCTCCATGTTAAAAGTTTTCTAAATTGTTTATTTCTTTTAAAAAAATTTTGATAAAAATATTCAATTCGGAATGATTTTTTTAAATAAAATGTTTACATTCCGTATGGTGTTTTAATATAATTATTTTTAATTTCTGTGGTTTCCTTGTTGTTTCTTGTTTTTGTAAATTTTGTTTGAGTAAATTTTTTCTGTGAATACTTCATGTACATGTGTATTTGCATACGTGTGACGTTATTTGTATAAGTGTAATATTATGACGTTGTATTTTACTATTAAATTCATTTTTAATGCGAATTCGTTGAGCGAATATGTTATATTTAGCATGAGTACAATTGACCATATGGGAATATACTGCCCATGCATGTAATATACATTTGTTTATGCATAAGTAAATGTAAGCAGTTGTTTAAGGATATTTGCGCTTGCTTACGTTAAATATAATTAAGTAAATTAATTTATTAATTATGAATCATACTCTTATGTTTTCTTCTACATACATAAACACTCATAATTCATCATCATCATCATTCATTTCTTCAACTGTTCTTCCTCCCTCTGACATTTTTAATGCTGGCAACATTTAAATGTTAATAATTCAGTTCAATCTTAATGTTTAACCGTCGTATGCATAAATCTTAAAAAATTATTGATAAACTTGTAATTTTAATAAATTTATTTAGTTTGATTGATAAACCTACGATAATTTTTAGGTATACAGCAGTTAATGTTGTTCGTACTTTAAATTTTAATTTACATAAAATTTATTTAATTTCTACTCAAGTTTTGTTAACAAAAGAGAATATAATGTTTTAAATTTGTTGGCTCAACACTACGTAGTAATTTAGCGTTAATGTGGTGTGATTTTAAACAGATGTGTTGTTATTTGTCATTTTTTTTAATCATTTTGTAAAAATAGTTCAAAGGGATGGATTTTTTCATTATTGTTGTCGTGAGTTGTTGCCACACAGTCGCTACCTAGTTGTTTTAGAGAAATTTAAATAACGTGAAAATTGGGTCATGCGATGTTTCTTTATAAAGTTTGTTCATGTTATTAACAGTTTTTTTTCAAATAATTACTTATTAGATATTTTTTTCTTACAAATAATAACAATGAGTTATTATAAAAATGAATATGTGTAAGTACGATAACTCATAGGATCAAGGCAATTGGTATTGAAAGTGATTAAATAAAATTTAGAAAAACTGCCTTAAAGGGAGTGGTATTTTTTAAATTTTCTTAAGAATTAACATATTGTAATAAAACAACTTTTATATTATTACTAACTGACCGGAAAATCCGGAAAATTATTTCTAGGCAAATTTTTTTATACCCTTCACACAGTGAAAAAGGGTATATATAGGTTTGTCATTCCGTGTGGAATTTCTACAATTTTCATTTCCGACCCCATAAAGTATATATTTTCTGAAAGCTTTTGAATAGGGGAGTCTATTAAGCTCTGTCAGTCTGTCCGTATGTCCGTCTGACCGTATGTCCGGGTGTATGTTGAAATCAACTTTTGGAAGCCCCCCGACATCGCTTGGACCCGGGAGAGGTATTAAAGTATCAGAAATATTCGGGATAGATCGGTATTGAAATTCAGAAACATCGGTATATAAACAACTGAGATATGAGCAAAAACCCACGACCACCTCGATTTTTTGTTCACAAAAACAACATTACAACAACAACATACATAAATACAAACATGTATACTGGTTAGAGAAAACGTGGCATCGAATCCCAGCTGAGCCAACAAAATTTTTTTTTTATTTTTTATTTAATATATTATTTATATTTTTATTATTATTTTTTTTTTGTTTTATATTTATTATATATATTTTAATTATTGTGTAAATTTTCTCGATCTTTTTATATTGATATATTGTTTTTATTTCTTCGAGCTAAAGTTCACTTTTTTTATAAAAATTATTATTTTATTCCGATATTTCGCTACCACATTGGGTAGCTTCTTCAGGGAAAGTTTTTACAATTTATAACAATTAACAATTAAAATATAAAAATTGTTCAAAAACAAATTTTTTATATATATTTTAATTATTTTTTTTAAATTTTTTTAAAAATTTTTTTTTACATTTTTTTTTTTAATTTTTTTTTATTTTTTTTTTTTATTATTTTTTTTTAAACATTCATTCATACGTAAATTTATAATTTTACAATCGGATGTTTTTATATATGTATGTTTTTTATATGTATGTATGTACGTATTTCATATGGGATGAATGGTGATACAAACTACTGTTATTGCATGACTATACGTTGTGAAGTGTATATAAGATTCGGCACGGCCGAATATAGCCCTTTTACTTGTTAGTTCAATAAAAGTAACTCTGAGTACATTAAAAAAAACTTAATCCATATGTATTCTAAGGTACGCAGATCTGTCTTAGTTTAAAATTTAATCGAAGTCGTAACGTTATTTATGTGAGGCATATATATTCCCTTAGGGTTAGTCACCCTTTATATTTGGGAGTATGAAAAACAAAAGTTGATCGATTCTCAAACGTTTATTTCTTTTTGCATGGGCTGGACTATAAATTGTGTACAATTTGAAGTAAAGTACTAAAAACTATATCGATGCAAGTATATAATTAAAAAGAGGGCGTTAAAGTAGGCGTGGTAAAAAAAGTATTATATTAATAATACCAGAATCTTAATTATATTATGTGAAAACTTCAGGAAGATCGGTCTAGCAGTCTGACCTACCAATGGGGCCGTGAAAAAAGGCGTGGCGTTGAGGGGTATGAAAAATAGATGCTGACCGATTCTCAGACCTACTTGATATGCACATAATCACTAATACCACGACACGAGAACTTTATATATTAGAAAGTTATTATTATACTACATTAAAAGACAAGTCGATTTATTGTAATACATTTTGCGTTCATACCGGAGATCTGCAACGAATACTAATGAAGTACGTCAACTTGAATCATGAAGTTGTGTGTTTTAACTAGGCTTGCCAGATAAAAATTTGGCATTTACCATAATAATTGTGGATTGTTAAAAAAAAGACATTTTAAATTTAACAAAAAAATACAAAAACAACAAGGAAAAATAAAGTGCTTGCTTTGATGTCTGTTTAAGAGTTTTTGTTTTTGCGTATTATCTTTCAAATTTAAGTGAGCACCTAAGAACGCAGTTTTTTAGTTTGCTGCAAAAAATTTTAACATGAAAATAAAAAACACAAAATAACTGTTATTGTTTACCTCTTATTATAGAAGCCAAACAAAACTTAGCTTAAAGGCCATAATCAGTTGCATTTATTAACAAATTAAATAGTGATACTTGCAAAAATTGTATATTACACATTGTAAAATTGCATATTTTCTGGCGGCCAACAAATATCTTGCACTCTCCGACCTGGCAACATTGTTTATTTTTCATACAAATGAGAGCTGTTAATGTTTTTGTTGTTGAGTTAACTTGCATAATTCCATGAAGATAAGTAGTTTCCTAAAAATATGAATCAACGTGAGTAGTCTTGCAAATCATATAAATATGGAACGCTATAAATATAAGTACGACGTAGTACTTATGTTCATTGTGTGTTATACTTATAAATCAACGTTGTTGTGGGTATGCGTACGTCAGCTCAGTTAAATTTCAATGATTTATACACACTTATACTCAAATTTTATGACTCACTATGAATAGTGAAAAAACGACTCAAAGCCGATCACTGGTTCATACAAACGATTTTTCTTAAAAAATATTTACACAATTTGAAAAAAAAAATTTTTTGCAGATGTGCAAAATCTAGATTCTATTAATACAGCAACCCCCGTAACCCCGCCCACTTTTTACCACTCATAAACACTTCCTGGAATGTGTAAAACAACTTGCCAAAGTTTGAGTCCGATCGGTTCTACGGTTTCGGAAGCTATAGCTAACACGCACACACAGAGTTTCACTTTTATATATATAGATATGCGGCATCCCTGAAATTTGTATTGCTAAAATACACATCAGCTGATTATTATGTTGTTGCTGTCTCCAAAATAATTATGAAGCTGACTTCAGAGCAGCATTTAAAGTTGGCAGCACTTGAAGCCGTGAAGTTGTGAAGTCTGCTGTCGTCTAAGTGTTTAGGGCTTTATATTTTTAATACAAAAATTTTATACTTTTTATGCCATATAATTCAATAAACATTTTAAATTTAAAACTGGACCGTTTTTTCTAATGGTACGTTCTTTTCTCTATTTTGCTATGTTTTTAAATTTCAAAGTTGACAACGTTGACTACCACCACCCTTTCACAACAAACTTACCATGGAAATTATGTTTCAACGCAACTAGGTTTCCTAGGCTCAATACAATTATTTAGGTTAATTGCAATCGTTTTTGCTAAGGCATAAAACCAATAAAATTTTTCATTCTAAAAGAATTGAGAAAGAAAAATTGACTTCTTTTAAACATTAAAAAAAGTTTAACAAAAATAGTACAAAACTCAAAAATATGAGTCACTAGAAAAAAAGAGTTTCAACCAAATTTAAATGTTTCTTTAGTTTGAAAAATTCTAACAACAAATACACACACAAGTGTAAAAGAACGTTGATCAACAATGTTAATTGACGTTGACTAACCTGTACTAAATCAATCAACTATGGATATTTATGAGGGTAAATAAGGTATTGATTATTTATAAAAAAATATTTTTTTTTTGACAGGGTATTTATTTGTAAGCTGAAAATTTATAAGAACTTTTGTTTCTAAAAAAATAGGAATTATAGTAGGAACATGAACTTAATGCAACTAACCTACGGGTTTAAAGAAATTAACGATTAACGGTGCAACTTGTTTGTTTTGAAGAACACTCCATTTTATACCAACAAAATTTTTTTTGATGAACAGTGTTTCCGCGTTAGCCTCTGGTAGCTTCGAAATTGTTACACATAATACTGAAGTTTTACTTTCAAATTGTTTTAAAAGCCACAGCGCTGACAATTGCACACTATTCGAATATCATTAGCTTATTGCTGTGCTTCACGATACATTTTTAATTGACTTTGACAGTTATTGTTGTTTTTGGTGCATACACATAACATAAGTATGCACCGAACAGGCTATTCAAATCGTGTCAAGTGCAGTCGTAGGCAATTATTATTGGATACGGTTTGTAGGCCGGTGGCAACACTAGACCGCACTTCTTCAAGAACGTTAAAAATCGCAATAGGACAAGAAGCATTTGATAATTTTTTTGCAAGTCCATTGGATGCCAGGAAAATTTTTTGTGGGTAAAGTCGATCGTGCACAGGGACCACAATTATAGCCCTGAAAGACATTACTGCTGTCATTGGTGATGTGGCTAGTTGGTTATCGAAGTAGTTCACTACGCTTAAACTGTCAGAAGCAGTTTGCATGATACCATTTTGACAAGACTACATCACTCGCCAGATTTAATGGCCTAGATGCGGGTTACAAGATCAAGCCTGCAGCCATTGGATATCTCATTAGATCGTTCAGTCTGACCTCAGATATTTCAAAAAACTTATCCAGTATATGTTTACCCAGAATTCTCTGTAGCTTGGCAGCCAGGATAAGACATTCGCAGAAATGGTGAAAAACTGGCTCCCCATTTTTAAAACCATACAGCTGCGATAATAGTCGTTCGCCCGTCAATACCGCCAGCAACCTAAAAATACCCGCCGATATGCTAAAAATAGTATACCAACATTAGCCACAAAAAAAATGTATTATTCACTTTTACAAATTGTTTATTTTTTTCTTTTTAATTTTCTTCTAAATTTTAAAGGTAATACTGATTGTATAGTAATTCAGGTGGAAATTTCATATGAATTACCTACAAAAGTGGTAATTCGCGTGAAAAATTTTGTGTGAGATATTAAGTTACATACAGGACATGAAATTACAAATATCATTGCTGTAACTGAATAAAAAGAGAATATTATGGAAAATTGGTTTTGAAATTTTATCCGAGTAGAAGCATTTTTAAAACTAGCTTTAAATTTATCATCACCACTCATTCATCGGAAATATATTTTTTTATTTCAACTGGAACAGTTACACAAAACAAGAAATTTTATAGAAGATGGTGACTCCTACTTATAATAAACAAGTAAGAGCGCTATATTCGGCCGTGCTGAATCTTATATACCCTTCACAACGTGTAGTCATGCAATAACAGTAGTTTGTGTCACCATTCATCCCATATGAAATACGTACATACATATAAAAACATACATATATAACAACATCCCATTGTAAAATTATAAATTTACGTATGTATGTTAAAAAAACATAAAAAAAAAATTTAAAAAAAAAATTAAAAAAAAATTTAAAAAAAACAATTTAAAAAAAAATTTAAAAAAAAAATTATTATATATATAATATATATAAAACAAAAAAAAAAATAAAAAAAAAATTAAAAAAAAATAAAAAAAAATTTAAAAATATAAATAATATATTAAATAAAAAAAAAATAAAAAAAAATTAAAAAATTTTTTTTTTTTGGCTCAGCTGGGATTCGATACCACGTTTTCTCTAACCAGTATACACGTTTGTATGTGTATATGTTGTTGTTGTAATGTTGTTTTTGTGAAAAAAAAATCGAGGTGGTCGTGGGTTTTTGCTCATATCTCAGTTGTTTATGTACCGATGTTTCTGATTTTCAATACCGATCTACTCCCGAATATTTCTGATATTTGAATACCTTACCCGGGTCCAACCTATGTCGGGGGGCTTCAAAAAACTGATTTCAACATAAACACGGTCAGACGGACAGACTGACAGAGCTTAATTGACTCCCCTATTCATAAGCTTTCAGAAAATATATACTTTATGGGGTCGGAAATGAAAATTGTAGAAATTTCACACGGAATGACAAACCTATATATACCCTTTTTCACTGTGTGAAGGGTATAAAAATAGGAAATATATTTGTAACAAGTAACTAAAAACTTAAAAGGATCAGGACTTCCTAAGTCTTATTTTTAAATATTTTTCTGGTCTTTGTTATTGGTAGCTTGTTACAACTCTGGAGATAAGGCGAACTTTAGAATAAATGCTGATGTTATGTTATGCTAGCAAAGGGCGCCCGAACGAACTAATCATTAGGGTACTGGTCTGCTAGTCTGGGGGTTGCGTGTACGATTCCCGCCAGAGACTCTGGACTGGTCTGCTTCTCTTTATCTTCTTTTCAATTCTATTCTTTCCATTCTATTCAGGTATCACAAAGGGATTAATATAATGGTCCCCGGGAGCTATACAACAGCTGCCTGTTCTACCTACCTACCTATGTTAGCAAAGTTGTAGCATATAAAACGATGACCACCTATAGGTTTATCACAAGATGACAATGAAATCACAAACAGAATTACAATTTTTAACACTAACTTAAGGATGATCTAACAGGTTTTATTCGATTGCCAAATTAAACTGGTTTATGTGCATACCTACGTCGCCGATTTCTGTCGGCTTATACAAAAATTATTGGCGTCTTTTTAAACTCGGCTGCTAGTCATTCATTATATTTACATTTTATTTTTTAGTTTTAACAATAATTCTTTTTAAATTCTTAATTTTTCTAAATTTATAAATATCTAAAGCTAAAGAAAAGTTTAAAAATTTCAATTATTTGCATATAATCACGAGGGTAGCTATATCAGGATTTCTCGCCGGTATTGTTAGTAAAAATTAACGTTTGTTAACGTGAGCAATTAGCTGACCATTAAGTATTTTTCGTTATTACAAACTCCCTGTAAAATAATTTTCTTTTTTTTTAATATGACAGCACCAAAGCAAATACCGACAATTTTTAACAAATTAATTAGTTCTTTAAAAATAAAGTCGCAACGACAAACGAATAGTAAACAATTACTATATGCCTTAGAAAATATGGTTACTTTTAATATATAAACCTCACGTTAAAAGTTAAAGATAGAGTAATCTTCCCTTTAACATAACGGACACTTTTAGGTTAAAGTGAAGTTGTAATAACGAAAAACTAGTTATCTATCTGATAACATCCTAACTTTAGTTATCGGTAAGTTATAATAATGGTCCTAAGCCGGTTACCTTTTGAATGTTTAACCAAAAATCGGTGATTTAAAAAACCGATGACCAGGCTTTCGATAAAGTCGGTTATCAATCTCACTAGCTAATTTATATAAACTAAAATATGTATAATTTGTAATAATATATAAATTAATACATGAATGTATTATTTTTTATTGCCCTGATTGTTAAATGTCAACACTGCGTAACTGACAATATGATGGTGAGGACAGTTTATTCATCGTAAGCACTAAATGTTTCATCATTACCCTAAATTATGTTATGAGTTTAATTAAATAAATAGAGTTAATTGTTTATTTTATATTAATTTACTATGCTTATAAACAATAACCATGCTATTTGTTCTTTTTTAATTTTTTTTATAGTTTTCAAAAATAAAAATCGATATAAAAAAATATAAAATCTTAATTATTCGGTGGTTATTGTTAAATCATGCGAAATATTTCTTGACACTTTCGAAAAAAAAACAAAAACGAATGTGTTGTTTGTTAGGTTTTACGTTGATTTTTCAAGTTTTTTCTTATTTTTCATTTTGTATTTTTATACTGAGTATAAATGTTAAATGCATTCAAATAGTTTTGTATATGAATGGACCGAAACCAACAACAACTGCAGCAGCAATGGCAATGGCAACAAAAAAAAAAAGAAAGGAAATATTACGTCGACAAATAAGAAGAAGGTGACCACAACGACAGCAAATGGCCAATAAGCCCCATAGACATATTGACAGTAATTTTTTTCTATTTTGAATTGTTACACAAAACCCACAATAACAACAAACACTTTAAATCGATGATACCCAAATACAACGATTTTAGGGTATACTCATTTTAGTATGAGTGTGAATGCTCACAAAGTGAATGGTCGGCATGGCATGGTGGGTTAATTTTTACATAAATTCACTTTTTTCTGTTTTCTTTTAATTTCAATCGAAAATATTTTTAGCGTTTTCATACTGTAAAAACACACTCATTCAAACAATTGCAACAACAACAATAACAACTTTTTTTTAGTGATTGATTTTACGATTGATTAAATATTGTTAAAAAAAAACACTTTTTCTCAAACATTTACAAATGTTTAAGAATTTTATTCAAAAACCTTTCATTTGTATGCAGAATTATTTGTACATATTTCTTAAACATTTAAATAATTTTATGTTTTGCAATTTATTTGCATTATTTTTAATAGTATAGGTATTATTTTTATTTATTTTTTAATTTCACACAACTTTTTTCTTATTTAAAATTGCCGCGCGACCATAAAACTGTATTAACCAACTAACGACTTATACTCAACTAAATTCGTTTTATTGTAAGACTCATACAACAATCCAAATGTTGGGTACTATTGGCAACGAATAACAATACGAAATGCAATAACAAAAAAAATGTAAACTTATGTTACCAAACCAGAAAAAGTTATACAAGTAGTGGTCGACTGGGGTAATAAACTACGGCAGTAATATTATTTCTTATAATATTTAATATAAATTGAATTTTAATTTATCGAACTTTTTCGGTTTAAACTGATATTTAAATTTAAATTTAGGCTTGTGTTCATAAAATAATAAAATAAAAGCTTTAATTTACAATAAAAAAAACAAAAAGAGTAAACCTTTGGCAGTTTTCTTTTGTGAAAACTTTTTTACAATCAATTAAAATAGTAAGAAATTAAAAGAAATTAAGAAACCTGTTCAACTATCAACTACAACTATCAATACTTTTTTAAGTACAAGCCATTTTAAAACGAGTAAGAGTGCTATATTCAACCGTGCCGAATCTTAAATACTCTTCACAACGTGTAGTCAAGCAATAACAATTGTCTGTATCACCATTTAGCTCATTAATATGAAAAACGTACATACATCTATAAAAACATCACATTGTAAAATTATAAAAATAAAAAATTTTTTTTTGGCTCAGCTGGGATTCAATGCCACGTTCACTCTGACCAGTATACCACGTTTGTATGTATGTATGTATGTATGTATGTGTTGTTGTTATGGAAAAAACGAGGTGACCGTGGTTTTTTCCTCATATCTCAGTTGTTAATACACCGATTTTTTTGATTTTTAATATTTTCACGCGGGTCCAGGCGATGTCGGGGAGCTTCAAAAAGTCGATTTCAACATACACACGGACAGATGGACAGTCTGATATACTGACAGAGCTTAATCGACTCCCCAATTCATAAGCTTTCAGAAAATATATACTTTATAGGGTCGGAAATGAATACTGTAGAAATTTTACACGAAATGACAAACCCACTTTTGTGTGAAGGTTATAATGAAATGCAGAAAAACAAAACGGCATTAGTTAAAATAACAGAAACACAAATGTGCATCGGTTTTGATTTTGATTGTATACCAACATAACTGGTTGTGTATTGTTTTATTATTGATATTAAATATGTGTGTAATTTTTTTAAAGCTGCTGCCAAAAAAGATTATCACCCAAAATATTTTTATTTTGAATTTTATTATGTATTATTAAAAAATAATTACACATATTTTTATTTGTTATAAATACACAAATTCAATTCCGTGTACTCGTTTTATTCGTTATATTTATTTTCAAATATTGTCACTGGTTAGACTTTGTTTATTTTTCATTTTGTGTTACTGTTGCTCGTATTGTTTATTTAATAGTTTTGGAAAAGTTAAAAGCGCACGAGCTGAACTTACTTCTATATTTGCTTTAAAATAATTATTTTATTTACACATAGGGAAATACATTTAGACATTTTTTAATGTTTATTTAAATCGCTTAAAATAGAATTGGATTACGAAGTATTTATTATGATCCGAAAGTACATTAAATGGCATTGAAGTTTGCCGCGGCTACTTTAAAGAAGGTCTATAGACGCATTTTATATAGTTTAATTCTAAAACTTTAAATCTGTTTTTATACAAATTATTTTAGTTTTTTTTAAATATTTATTTCGCTTTCGCATTTTAGTTGATTATTTCGCTATCGCATTGGGTAGCTTCTTCAGGTAAAGTGTATTTAATTAAATTTTTTTTAAATTTAAGTTTTTTTATATTGTTATTTGTTTAAATTATAAAAACTTATCCTGAAGAAACTACCCATGTGGCAGCAAAATATTGGATTAAAATAAAATAACTTTAACAAACAACTGATCTCAAGCTTAAAAATTAAGACAGCATATTGATAAAGAAATATCGAAAAAAGTTAACATTATATTTGGTAAAATTTTATTGTATATTTTAGTAACTTTTCTGGGCTGTGATTTTTCGTCTACAATATAAATTACAGATGAATTTTTTTATGCATCTACAGGTAAACATTTTTATATGGTTTGATATTTTGAAATTCTAATAATAAAATGCAATTTCTAATATATCATAATTATTAAATAACGAATCCATGTGAGTGTAGGGTACGTTAAATTATAAAAGAGAGTAATTCGAAAAATAATAAGATTTTTAGCGCATGAGTATAGTATTCGTAACGTACATAAAATCACTTCAATTCAATAAGTACGCTAATCTTCGTGTATATTTGATACAAAAAAGAATATATTAGAAAATTAAAATATGTCACACTTCCACGGAAAAAAACGGGAATTATTAATTTTATTCAGAATTTAACAAAATAAAGCAAAAAAAAAGTATTATTAATAAAAGTTTTATCGCAAACCTTTAACTGGAAATCAAATAACAATAGCAATAAATAATATTTACTGTTTAGCAATCAAATCAATCAGAATTTAATTAAAAGTAAACACAAGCCACACAATTAAAAAAGTAAATTGTATTTGGCTAAGAAAAAGTAAACCAATAATAATAAACTAAAAATCAAAAATTGTATGGCACTGAATAAGGTCAATTTAAATAAACAAAAAAAAAGCAATATACAAACACATGAACTTGCACTTAAAACGTATTCTCTTTAGAATGGTATCATGCATGCATGATTATATTATGTCCACACACAAACATATTACTTAATCATGCAATAATTAATGGCAGTGTTTATTTATTCCTTTACTTCATATAGAAAAAGTATGATGACACACAAAGCAAAAACAAACATAAAGTCAAATAGTATATTGCATAGTTTACAACACCTATGTGTATACAGCTTTCCAAACAACCATAACTTTAAACAGGGTCGTAAAACCACGAAATTAATTTAATCATATGCTTATGTGCATTCGTGCGACATGTGGATTAATGCATCACTTTTACTGTTACCAACAAAATAAAAAGTAAATAAAACAATCACACAAAACATACAACTACAATTAACACTTATACGTACAGATGAAAAACAACATTCATTCGCCTAAGCACACATTTGCAAACAACACATTTTTGTACATTTCTTTTCACCTAATTTTTTATTGTTTATTTTGCTTTAGTGCCCTATTAACATAATGCCATGATTTTGCGCAACAACAAACTGAGCATTGAACAGCTGATTTGTATTTTTGCAAAGTAACAATAAAACATGTTCAAAAATAGAGAATAACAAATAAAGAGTAAAAGAACTTAAGTTTCGTGGTGATGCCAGATTTTGTTTATCATAATATTTAGGTTAATATTAAAAAAACGTGTTGTTTTCCGCCTCCTAAAATCAGTGTGACGATTTTAGCATATTTGCTGCTAAATTAAATTTTTATTTCGTCCCTCTCACAATTCAGAAATTTAATGGCAAACATTTTTATCTTTAGAGCTTGGATTAAGCTTGAAAACTTGATAAATTATAATCCAGACAAATATTTCATTACATTTTTCAATTTTCGCTGTGCATGGTGTAAAACTCATGCAACAAACTACCAAACAGAAGCTAATGTTTTGAAACCAGAGTTAAAAATTAGAGACAGTTGTATACTACGCGCTCTACCTCTTACTTCCCTTGCCAACAAGCTTCGCCTGTCACTTGATGTGTGCCTAAGCACACATTTGCAAACAACACATTTTTGTACATTTCTTTTCACCTAATTTTTTATTGTTTATTTTGCTTTAGTGCCCTATTAACATAATGCCATGATTTTGCGCAACAACAAACTGAGCATTGAACAGCTGATTTGTATTTTTGCAAAGTAACAATAAAACATGTTCAAAAATAGAGAATAACAAATAAAGAGTAAAAGAACTTAAGTTTCGTGGTGATGCCAGATTTTGTTTATCATAATATTTAGGTTAATATTAAAAAAACGTGTTGTTTTCCGCCTCCTAAAAACAGTGTGACGATTTTAGCATATTTGCTGCTAAATTAAATTTTTATTTCGTCCCTCTCACAATTCAGAAATTTAATGGCAAACATTTTTATCTTTAGAGCTTGGATTAAGCTTGAAAACTTGATAAATTATAATCCAGACAAATATTTCATTACATTTTTCAATTTTCGCTGTGCATGGTGTAAAACTCATGCAACAAACTACCAAACAGAAGCTAATGTTTTGAAACCAGAGTTAAAAATTAGAGACAGTTGTATACTACGCGCTCTACCTCTTACTTCCCTTGCCAACAAGCTTCGGCTGTCACTTGATTTCCTAACTGTGAAAAGGGAACATTAAACTGTTAGGTTATTTAAATTTTAAATTTAGCAATAAGTTCGTAAGATTTAATGCTAAAAGATCAAATTTTTTTACCATTATATAATTTTTTTAGTGAAAAAAAACATTACAAAAAATATAACAATTGTAGAATTGCAATAGCAAATTATGATGTTTTCTATTGTTGTTGTCTTTTCTGACAAAATGTTTGTTTTTTTTTTCTTTCTACTTTTTATTGATTTTTGAACGCAGATAGGATTCATGTTCGATAAAAATTTAGTATTAAAGGGATTATCTATGAAAAGCCTGTTTAATAGTAAAAATAAAAAATTACAAAATTGGGTTAATATTCTGTAGGTTCTCTATATATCGACTCCTGTGCGCGAAATTATCTTAGGTTACAAAAACAAATTTATAATACTGCTACATACGATAAAACGTACACAGTTATCGCTAAAATATTTTATTATCAGATAAAAAAAAGTCGATATCATCATGCAACTGTTATTTTAAGTAAATGCACTACGATATATTAAGTGAGAGGTATAAACAAGGGTTCCAAGTGCCTTTTTTGAAACATATAGTTTACGTATGGAATTATAGTGAAGTTTAAAAAGTTTATAGCACAAGAGGTAAATGTGACATTCTCATCTGGTAGCGAGATATGACGACCAATTGTATCACTTGCCATAAAAACACCTGTTTCTATTAGAGCCCAAGGGGTAAACACTTGAACCCCTCGTGCTCAAACAAACACTTAAATTCCTTTTTCACATGGACTATGTGGGTGAAACTCATAGAAGTTCTGAGTCAAAATTTAGCGACTACTTAGTTGTAGCACTTGTTATTAAAGCACTTACTTATGGAATGTGGCAAAATTTTGCAAGTATACCTAGTTATGTACCTAAAATCGGGAAAAGCTTGTAGTAAATTCAAGTAAAAAATTGGCTGTAACATCAATACAAAATTAGTACTTTATAACTCTAATGGCAACGATTTTCAGAATTAGTGTACCGGGAATACGAAAAATGCAATATCTACACTTTCCGAATGTCTCTTGGAACCTGTCAAACAAAAATAAATTTGCAATAAAACTTCCCAAATTGAACATGAAAGCCCAAAACGTTGGTCGAGCATTAAACAAAAAAAATCGATAAATTCAAGAACTTCCTCATGATAGAACGGAACATAACGAAAGCAAAAGTACGAAGAAATACAAGTCCGATGATGTCATGAAGTCTGATTATGACGACTAAAAAATGTAAAATAGAACTATAAAACCTTTTCCTGTTCAAAGGTAATTTTTGGAAATTTATATACATCAATGATAGTATTTTTGCATCTTGTTAGATTAAAATAAAGCTCAATATTTTATTCCAGATAGCATCTGACATTTTTAATTATAATTTAACTAAAACCTAATTATTGAGCATAAATCATTTAGACCCCTTGTGCCCAAGCCCGCCGTATAAAATAGATCCTAATTACACCTTTTATTTCATACCAAATTTTACTACCAAAAATATTCACTATTTATATAAAAGCTCCTTATGAATTCGATGACAGAAAAAGGGCAATATTTTTCAACAGAAAAGAAACGCAATAAAACTTAAACTTTTTTATTTATGTAAAACTGAACTAAAAATGCTATAAGTAGTCATTAATATCTGCTCCAATACTTCTTAAAACTTTTTTTACATACTATCCCCCGTATACATTAAATTAAATATATTAAAAAAAATTGGTATGAAAAATTTTAAATAAAATACATTTTAAACTCATTTTAAATTTTATGAATATGAGGGTATATATTTTATAATATTTTTATATTTTTAATATATAAAACCGAGATTGGAAAAATATTTTTTTAGCAAAAAAATATATTGAAGCGATTTATTATCTCTTCATTTAGATTAATTTAACTTTTACCCCACTGTAAATCGCATTAATTTTTTTCTCATTACATATTGCTTTAAAAGTGTAAGTGAGAGAGAACAATTTTTTTTTTTTGAGAACACAAAAGCTTTTGTTATTTTTAAAAGCTTTTCTATCAGAGGTATAGGAGCATTTGTGAATATTTTCATTACTTTGTTATAACTCGTTGACGGCCAAAATGTTGATGCAATTTATTTAACACCGGCAAATACATACATATGTACTTTGTGAGGTAATAGTAGATTTGTGATGTAAAGATCTGTAATCTAGCAAAAATTATTCAAAAAAAGTATTACACTTGAACTAGATTTGAAAAGTAAAACGAATCTGCTAATTCCACTATGCTGTAAAATACCTTTTTACTGAAAATACCAAACGGAATGACTGCGATTTTGAAATCCAGAGAGTACTACCTATAGAATTTTTCGAATTTTTTATTTTTCTTGATTCAAGTTTTTTTTATCGACATGTTTATATATAGATATAAAATCTTGATAACACCATAACTTAAAAGCGGTATAAAACTACTCATGTTCATGGTATGAATTCTATATTAAATGATAAACAGCAGTGGGCATGACACTTTTAATAAAAAGAAAATAATTTTGATGGGAAGCTAGGAAGCAATACACGCAAAGAAAAACTATGGTTACGGCATGATCACGACGGTCATATTATTTTTTCTAAAACAATATTTGGTTGTCCAAAACAATTAATAGTTATTTTTGACTCATTTCATCATATATTTTGTCACAATAATCAAGCATTTGTGTGAATTGTATAATTTATTGTTTACTTTTCGTAAAAATTGCAAAATGGTTATCATTTTAAAATAGTATGATTTAAAAAAATAATTTGACAATAAGTACAATCAATATGTGTATGTTACAGCAAAAGGCAATAATTTGCCGCAAAAAAGCAAAAATTGTCGATTTCAATTATAGTCATATATATGATTATTGAATGATACTTAAATTAGACATAATAATGATAACTGGTAACCATTATTATTTTTAAACATAATCATATAATTCAATCATAGTATGTTGCTCTCCGATTATGGTTACCACAACCATATTTTTTCTTTGCGTGTAGCATTTATATTTTTATAAATTTTTGTGATTTTCTTTTATATAATTTTTCTTGTTGTTTTTATTTATATTTCAGAAACTATCAGGATCACA
This sequence comes from Phyto melanocephala, assembly GCA_941918925.1. Taxonomy (NCBI): domain Eukaryota; kingdom Metazoa; phylum Arthropoda; class Insecta; order Diptera; family Rhinophoridae; genus Phyto; species Phyto melanocephala. Next base: position 62,317,805 of record OW799234.1, on the reverse strand, counting down.
CCATTAATGTAGCACCTTTATATACAATACTTACATATATTCGTTAGTGATATTTTAATTGCCGCATAAATTTTAAAACAAGTTTACAATAACACTGCTTCTCAAATATTTTTATTTATTTATTTATTTATTTTATAAAACAATATTATTTATTAAATTTATATTACATGTAAGTAAACTTTGCAGCACAGTGTACTTTATACCGTTAATGTTTAAGACCCATTTATTTAGTGAATGAAATTTTGACAACACCAAACGCATATATTTTATATACATATGAGTAATTAAAGCTGCTTTTTATGGAAAACTATTTTTTCCTTTTGTTAAAATCCCAAGTCACGTTAAGAAATTTTAATTTATGATGGTGTTCTTATGCCATATATCAAGGTATGAGTACTCGTTATTCATTATTATTATTATTTTTATTATTTTGCCCATGAGAGAAATATGTAGACATGTTTCTATAACAATTAAACTTATTAATTTACATTTCTATTACTGATATACATTTCTTATAAATGCACATACAATTGTGAACATTAAAATAGTAATTCCTCAACATTTTAAAATATTTTATAAGTTATAGAAATCAAAAGAACTACAGAAACTTATTTGAACAACAATTGTTATTTTAGGGTTGCCAACACTTTACAGCACAAATGACGATAAATTCAAAACTTGCGTTAATTTTAGGACACCTATATTATAATAACAAATAAAAGATTTGAAAATTCAATTCGCGTTATTAACAACAAAAGTTATCAATAAAACAAGTAACAGTGCTATATTCGGCCGTGCCGAATCTTATATACCCTTCACAGCGTGTAGTCATGCAATAACAATTGTTTGTATCACCATTCATCTCATATAAAATACGTACGTACATGTAAAAAACATACAAAAAAAAATAAATTACAAAAAAAAAAAAATATTAAAAATAAAAAAAATAATAAAAAAAATAATAAAAAAAATTACAAAAAAAATTAAAATAAAAAATTAAAAAAATTTAAAAAATTATAAAATATAAAGAATATATTAAATAAAATAAAATAAATTTTTTTTGGCTCAGCTGGAATTCGATGCCCATTTACTTTAACCAGTATGTATGTTGGTTGTTGTTGTAATTGTGAAAAAAACGAGGTGGTCGTGGTTTTTTGCTCATATCTCAGAAAGTTATGGGGCGAATGTGCTGAATTTCAATAGTGATTCATTCCTGGATATTTCCAAGAGATTAATACCATATAGAGATCTGAGGAACATGTAGTTGCTTCTAAAAGTTGATTTCAACCAACACACGGACAGACGGCCAGGGCTTAATCGACTCCTCTATTCATAAGCTTTCAGAAAATATATACTTTATGGGGTCGGAAATGAAAATTGTAGAAATTACAAACGGAATGACAAAGCTATATATAGCCTTATGCACCACAGGTGAAGGGTATAAAAACTGAAATTATACTTATTCTGTTAATATCAGTATCTCCTGTATTGCTTATTGTTTCAGCAGTAAATAAAAGGAGTCAAATCTATTTTAAAAGCAATATTTTTACAAACTTTTTCAGCAGTATGGAAGGAAAAGAAATGATTAGGCTACTCATGGTAGAAATTCAATTAACCCTTATTAATTGTTATATAAAGACTTACGAAGTTCTAGGTTATAATTTAACAACGCTTTTTGCACTAAGGGCTCTACATAAATTCAAAACAAAAACATAAATAGAAAAATTCATGAGAGCGATAAATAAAAAAAGTTGCGATGGTTTTGTATATGATAACATGCCATCATAACGCTTTGTTTTTGGTCCAAACATTACACGAGTAAAACCACCTTTTTTACAGGGAATGTATGGAATTTTCATCATACTTGTCATACAAAATTTAAATACAATAACATTTTTATACACATCTACTTGAGCAAGGCGAATCCACCTTGTACTTGAGTTAGTTCGATTATTAATAATAATTTTTTTTTTCATATTATCTGAATAACGCCTGTGTGCAGGGTTGTCAAATATGGCGATTTCTTGCCAAACGAGACGCTATTTAAACTTCTTTGGCGTCCTAACTTTCGATTTGCCGACATGTCGATTTTATTGGCTATTTTTCATGAGCAATAAATTTATTTTGAGAATCATTTAATTTAATACAAAAAAATAGAAGTAGCCATTTTTATACATAAAATTTGAGGTACTCATTTGTTTGGGAACAAATTTGGTGGCTCGTTTAGATGGTGTGTAACGAATATTTTAATTTATCGTCTTTTCTTATATCAATATTAGAACTAAGCATGCCTTCACTTTAATATTTTGTTTGTTGTCACATTATAATAAATTCGGTTACATGTCAAAAATTAAAAAGTATTTTCAGTAATAAACCACTAAAACTTCCCTTCGAAACAGAATGCAATACAATTATTATTTAATACAGTTGCAACTAAATACATACATACTAACCACAAGAATTATATTATTAAATTTGGATCAAATTTTTTTTTTTTGTGGATTTATAGAAAATATTTAAAATAATTACAAACATATACATATGAAAATTTATTGTCAAAAACTAAGAAAAATAAGCTTTGGCAATTTTTACGATTTTTAATATTGATTTTGGCGAAAAAGGTCAAAATAAGTCTGAAAACCCTAACTGGGTGCAAATTACGGCTTTCGATCACGATCGAAATTTTAGTCAAACGTTCGAGTTCCCTGTGTTTTTGATATAGATATTCTAATAAGAATTTTTAAATTACGATCACATTCGAATATTGTTATTTGCCCCCTGTGAGAATTAATAATAGATACATTCACAATTGAACAAAGAACCAGAATAATAGAATTTCGTTATGTCAATCAATGATCAATTATTTTAATGCAAAGAGATAATAGTTGGCATTTTAACGTCAGAATTACGCTCTCTTAAGCAAATGACTCTTTTCTTAGTTCAGTGATTCTTAACCACTGTGCCACTTTACTTTTGTGTGCCAAAAATTTTGGATATATAATTAAATTAGAACCATTCTTATTATAAACTTGTAATAATTCCCTTATTTAACGTACTGTTATGTTCGTAAGACATATTATTTGATTTCTCACATTTAAAATTACATACTATCATAAACTATTTTATGCAGAGTGTTATAGGTAAGTTAAAAATGTTTAAACTTATCTTTTTCTTTGTGTGCAACCAAATTTTGAAATCATTAAAAGTATGTCGCTACAAAAACTTGTAAAGCGTCACTGGCGTTTATCTTCACCTCTAATGTGGCACCGTAAGAGATTTGCTTTGAAACGGTATACCACGTATAGTTTGTACTGCGGATAATATTGAACGTGTAGAGGAAAATGTTAAGAGTATTCTGTTTAGCTAGAAAAGGTTCGTATGTCACTACGACGTATTTGAAAAATACTGTTATTATACCCTTCACACAGTGAAAAAGGGTATATATAGGTTTGTCATTCCGTGTGAAATTTCTACAATTTTCATTTCCGACCCCATAAAGTATATATTTTCTGAAAGCTTATGAATAGGGAAGTCGATTAAGCCCTGTCAGTCTGTCCGTCTGTCCGTCTGTCCGTCTGACCGTCTGTCCGTGTGTATGTTGAAATCAACTTTTTGAAGCCCCCCGACATAGGTTGGACCCGGGTAAGGTATTAAAATATCAGAAATATTCGGGAGTAGATCGGTATTGAAAATCAGAAACATCGGTACATAAACAACTGAGATATGAGCAAAAACCCACGACCACCTCGATTTTCTTTTCACAAAAACAACATTACAACAACAACATACATACATACAAACGTGTATACTGGTTAGGGAAAACGTGGCATCGAATCCCAGCTGAGCCAAAAAAATTTTTTATACCCTTCACACAGTGAACAAGTAAGAGTGCTATATTCGGCCGTGCCGAATCTTATATACCCTTCACAACGTGTAGTCATGCAATAACAGTAGTTTGTGTCACCATTCATCCCATATGAAATACGTACATACATATAAAAACATACATATATAAAAACATCCCATTGTAAAATTATAAATTCACGTATGTATGTTAAAAAAACAAAAAAAAAAAAAATAAAAAAAAAATTTTTAAAAAAAAATTTTAAAAAAAAATTTAAAAAAAAATTTTTTTTAAAAAATTATTATATATATAATATATATATAACAAAAAAAAAACTAAAAAAAAAATTTAAAAAAAAAATTAAAAAAAAAAAATAATAAAAATATAAATAATATATTAAATAAAAAATAAAAAAAAAAATAAAAAAAAAAATTTAAAAAAAATTTTTAAAAAAATTGAAAAAAAATTTTTTTTGGCTCAGCTGGGATTCGATGCCACGTTTTCTCTAACCAGTATACACGTTTGTATGTATGTATGTTGTTGTTGTAATGTTGTTATTGTGAAAAAAAAACCGAGGTGGTCGTGGGTTTTTGCTCATATCTCAGTTGTTTATATACCGATGTTTCTGATTTTCAATACCGATCTACTCCCGAATATTTCTGATATTTTAATACATCACCCGAGTCCATGCGATGTCGGGGGGCTTCAAAAAGTTGATTTCAACATACACACGGACAGACGGTCAGACGGACAGACGGACAGACGGACAGACGGACAGACTGACAGGGCTTAATCGACTTCCCTATTCATAAGCTTTCAGAAAATATATACTTTATGGGGTCGGAAATCAAAATTGTAGAAATTTCACACGGAATGACAAACCTATATATACCCTTTTTCACTGTGTGTTGAAATCAACTTTTTGAAGCCCCCCGACATAGGTTGGACCCGGGTAAGGTATTAAAATATCAGAAATATTCGGGAGTAGATCGGTATTGAAAATCAGAAACATCGGTACATAAACAACTGAGATATGAGCAAAAACCCACGACCACCTCGATTTTCTTTTCATAAAAACAACATTACAACAACAACATACATACATACAAACGTGTATACTGGTTAGAGAAAACGTGGCATCGAATCCCAGCTGAGGCAAAAAAATTTTTTTTTAAATTTTTTTTTTAATTTTTTTTTTATTTTTTTTTTATTTTTTATTTAATATATTATATATATTTTTATTATTATTTTTTTTTATTTTTTTTTTTTAATTTTTTTTTTATTTTTTTTTTGTTTTATATATATTATATATGTATATAATAATTTTTTTTTTTTTAATTTTTTTTTAAAATTTTTTTTTTTTTAATTTTTTTTTTATTTTTTATTTTTTTTTTGTTTTTTTTTAACATAAATACGTGAATTTACTGTTATTGCATGACTACACGTTGTGAAGGGTATATAAGATTCGGCACGTCCGAATATAGCGCTCTTACTTGTTCCCATATAAGGTTGGATTCGAGCAGGAATAAAAACCCGCAGTTCATTCATAAATTTCAGCAGTTGACCAAAAATTAAATAAACTTATTGAAACCTTATATTACTTTAAATGGTTTTGTTAATAAGCAGAACTGTAAATTCTGGGGTTTTAAAAATTTAAGCGGCATTAATCAAAGCCAATTGTACCCTATTTTAGGTGCACAGTATCTTTGAAAATGAAGTGGGAAGTGATGACACTTTTAAGTCAAATTTTTGAACAGCAAATATATATAAACGATAAAGTTATTAAATTTGTAAACCCTATGGTGACTTTTTTTATTTATTTATTTATTTAAGTCTATGGATTCTAGATCCTTACAGACTAAAAAGCAGTACATACAAAATGTTTAATATTAGTTATTTAAAAACAAAATAATTTTACATTTTACAATATTAACATTTAAAGAAAAATCAATATGTTCATAAAGTTTATTGAACTCGGTACAAATTCTCAAAAACGGATCGAAGTTGGCATAATTCGTTCTGAAAACTTTGACTGATAGCGGACAAAAACGACGTGTAGAACGACATGGTACATTAAAAAAGATATTCGCTAATAGGAAATCAGAGCATATACATCCTTTAATTAAATTTAGAACAAACGTAACGTTTAACATTGTTCTACGACTTTTTAAAGTTGGCAGCTTCACTAGTGCAAGTCTACTAGTATAAGGCGGCAGGCTTAACGAATTCCACTGTAAGCCACGAAGACAAAATAGCAGGAACTGTTTTTGCACAGATTCAATGCTATTAATATAAACATTGTAAGTTGGATCCCAAATTATTGAACCATACTCAAGAATAGGCCTGACAAGAGAAATATACAATTGTATTGTTACATATGGATCTGTAAACTCTTTCGCCCAACGTTTTATGAATCCAAGGACAGCACGTGCTTTATTAACAGTTAAAGAAATATGCTGAATAAAATTTAGTTTAGCATCTAATAGGATTCCAAGATCGGAGACGGATTCCAGTCTTTTTAACGTAAAACCATTTAAAACATAATTAACTTTAATATAACATCTACGAAAGAAACACATATATTTGCATTTTTCAGGGTTCAGCTCCATTAAGTTAAATTTACACCATACATTAAAAGCATCTATATCCATTTGTAAGAGGGTATGATCGGCGTAATTATTATAACTTAGGAATATTTTTACGTCGTCAGCATACATAATAACGTTTGAGAATTTAATAGCATTTGGTAAATCATTAATGAACAAGGAAAACAGCAATGGACCAAGATGACTTCCCTGAGGAACACCAGAAACAACGGCTATTGGTTTAGAGATAATGTTTTTAAAACGAACATTTTGTTTTCTATTTGTCAAATACGAATAAATCCACTTAAGGGAGTTCTGTGTAAATCCCATTACATCAAGTTTTTTTATTAGAAGTTTATGATTAACTTTATCAAAGGCTTTGCTGAAGTCGGTGTAAATAACATCAGTTTGCTTTTGTTCAATAAAACCACGATTTACAAGCGTAGTAAACTGCAACAGATTTGTAACAGTCGAACAACCCTTACGAAAACCATGTTGTAACGGAGACAATATAGATGTTACATGATGGCAAAGATGGTCAGTTATAATTTTTTTTGGCCCACCATGTGTAATTTTTACTTTTTTATAAGTTATTTTACAGTTTTTAAATCTAGTATTAAAAAAGTAAATTAATAATAATAAAAAGGAAAGTGATTATTGTGGTTTTAGAATTGGATCTTATACTTATTTAATTTTTACTAAAATGCATATTAAAACTTAGATTTTATTTAAATTCAGAACAAAAAAAGCAAAAAAAAGAAATATTGAATGCATAGGTTTAACCCTAGATGAAGTGGTTCAATTTAGCTGAAACATTCATGATTTTAACATTAACGTGTCATTGGAGGACATGTGTTTATATGACTATAATAATAAGCTTCACCCAATTCCAATAAGTTTATGGAACACATCCATATTAGGTTATAAGAGACTCATGTTTCATGAGTTGATTTTGTTTACGTGATTTGTTTAAGACATTTTCCATTAATTTACATGTATTTTGAAGCACCTCATTTATGACAAACTATTTTGCATTTAGGCAGGCATGACGAATACTTTTCTCTTGCACTATTGATTAAGAAGTCATGAAAAATTTTATTCACATTAAAATAGTACAGATTTCTTTTGCTGGGTAGATTTTATCTAATAAAAAAAATTTCGAAAATTTTAGCAACATCTAAAAGCTCTAAAAAATATAAGGTAGAGAATTTATTTTTGTATTCAGCTTAACGAAATAAAATTTTAAGTAGGGTCCTATTAGTGCTGACAAAGTATTGAGTAATTGGGTATCAAGTAATTTGTGTTTTTTGTTACCCAATACTCGTAAAAGGTTACTCGACCCTTGGAAAACTTCTTAAAAGTGTAACCTTATGTATGTTTATTTTGTGTGGAAACATACAAAATTAAATCAAACAGTCATTAAAAGTTAAAGTGTTTAAAATTATATTGTAATTTTTTAAATAAAAGATGTTTTTATAAATACTAAATTCTTATAAATATAACCTTTATATTTTCAGATTTTCGTACTTTGAGTACAAAACAAAACAAAGAAAATATTTACATTCAAAAAATTTATTGACGTCATTGGTAAGACCGTTTCTGGAATATGTATCAGTTGTTTTGGATCCTTAATATGATATGTATATTCAAAAACTTGAATCAGTCCAAAAACAATTTTTGCTGTTCTGCTTTTGTAACTTACGTTGGAATTCTCATACGAACTTTCCGTTATGTCGAAATCACTTATTATTATTCCGCTCCCAAGGTTACAAATCCGAAGAATTGTTTCCAATATTGCATTTGTCCTGAATCTAATTCAAGTAAAATTTAATGTTCCTAACAGGCAGCTCAGATCTTTTGAATCGTTATATATAAAATTTCGCAGATCAAACTACATTAACTTTAATTCATTTAGAAGAATTTGTGTTGAGGTAAATAAGTTCTATGTACCTACACATTGACTTTTCTGACAGTGTTGCTGCTACTAGTATCTAATGCTGTTTCTGTCTTTCGTTGTTTATGTATTTATTGTTTTCTTTTAAAAAAAACAGCTCAACTGCAAGTTTTTTTATGTTGATTAAATTAAATAAAAAATAAATTTGTCTTGCAGTTCAATTTCTGGTATAGTCATGATATTATTTAAATAAATAAAATATGTTGCTTTTCAATTCGGAAAAGTACCCAAGCGAAAAGTACTAAGTAATAAAAAGTAGAAGAATTTGTCAGCACTAAAACCTTATATTGCAAATGTGTGACACAAGCAAACAAATTGTAAAAGCAAAATAAGAAATAATGTATATTTTTTTTAAGGCATATCGGTTGTTTTTTAACAAAACGTGTTCCCAACTTCATAATTGTTAAAACATACAAAGAGACCTCCGCACAGTGGAACTCATCTAAAAAAAATATCTATAAATGCAACAGTGCCTAACGTACACATACATATACTTTTCGCAGTGGATTATTATTATTAAAAGTACTCTTTGATTTTGAAGTAATGGGGAATTTTATCTTGTGCCCCTTATGCCCAAGCAGTTACAGATTGGAAAAGAACCATCTTTAAATACATACATTTACAATTACAAAAATTTAAGTGATAATGTTACCATCCAGCTACAAATAATTTTCAGTGCTTATAACGATTAAGCAATCACTCGTTGATGTTTATAATACATTTGACAAATTTTCTTCATTGTTTATGCTTATACATATACAGTTCTTTGGTAAGTATAGGTTAGGTTAAAAAAGAGGGGCACTAAAAGCTCAAACCCATGACAAGTATACACGTATACCCAATTGGCATGTTGTGCGCTATAAAAAAAATTAAATTTCACTAATAAAAAATCATAACTCAATTTTGTTCATATATCGACTAGATCGAGAACCTAATCCCTTCAACGTAATTCCTTAGGGATTTCCAATTCGAATTCCCTACACAAAGAAACAGTATCGGTTGTGAATAACAGAATTATTTCCAATCGTATAATTAGTTTTTAGAATTTTATGGTTGTAACTAAAGAATTTCGTTTCGGAACATGAATATGTTGCCAGCAATAAGAAATAATGATTCCTGCAATAGAAATTTTATAACCACAAAAGAAAAAATCGATTACAACAACTGAACCATTCAATTGGCAATACATTTTATTATCTGTTTTCTTGGTGTAGATATTCCAAGTCTTTCTAAGTTTTCCATAGTGTCCACGTTAAAGTTCTCGTGCCTAATAGGCCCAAAGTGATGTTCTAATGTCTCATCCTCTTCCTCGTATGCTCTATATGTCTTTTCATTCGAAAGTCTAATGCGAGCTAAATGAGTTTTCATTTCCGTGTGACTTGTGTTACACTAGTTAATCTCCTAAGTGTTACTCTACTCAGATTCACAATCTCCTCCGATTTCTAAACATTTAGGTCACTCCATAATATGTTTATTACTTTACTGACAGCAGTGTTTTGCCATTTTCTCACGTTTTTCTTCATCTTCCAAGCTTCATGTTCACTTTTGAACCTCTTAAAAAGTTTAGCATTCTCCAAGGTGTTGGTATTAAAAAATGTTCCCATTTTGGATAATTTGTCGACTTCTTTGTCGTTTTCAATTATGCCTTGCTGCCTTAGTATTAATGTACGACGTTCGCGTTAGGTTTTGTCACATGTTACCTCAGTAATATACCCGTCGGTAAGATATCGGTTATTTCTTTAATATCTGGTTTTTTCGTCTCTTACCAGCCATTCACCCATTGCGATTAAGGCTGATTCATAATTTACATGTATCTCAACCGGCCGAATTGATAGTTTGTTAAGTATAAATGTACAAACAAAATTCAGGCGTAGAGTTTATTCGGTAAACGACATAACAATTGGATAGATAAAAAGCAACTGCACTGAAATTCGAAAAACTTCGTGTTACATAACAAGTAAGAGTGCTATATTCGGCCGTGCCGAATCTTATATACCCTTCACAACGTGTAGTCAGGCAATAACAGTAGTTTGTATCACCATTCATCCCATATGAAATACGTACATACATTTATAAAAACATCCCAATGTAAAATTATAAATTTACGTATGTATGTTAAAAAAAAATATTAAAAAAAAATAACTAAAACATAAATAATAAATATAAAAACAAAAAAACAAAAAAATTTAAAAAAAATAACAATAAAAATATAAATATTATATAAAATAAAAAATAAAAACAAAAATAAAAAAAATTAAAAAAAATATATAAAAAAAATAAAAAAAAATTTTTTTGGCTCAGCTAGGATTCGATGCCACGTTTTCTCTAACCAGTATGCACGTTTGTATGTATGTATGTTGTTGTTGTAATGTTGTTTTTGTGAAAAAAAAATTGAGGTGGTCGTGGGTTTTTGCTCATATCTCAGTTGTTTATGTACCGATGTTTCTGATTTGCAATACCGATCTACTCCCGAATATTGCTGATATTTTAATACCTCACCCGGGTCCAAGCAATGTCGGGGGGCTTCAAAAAGTTGATTTCAACATACACACGGACAGACGGTCAGACGGACAGACGGACAGACTGACAGAGCTTAATCGATTCCCCTATTCATAAGCTTTCAGAAAATATATACTTTATGGGGGGTCGGAAATGAAAATTGTAGAAATTTCACACGGAATGACAAACCTATATATACCCTTTTTCACTATGTGAAGGGTATAAAAAGGGATAGAACATATAACAGAATTAAGGAGTACGCAGTTGTATTCGATATGAGAATGGTTTTTAATTAATTTCTTATTGTGTTGTCACGCTTTCAAAAATTATAGACCGTGTTTTTTCATCTGACTTTTATAGACGCAATTCTTTTTCTGTATTAAGCTGTAATGAGCGTCATAAAATAAAAATTTTCACTAAAATTCTAATTTTATATAACTTTCGAACGTATTTTTATTCCATGCTCAGTATGATCAATATTTCCAGTTGATCTCGTTTATTTTCAAAATTAAAACAATAATATTATATTTTGTAAGAACTATAGCAGTCAACCTTATCTGGTTTTTGAAATATGCTCTAACATCTAAAATCCGTTGCTCTTTCATGAACTGCTAAATGCTTAATTACCCTAAACTATCTACAACAAAATAAATATTTTTCGTAATTTTTTGGTTAACGACACCTCACTATACAAATGGCGTTTGAATTTGAGATACTTATGCGTATTAAATTGGGCATTTAAAATTACTTCAAAAATACGATTGCAATTTGATAACAAAATTCGCTAAGACAAATATCGTTTAGAGTAATGTTGTTAGTTTTACCTTTCATCGGCAGCTCCACTGTAAAACATATTTATTCATAGTTTTAAACTTTAAGCTGGTTCATTGTTTACGCTATACAATAGAAGCCAAGCCGTTTGATTAATATGAAGTGCAATGAATCATCATTCATTTGGAATTCCAAAAAAAAAGTACATTGATGATATGCAACAGTGTTGCCAGTTAAGAGGGTTTTTCTTCTAAATTAAGAATCTTTTTTCTTGATTATCTAAACAAATTTGTGTTTAAACATTTTTTGCAAATACTATTTAATAAAAAAGCCATGCCCAAAAAAAATACATTAGCACCCTTGCTTTTTTCTTTTTTTTTTTTAAGTTCAGCCATATTAAGAAAAATTTCAAAACTTCAAAGTTTAGTGTTCCTATGTTATCGATAAAAAAGCACAATATTTCAAAAATAATCTGAAAATTTTTAGATTAAAATACAGTACTGTTAACTGCTAAGTTTAATACTTAAATACAGCGATTTTTGGTTACTATTTGTTCAATTTATAGATGAGGCAACATAAAAAATAAACAAAAAAAAACACAAAATACCTGCATAGTTTTCTCTCTCTCTCTCTCTTTATTACCTTTTTCGATCTTAGATTAAGAAAAAATGTTATTAAGTAAAGCCTCAGTTAGCCGAGCGCATCCGTACTGTAATGTATTAGCTGTTCGTTTTTGGCTTATGAGAAACAATGCAAAAGCTTAGCGAAATTTAACGTACTGTAACCGGAACGTATCATTCTGTATTGAATAGAATTTCCTTACATTCTTACGTGACATTTGTAAGCCAGTGATGGTCTGCTTGTTTGTTTTATGATTTTTGGGTATTTTTGCTCTTTTAATGATACTTTTTTTTAATATATTTTAATACGCGAAAGAAAAATAAAACAAATTTTAGTACTTTGCGTGTTAATTTATTTTTCTTCACGAATTTTTTAAAAAACAGTTTTGTGAACTATTGTGTCTATTTTAAACTTATACTATATTTTATTCTCATTACTATTGTTTCTTTTTTCGCTATACTTGCTAGAAACGCAATTACCATTATTATTTCTGTTAAAAAAAATTGCAAAACTGGAGACTTTTAAGCGTCTTGCACATACGCTTTGTATATAAGTATGTACATTGTGTATAATAAATGTGAAATATGTAAGGATTAAAATTTTATACAAATCTATTAATTAATATTAATTGATCTGTATACATTAACACAAACACTAAATAAACTATAATTTGTTTATTATATTTTAATTATAAATGTTAAAGAATAAATAAAACATATTAATATACATAAATAAATACACAAAATATTTTCTGATGTTATAAGGTACTTTTTCTTCCTAATAAAAAACCATTTGCAAAATTGTAATACCCATCACTGTTTTATAATCAGCTGTTTATTTTTATACCAAAATAAAAAAACCAACAAAATAAGTTTTTAAATTTAAGAAATAAAAGTTTGCATGGTAATTTTTAATGAAATGGATGATGAACATCTAATTTCAAGCAAAGGTTTAAACCAATAAACAATTCTTCTTTATCCATTTAAAAAACACAGGCTTGTTTAAAAAATATTTTGCTTTATTTACCTATACTAATGCTGTTTTGTTTATGAATGTCAAAAACATATGTTACGTTTTTAAATGTTCTATAACTGCACAAACGTGCTTACAGTACGTTCCATTACAGTACGGTTGCATCAGCGCTCGGCTAACGAAGGCTTAAGTGTTATAAGCGCTTAACAACATGGTGATATTTGAAGTTTTTAAAGTGATAGATATCGATTTGATTTATACTTGTGTGTTTGAAATTATGCTTATTTTTATTCAAATTTTATAAATGTAAATAAAATAACTTTTAAAATTTTTTTACATATATAAATTTAATTACTTAAGTATAGCAATAATGATTTTATTACCTAGAGTCAATAGAAAAAAATCGATAAAAAAATTATTAAATTAATAAAAAATATAATCTAAGTTTCAAGGTGAAATCACCTATTTTGAAGTTTTTGAGTTGGTTTCATTTTAATTTTTGTCCAAACAAAATTAAAGTGAGTGGCCATATCATATTATGTTTGCGTAATAAAATTTTTAAATCGTTTTTGTAAATTTTAAATGTCTTATTAACAAACGAAAAAAATGTTTAACAAATTTTGCCTGGACAAATGGGTACATCAAACTTAAAAACAAATCCAATATTTTATTTTTTAAACAATTTTAGGCAATAATATTTTCTATATTCGTTCACATTTAACAACTGTTTTTGTACTTGTTTTTACTTGTTTTTGCCAATCTTCCTTAAACCTGCTCTTGTATTTAAGCGGAAAATTTATTGTTGTAGAAAGTTTTATTTTCTAAATAACCAGTTTAACAGTAATTTATAATAAAAGTCAAAAAGTTTCTTCTCCTCTTGCACACAAAAAAAAACTTCAGCAGAAGTAAACTCAGAATCGCAAATAAGTGTTTTAGAAATATTTGTTTTTAAATATAAATGAAAAATAACTGGACACCCTAATATACAAAATGTATTCAACAGTTTTTGTAGTAAATGTACCCTGCAGATAACGCGACTAGTCAATACACATATGTTAAGTATACTCCGTAATGGACTAGGACTAATCCAAAGATCAAAGGTGGTCGATTTAACGTTATGATGTCATAGGGCTGGACCATATAATCCATCGGAGTAGTCTCAAAACTACTCTTTGTCACTACTCAGTGGAACATCTACACTGCCATTATACATGTCTTGACAACAATTTATGTAATCGTTAAAACACGAAAACTTGTTTAACTAAAATCTCTTGTTTAACAAGTAACAGTGCTATATTCGGCCGTACCGAATTTTATATACCCTTCACAACGTGTAGTCATGTAATAACAATTGTTTGTATCACCATTCATCACATATGAAATAAAAAACATACATATATAAAAACATCCCATTGCAAAATTATAAATTGAGTTTACGAATGAATGTTTCTAAAAACAAAAATACAAAAAAAATATATTAAAAACAAAAAAAAACAATAAAAAAAAAATTAAAAAAATATATTAAAAAAATAATAAAAATATAAATAATATATATAAAATAGAAAAATAAAATAAAAAAAAATTGTTTTGGCTCAGCTGGGAATCGATGCTACGTTTACTCTAACCAGTATATACATACATATGTATGTTGTTGTTGTAATTGTGAAAAAAAGCGAGGTGTTCGTGGTTTTTTGCTTATATCTCAGAAAGTCATAGGGCGATTGTGCTGAATATCAGCAGCGATTCATTCCTGGATATTTCCAAGAGATTGATACCATACACTGAGTACGTAGTTGCTTCTAAAAGTGTATTTCAACCAACACACGGACAGGCGGACAGAAGGTCAGGGCTTAATCAACTCCTCTTTTCATAAGCTTTCAGAAAATATATACTTTATGGGGTCGGAAATGAAAATTTTAGAAATTACAAACGGAATGACAAAGCATATATACCCTTGTGCACGACAGGTGAAGGGTATAAAAATGATAAAGGTCCATGACTGCACTATATAGGACCATTTTATAAATAGTCCATTTAGCTCAAATGGACCACGTAGTCCAATATTATCTGCAGGGTAGTCACAAATATATACGCACACACACACATCAACTCATACATATAATTTTTCTATGCATATTCGCATTTAAACAAACTTGTATTTTAAACGAAATAACACAGAAACAGAGTAGTTTTGCAGAAATTATTGAAAATAACTATAAACAAGATGTTGTGTACAAAGTTATTTCCTGTTGTTGTAATAAGATTTAAAAATTATTAGTTATAGTGCTTTAGTTGTTGCAATTGGTTATATATTTTCGAGATACATATGTATACATAGGTATTTTTATACCCTTCACACAGTGAAAAAGGGTATATATAGGTTTGTCATTCCATGTGAAATTTCTACAATTTTCATTTCCGATCCCATAAAGTATACATTTTCTGAAAGCTTATGAATAGGAGAGTCGATTAAGCTCTGTCAGTCTGACCGTCTGTCCGTGTGTATGTTGAAATCGCCGATATCGCTTGAACCCGGGTGAGGTATTGAAATATCAGAAATATTCGGGAGTAGATCGGTATTGAAAATCAGAAACATCGGTACATAAACAACTGAGATATAAGTAAAAACCCACGACCACCTCGATTTTTTTTCACAAAAACAACATTACAACAACAACATACATACATACAAACGTGTATACTGGTTATAGAAAACGTGGCATCGAATTCCAGCTGAGCCAAAAAAAATTTTCTTTTTTTTATATTTTTTTTTTAATTTTTTTTTTATTTTTATTTAATATATTATTTATATTTTTGGTTTTTTTTTTATTTTTTTTGTTTTATATTAATTATATATATTTTAATTATTATTTTTTAAATTTTTTTTTAAATTTTTTTAAAAATTTTTTTTTTATTTTTTTTATTTTATTTTTTATATATGTATGTTTTTTATATGTATGTATGTACGTAATTCATATGAAATGAATGGTAATACAAACTATTGTTATTGCATGACTACACGTTGTGAAGGGTATATAAGATTCGGCACGGCCGAATATAGCGCTCTTACTTGTTATTATTATGTTTCCCAGTCATTTTATTGTTTAATTATTTCAAATGACAGATTTTACGCTCTATTTGTTTTTTGGTCCTATGTGGTGTGTCTCAGCATTTGTGAACACACGTGTGTTTGTTTGGTTGTATAATTGTATTTAATATTTATGAGCAATGATCAGTGAGGAATAATTTGTTGTGTAAGTATATTATATTTAAAACGTTATATGATCTAAATTATGAATAATCATTTAATATCATAATTTAACGTTTAGGGAACTATTATCAAATTTTTTTTTATGGATATTGAAATAAAAAAAAATCCAACAAATATTTATGTAAATTAATAAAAAAAAATCTTCGTGCCATACTGAAACACTGCTCTACAAAAAATAATTTTTTGTCTTCCCGTTAATTTAAACTATGTGGACTATATGGATTTTTATGCGCTGAACTCAAATCCGGTGTCGGTTTCGTTTTTAACAGATCGGGATTTTTTTTTATGGGCGTGGCAAATTTTTTTCCCTAAATTAGTCAGGTACGGAGACATAATTCATCCTAACTTGAGAACCAGTCATCCGATTTGCAAAAATAAAACACCAAAAGATGTATAACAAAATTTTATTTATTCCATCAGCATTATCACAAAACACCAAACCTTCGTCTCTGCTGAAATAACTCAAAAAAGGTTGTTCTCTATTTCGAAAGTACGGGACGTTAACGTCCTTTTACACCAAATTACATTCTTTTAATTGGGATGCAAAAAGCTCAGACTTGTTTTTTGAGAGCTAAGTAAATAGTTGCCATTAATTGTTGCTACAAGGCGCTTTAGTGCGCCCACTCTGACGTTGTTTGGTGCATTACACATATTTGGACAATATTGAGTAAAGTTTAGTAAAAATATTAAATCCCAATACAAAATAGTGCTTCGGACAAAGTATGTTTGAAAGGAAGGAATGTTAAAGTTCCACTTACAAATTAGCTTACGGAAGGCATTAAGGTTGTATGGTTAGTTTTGGCTTTGAAGCATTACTTTTTTATAACAAAATAAGCACTTTTTAAATAAAAGGTTTCTAATTTTTCCCTTAAAAACCTGCTTCCTAGTAAGGAAGGGATGGATGCACTGGTAATTGATTAGTTTGTACAATTTTCCATTTATTCATTGGGTTTCACTACTGACTCAAAGTAAACCTTGAGTATAAACGTACATTTTAAAATATTCGAAAAACTCGAGTTTTCACTGGGGTACTTAAGAGTAAACGAACGAACATAATTATAAACAAACAAAACACATGTAAAATTTTCAATCAACTTAAATAAACGCTTTCGTAAACAGCACATTAGTTTGTCATTTAATTGTGCCGGTACTCATATGCATGCTCCCTTTACAACCCAACCTTGACCTTAAACTAAATATTATTGTTTTGTTTACTCGTCCAATTGATAATGGACATTCGGTTAATTTATGATTTATGGAGTTTGCAGTCACCTCAATATTCAATTTGTGTGCCCTTATTTTCGAAAACTAATTACTTTTAATTTATTTCACTAAGGTTTAATTATATTTTAAAGTTTTATGTTACGATACGAGGTTTATGACTTAATACTCTTAACATTATTTAATTCCTTCTATTTTTTATTTTTTCACATATTCGCCTCTAGCTTAGAACTCATTAGTTTAATGTTTTTTTCCTCTTTTTTTGTTCTTGGACTTTACTTATTGTAATTATTTAACTTTAGTTTCATATTCATTAGGTCATGATTTTTTAGTATTGTATTCCCTGAGTTTGTATTTGTTGTTTCACTACTCCACTGAGCCACCACAACAACAGCGTCAATATTAACAAAAACAAGTAAAAGCGCTATATTCGGCCGTGCCGAATCTTATATACCCTTCACAACGTGTAGTCATGCAATAACAGTAAATTCACGTATGTATGTTAAAAAAACAAAAAAAAAATAAAAAATAAAAAAAAAATTTAAAAAAAAAAATTTAAAAAAAAAATTAAAAAAAAAAAAATTATTATATACATATATAATATATATAAAACAAAAAAAAAATAAAAAAAAAATTAAAAAAAAAAAATAAAAAAAAATAATAATAAAAATATATATAATATATTAAATAAAAAATAAAAAAAAAATAAAAAAAAAATTAAAAAAAAAAATTTTAAAAAAATTTTAAAAAAAATTTTTTTGCCTCAGCTGGGATTCGATGCCACGTTTTCTCTAACCAGTATACACGTTTGTATGTATGTATGTTGTTGTTGTAATGTTGTTTTTATGAAAAGAAAATCGAGGTGGTCGTGGGTTTTTGCTCATATCTCAGTTGTTTATGTACCGATGTTTCTGATTTTCAATACCGATCTACTCCCGAATATTTCTGATATTTTAATACCTCACCCGGGTCCAACCTATGTCGGGGGGCTTCAAAAAGTTGATTTCAACATACACACGGACAGACGGTCAGACGGACAGACGGACAGACGGTCAGGGCTTAATCGACTCCTCTATTCATAAGCTTTCAGAAAATATATACTTTATGGGGTCGGAAATGAAAATTGTAGAAATTTCACACGGAATGACAAACCTATATATACCCTTTTTCACTGTGTGAAGGGTATAAAAATCCATAACGCACATTTGGCTCACACTAATACATATATAGGAGTTATTAAATTTACACTCGAAATAATGAGTCACTTTTGAAGATAATTTGATAGACAAATAAGAATGACAAGTAGCTAAACCGAAATCGGTGCGTAAAGCTTAACGTTATCGTGCACGTAGCTTTACGCTGAAATGAGACAGTTAAAAAAGAGCGTAAACGTTGTACCCTTAACCGTAATGTCAATTTCTTTTATATAAAAGAACCTATTAAATAGCAACCAAAAAAAAATAAAATCTTAGCATTGATTTCAAAATTTTATTAAAAAATTACTTTAAACAAATAAGTAAGAATGCTTTACGCGCCTGTGACGAATTTTATTTACACTTCACGCAGTTTATACCTCATCTATATATTTATATAAAAGTGAAACTTTGTCTGTGTGTGTGTGTTAGCTATAGCCTCCGAAACCGTAAAGCCGATCAAACTCAAACTTTGGCAAGTTGATGTACACATTCCAGGGAGTCAATAAAAAATTAGTTATTATTTTTAGCTACTTGCACTTGACTGATTTTTCTGAAACTTTGCATACATATTTAGCTTTCACGATTATATAATATAGTGATTATAAAAAGTGGGCAGGGACCATTAAAAATAAGTTATCATTTTTAGCTACTTGCACTAGTTCGATTTTTCTGAAACTCTGCACACACATATTGAGCTGTCATGACTATATAATTTCGTGATTAGAAAAGTGGGCAGGGCCACGCCCATAAAAAAGGTTATAATTTTAAGGTACTTGAACTGGACCGATTTTTCTGAAACATTGCACATATATTGAGCTGTCACGCCCATAAAAAGGAAGTTATAATTTTTAGCTTCTTGCACTTGATATTGAATTAAAAGTCAGAATGCATTTTTATTCATTAAGTGGCGTAGCAACGCGCTCCGGGCTTGGCTAGTATACATATATAAATTGGTATGTAAGTATTAGTGACCGCAAAATTTATTGTTGTGTTAGGGAAATGATAAAAAAATATATCTTTGTCGATAATTGACCCATATTTGACCCATAATTTACCCAAGACTTTCTGTTAATGATTCCAAAGGTACATATTTTACTTGTATTAGAAGATCCATAAGAACTGGCAAAACTAAGCTTGTTTCGGTGAAAAACACCTTAGCTCGTAATGTGTCAACATTACTGATTTTTAATAACAAAACTCTCGAAGGCATATTTGATAAATTGTTACTATATAAGAGTCTAAAGTTTACGTGGGGGGCTTCAAACAGTTAATACCTATCGCTCTGTTAAAATAAGCGTTGACTCAGCGCTATTTAGGTTTGTATAGACATGAGACAGGTAGACAATATCTGACACGTTAGTTTAGGTTTGGCTGTAAAACTTTACGAGAATTACGAATTCTAGCTGAGTGAATAACGGGCGATTTAAAAGGTTTCTTGCACAGTTAAAGTGAAATTTGTTCGATTCACATTTTGTTTTTTACAAAAAAAAAAATATATAAATTGTTAAAAATTGTTTGAGTGTATTATTAAAAGAGCACATACATAAGTATAAATAAATCACATTGAAGTGTACATTAACATTAAAATAAATATTAAATTTACTTTTAATGGTTCTCAGACCAAGAAACAAACGACACAATTATAAGAATAAAACAATAGAGTAAAACATTTATGCGACATAAAGCTTTGTATCGCTTTGAGGACATACAAAATTCTTTTTCTATGTAAAATAAATAAAAATATATTATTTTTGATTAGTACTTACACACTTTGACATTGTGTTGAAATTGATAACAGAGTGACAAATATATAAATATACAAACATAAACTAATTTATACATCTATTTCTTCCAATTACAAGTGCTTATTTCATTCCTGCCATGAGTAATGTTACATTATTTTGCGCTTTTGTACATAAAAATTAACATTTATTATATAGTAAACAATACGGTAACTGCATTGGGTTAAACAAACTATTATGGGGGGTGCAATGCCCCCGGCATTTTTTATTCTAATTGTCATTCTTATTATGAGATCTCTTTCTTTCAGAACTACTATTCGTTGGCGATACAGTCGTATTGTGTTTCATTTGTTTAATTCGCATTTGTTGTAATGTTGTATCGGCTCTATTATTTGTTTTAGTTCACAATTTAAAATACTTGTTGTTTGTAATTTTTATTAAAAAATTCTCTAATACAGTACATTTTCATTTTATAGGTTTTATAAAAGTCGTTTTAAAATCATACCGGGATGAAATATTGATAATGTTTTTAAAAAGTTTTTTTCTCGGTCTCGTAACAAAAACAAAAAATATTATATTGTAGAAAAAAATGTATTGACTTCTTACCTATTTATTTGCAGAAATAATATTTTCCATTAAAACAAAAAAACAACCAATACGGTAAAAATAAAAAATCAAGTAAAAAATCGCTTTAAGAGTACCTGAGATATAAGCACCAAAACAAAACAACTTCAATTTTATTTCTAAGATTTGCAAACGATTTTTTCCACTTTCTACACAACCGAGAGAGTAAATATCAATAATAAATGAAAGAGCTTAATTAGGAGAATAAATACGCTAAAATATTTTAAACTCATAATGGCCGCTATAAAATGGCGTATAATAAGTTTATATAGGGATCAAATCTGTGAACTATACATAGCAAACTTGTAAAAATCAAAATAAAGATGGCGTCGAAATTATAAGCGAAATGGCGTACAATCTAGGCTACGCTACGATACCTATGTACATGATGGTGAAGTGTATTATCAGATCCGGCACAACCGAATATAGCACTCTTACTTGTTCGAAACAACATTATTATTTTTATGGGTGCATTCACTACTAATATAGACCTCTAGTTTCATATTAGTTGTATACTTTAGTGTATGAAGAACTCGAGAAAATATCGGTTCATATTTGTCTTGTTTGCGAGGGTTCGTATACCTTAAAACGTGTTATACTTAATATTATTCACATTATATATATACTATATGTATGTGTATGTATAAGTACATACATATGTATGTACTTAAATATAGGACAATAAGTTTATAAGTGAGCATATATATTTGAATTCTCTTTTCATCGACAATCATCGACACTACTTTATACAGCACATATTGTAAATAAATATAAAAACATACAAGGGGAAAAATTAACCACCTGGGAAACATTCGACTGTTGAATTATTTTGTTCAATAGTTAGTTACTTAATTATTTAGTATATTTGACATTATTTCCTTTATTCACTCAAACAATTATGAATTAATTTTTTTTAAACATTAACATGTTAAAGTAAATATGTTTGTATGTATTGATACATTTGTGCATATAAATTTGTTTTGTAGGTACACATAAACTTATTTGTATAAATAAACTAATTAATGTTTATACCTGTACACATTTGTATGCAAATTCGTGGCTCATTGAACGTTGTTGACATACTTATGAAGAAACCCAGCAAAAAATTACATTTTCAAAACTTCTAATATCTATTGCAAAAGCATTCATTCTAAATGATTCCCTAAATGTAAAGTAATTTGTCATAAATGATGTGCTTCAAAATGAATGCATTAAACAAACAAACATCTTCAACTCATTAAAAATATCGGTTGCTTTGTAACAAATACATATGTATGAGTTATGTACATACACGTGCATTGTCAGCGTTCGTGTGTCAGGGTTTGTGTGAGTTAGGTTTTCATTGACTCAGGAGCCGTAGGCGACTATTAGCTGTGTCAGGGGGTTACCTGCTTTAATGCGGGTATTCACTAATATTGGCGCTTGTTCTGCTGTGGTTGTGAACGATGTTAATGTAGAGTGTATTGAGGTTAGTTCCACCCAGTGGGGGGCCTGTAATTCTATGGAGGGTAGCTTTGGTAAAATGTTGCTTGCGAGCATATACTGTAGATACGGTGAGCTTTTGGAGCCTAATTTGCTGTATATTGATGGCCTATTAGTGCTGGCTAGTGGTACTCCGCTCGTAGTGGGACTGGATGCGAATGCAGTTTCCCTATTGTGATTTAGCAAGCAGTTCAGTCGGTCGACTGAGAGGTAAACAGGGGTATAGAGTTAAGTGAGTGGATAGTTGCCAACGATCTTGGGGTACTAAATAAAGGCCTGCAACTGTTGCACTATACAACATAGCAACATGTGTCACATAATGCAACTTCTAATTCATGCAATGCCGAAAATGCATGTTTGACAAAGACATATAAAGACAGTGTATAATAAGTTTAATTAAATCTGTACATAGTTCTAACAGCGACATTGCATGCATGAGCATAGAAAATGAGAAAGTCAACATATGCGACACGTGTGACATATGCAGCACATGTTTTTTATAGTGCATTTTAATCATTGAAATAGAACATTATATGCAATAAAATCAGAAATTTATTTAATATAATTGTAGTTACATACTTTAAGGAAATTTCTTTTAAGGATTTATTTAGAAAATATTTAAATCAAGTCAATTTGTTTAGTGTCGGGTTTGGCTGTTTTTATACCCTTCACCTGTGGTACACAAGGGTATATGTATATAGCTTTGTCATTCCGTTTGTAATTTCTACAATTTTCATTTCCGACCCCATGAAGTATATATTTTCTGAAAGCTTATGAATAGAGGAGTCGATTAAGCCCTGACCGTCTGTCCGTGTGTTGGTTGAAATCAACTTTTAGAAGCAATTATATGTTCCTCAGATCTCTATATGGTATCAATCTCTTGGAAATATCCAGGAATGAATCGCTATTGAAATTCTGCACAATCGCCCCATAACTTCCTGAGATATGAGCAAAAAACCTCGACCACCTCGTTTTTTTACACAATTAAAACAACAACATACATACATACATACATGTAAAAAACATACCAAAAAAAAAAATATAAAAATAAATAAATTAAAAATAAAAAATAAAAAATAAAAAAAATTACAAAAAAAATATTTTAAAAAAATTTTTTAAAAATTATTGTAAAAAAACTTAAAAAAATTTGTTTAAAATTTTTGTGAAAAAAATTAAAAAAACAAAATTTTGAATTCAAAGAAAGACATGATATAAAACACAACAGCGTACAACAGCTTGCCTAAATTGCAATGACATGCTAAGACAGTATGTTTGAGTTGGCATAACATGTTATAACACCTTGTTAAAATTCGCATGGCATAGCAAAGCATGAAATCTTTGAAAATGACATTTTTACAGAAAATGTTGAATTGTGCAGGAGTCTAGTACTAAATGAGGTCAGCGAATTGTATACATTTGATGGGCCTAGTGGCAGGAGTGATATTCATGTTACTGTGGCGAATAGGTCTGCCGTATCTATGTTTGACTTTAGTAAGTGTGTGAATGATAGGGGGATTAGTGACCATAATTTGCTAGAGTTAAATTTTAGCTATCGACGTCTTGTTAGACCTGATAATGTTGTTGTTATGAGATGGCGTGTTCGTAATATAGATTGGCGGCGTTATGGGGAATGTTAACGTGAAATTGCGATGAGTATGCCTATTAATGAGTTTGCTGCAATGGGTACTGAGGAGCAAAATGAACGTATTGTTGGTTGGGTGAGTGATTTAAACAATGTTTTTATGGGGAAAAGCCGTAGGAGCAATCCACGTGCATTCTCGTTTTGTGAAACTGCGAAATGAAAAAGTTTTACTATAGCAAAAGGTATGGTCGCACCATATAATATGGCACACAAAAACTTTTCATTTTATAGTTTCATAGAACGACAATTGATACCCAGTTCACTAATATATTAATGGAAATACATGTGACACGCTAATGTTAAAACCATTCGTATTGTGAGACTCAACAACTTATTTTAATTTTGTACTTTGTTTTTTTATTATAATACATCTAGTAATTTTGATATTTATTACAAATGTTTTTTCCTTGATAAACTTAATGTTTTTGAATTTTTAAAAATAAATATGTATGTAGTTGAAGTCGCAATGATTTTATTTTGTGTATATTAACCACAAATTTGGTGACCCCATGTCCTTAGTACATTCTCCAACTCCTAATTTGGATCAAGAAACCCCAGATAATCATGATATAATTGGACATGCAACACGCAGTCTTCTGCAGGACGATCCAACAAGGTATCAATAAATAGCAACTACATCCATAACAATGCAAAAACTTCCACCATTTTGGACTGAGCAACCGCAACTATGGTTCATTCAAATTGAATCATTATTCCAACTCTCGAGAATTTCTCGGAATTAAATCAAATATTCTCATGTTGTTTGCCAGATTCGTCGTATTTAAAATTTATTGGTGACATATTATTACCTCCACCAACAATAAATAAATATGAGACTATAAAAAATCGTCTAATAAATTCTTTTTCAATCTCTAAACTTAAAAATTTTTTTAGCGGATTGGTTATTGGAGATCAGAAGCCATCTCATTTCTTATAAAGAATGAAAGCATTGGCAGTTGGTAACGACGTTGGTGATAAAGTACTTAAAACTCTTTTCTTGGAACAACTTCCAGAAAATAAACGATCAATTTTAGCAACTGGTAAATTGACACTTAGCGAATATGCAAGCAGATAAGACCATGCAAATTGTGTGTCCTCAAATTTCAAGTTTAAGTTTCTCCCAGAATGTCATTAATGAGTTAAGCGCAAAAATCGAAGCTTTAGAAATTTTAATAAAAATCGCCGTAACTCAGAAGCACGTACAAATTGGTGCTGGTATCACAAGCTGTATATTAACCACAGTATTTCCACCTAAATAAAATCCCTTTATCATTAGTTCAACCTTTACAAAATCATTTATTTGCCATCTTTTTCTTTGCTGGGTATATAAAGCGAGCTCTTTGGTTTAAATTCTTTATAATTTACATATATATATTAATTTCTCAGTGTTTCTTAGTGTTTTATAGAAATCAGAAATGGTAAGATTTCACACGACTTAAATGCAAGCAAGCAAAACTGCAGAATAACAAACAATTTTAACTACTTGGCTCATTTTGCTCCGCACTGTTTATTCTTAAAAAATTAATATTAACAGGTTTTGGATTTAAATAATTATTTAAGCTCTTAATTTATTTTTTGTTTGTTTTTGATCAGAAACACTTTCAAAACTATTAAATTAAGTACAAAAAAGTGGCTATGAAATAGTAGATTGAATAGTTGTACGCAATGAAGTTTTTATCTTAATATAATTTAGAGCATTGTTTTCGTAAAGACAAAAAAATATAAAAAAATCATTTTTTTAGTAGAATTCAATAAGTATGTAAATATGTCATTAATTTAATTCTAACCTTGTTTTCAAGTAGAAAATCTTGTGATAGATGTGAATTATTAAAGCCATATTTCATTGTCATTATTTTTTTTTACATGCAATAAAAAAACGTAAGTGATACTTATTGTCAAACAAACAAAAATTGAACTTTGCAATATTTTGTCACGTGATGAAATTTACTTTTCAAAAGCTGGCAATGAGGAGCATTCTTGTTACAAGAAAATTAATTGTATTATACAGACTTATTACTCTGAGAAAATCTCAAGTTTTGCCTTATTTCCTTTTATCTTTTGTTACACCCTTTGCCACTGGTGGTAAGGTAGTGGCAGAGCCAAATCTAATAATATGCTTCACCATAGCGACCATAACGAAGCTTTTTACATAGTTAGCTCTCCAATTAAATACCCATACTGCTGGGGTTGGATAAAAAAAAAGTTATCCGTCATATTATTTAGGATGTCATCTTATATTTGTCACTTTTTCTTAGTTGATTGTTGTCAAAGCCTTTCATTTGATGCCAATATTACGCGGAGTGAAGGAGACAAATGCGTAATTACTATATTTGACCCATATATCCGCCATATTATCTAAGACGCCATCTTGGATTTTAACTTTTTCTTAGTTTACTTCATTCTTTCCTTTCAATTAATGCTTATATGGGTATTTAAAAGAAAAACAGATTTGCCTCAAATATCAATAAATTGTACGCCATATTGAAGTTACGGTAATCATGGATTGAACATTATTTATATATTTCGCTAGTCAATCCCTTTTTTTTGCCGTGCATGTTAAGACTTTCGGTTGTCTGGAACCTGCAAAAATTAATTTTCGGTTGTAAATTTTCATATAGCAACCGGAGCTCTTTTTTTTTTTTGGTGCTTATATCTCAGTTAGATCCAAACCGATTTGTTAGTTTTTCTCAAAAAAAATTTCCGAGGCTATAGCTTGCAATTTGCTGTCACTTCAGCATTAAAAAATTATGTAGCAGCTAGAGAAACTTGATATATTTAAGGATATATTTTTGCAAATAATTTTTGCCTATAACTTTGCCGATTAGTAGCAGATGTTTGCTCTAGAGGTATATTATACATATACATAAGTAGTGACAGACATGTCTCTTAATTATTCTAGGGATAAAAATTTTAATTTTTTTGGTAAAAATATGAAAAAATAACCAGTGGTGTTTATTTACTCATATGTTATAAACTTAAAGCGCTATTGTTTGGATTTCAATGATGATATTTCCAAGATAATTTTCCAACATTACAGCCAAGGCAAATTAAGTCATCAGGTTGTCTTTATTCGACAGTCGATTATTTTTTCTTCACTTATTTTAAATTTCAGCTGTCAAAGTCCATAGATAAAAAAAAAATCTCTCTATTTTCTCATTTATTTAAAATGTAAAATTTCATACATTAACCCTTTCGACCCGACATTCGATATCAGCAGGTCATTCAAGCAATATATAACTTATTGGTAAAAAAAATCTGGAAAACTATTATGGAAGAGCTCTTTCGCTAAAGACACCACTTGCAACAGAGCTTTCGTCGTCCGGTGAATCTTCTTTGTCGCTGAAACCAGATACATCATTTGGTACAAATTCTTCAGAGCTTCCTCCAGAAAAATCTTCTAAATCGCTAGTACTATCAGCTTTATCTTCCAAGACTTTTTGAATGATTTCGGAATCCATTTTCTAGGAAAGTAAAATATTTTCTTTAAGACTGGATATCATACTCATCGGACTACTGGTACATATGTGTACCACCATACCATACGAATGGTACATATGTGTACCATTTTACCAAAATAATGGTACATATGATACATTTAGGTAGCATAAAACAAATATTTATTTATAAATATTTTCTTGCCGCAAAAATTTTAATTCTTCTTCATTTTGAATATTTTTTGCAATTTCACGTGCAATATTATGCAAAAACCAATTATGCACTTCACTATAGTGGCGTTGCAAGTCTCAAAAAACGGTACCGTAAATACAAACCACAAAAAAACACAACGACACATACTGAAATGTATTTAAGGGAACTAAAAGACAATATGATACTTTTCACAACTAATTGAAGCTTTTAGAGATGTTTAAACTTTAAGTGGTACACATATGTAACATATGTAACGAAAGGGTTAAAGACCATGGTGTAATTCCATAAGGTGATAGCGTAAAGGAGAGCGATTTTCGGCTATCTTTTTTTATGTATGAAGTCTGACAATTTCCGGAGTTGAAATCATTTTTTTAATATGTAGTTTGACATACTCCAAAACACAAAAAAATTGTCAGCTGGGCTGGCACCACCACCTTGTATAAGTGTACCCTGCTCCGAACTGCGATTACCTGACTTAAAAATATGCCTATTTAAATTGTAACATACGATAATTTTTCGATAAAGCTTTCTTATTGCACATACTTTTCAACTTTCGCATAATTTCTCGACCTGCATAAATTAATTTTTAGCTATAAAACAGCTGGAAAAATACTACATTTGTATCCTAGTAAAAAAAAACCAAATTCAATATTGTGTCCGAAATAAAAAGTCGAATTTTTTTTTTAATTTCTTTAATATATTATATTCAATTAAGAGAATCCACCAGGACAGATTCGAACGTATTCTGAGAATGGCTGCGATTAGGACCACCCCATTTAAGGCACTGTTCACTATTTTGAACTGGTTACCACCAGACATCCTGGCTAGGCAGATGACCGCGGACACCGCACTGAGGCTGAATGCCACAAGGGCATGGAAGTATGTTAATTATGGACATGCAAGGATTTTTGGTATGATCAATATTGCTCATGCTATTGATTACAAACTACCTGAACCATCATTAGATCCGGGTTTCGTGGCGAATATACCGGATAGATCCGAGTACGATAACGTCCTTCGACCTCCGGAGAATGCCATCCAGATATTTACTGACGGATCGAAATCACATGTTGGAACTGGATGTGGTGTCTTTTCGATCCAGTTGTGTTTGGAATTGTCCCTGAGGCTACCAGATTACTGAAGCGCGATACAAGCCGAAATAATGGCTATTAAGACAGCAGCGGAAAAGATTCAGCATCATGGAATATCTGACAGGGATATTCATATATTTACTGACAGCAAGGCGGCTATTAGATCCCTGGAAAGTGTGTACAGCACATCGAAAATTTCCCGGGAATGCCGGGTGTGTGGGTTCCAGGACATGGGGATATTGATGGTAATAATAGGGCTGATGCACTTGCTAATTTCGCATCGATTCTATTTGGAGGCCAAGGAAAGATGGGTGAGAGAACCCACTTGCTTGGAAACCAGAAAGATCTGGCCTGACATAGATGCGCATAGGACGCAATATGCGGTGAATATGCCCCGAATCCACCTTAGGAACCTCATAGCGGTTATTACTGGACACTGGCCTATAAGTACACACGCGAAAAGGCTAAAATTCCCTTACAACGACTTATGCAGAAGTTGCGATAACGAGGAAGAGGAGGAGACAACTGAACATCTTCTCTGTAATTGTCCTGCATTCGGGGACCTTAGACACCAGATTCTAAGTCAGCGAATACTTGGGAGTACAACTTGTCTTTCCGCAGGTGATCTGAGAAAGATCCAGGACCGGATGGCTGAAGAACGACGGCCAGAGGACATAGACAAACGGGCATTGGTGCTTACAGTATCACAACGGGACCCTCGGAGGACCCAAGTGAGCTATGCCTTCGGGCGGCTGCCGGATCAAACCTAACCTAACCTTATATTAAATCTATAAAATTTTTAATAACAATTATAGAATCTTACTTACCTTTATGCATTTGTGGCTGAGTTCTTTTGCCCATTATGGTCGTTTTATTGTTGTGTACAGAAGAATGCGAGTTTAAATTACGTATTCTTTTTGTTAAATTCGTAAATGTTGTTTAATTTAGAAGAATTTGAAGATTGTAAATATTCAGTTATGAAAACTTAAACAAATTTTAGCAATATAAAACTTTTGCAATAACAATAACTTTTAACAAAACATATGTACATACATAATAGTAAGTAGTAGTATTTAAGTAGTATAACAGCCACGTTTCTCTTTTAGTTGTATTTAGGTAATCAAAAATACAAAACAAAAATGCAATTTTTTTATAAAAATATTATGTTTTTATTTTTTAACTGTCCGTTGCGACAGATTTAGATTTAAAAAAAAATTTATTTGAATAGGTTTTTTTCACTTAATTATATAATTTCTGGGCTTATTATCTTAGAATAAACTATTAGGTGGTTTTGAATAAATTTAGCACTTCTTTTGCATTTTAATTATTTTCTTTTCATTTAATTATTTTGTAGATTTTTTTTATTTATTTATTGTGTTTTTATGTTTTTATGTTTTTTATTAAAAAATATTGTTTTCTCTTTTTTTTATTTAAAAATGTTAGAATGTTGTTTTTAGATTTCAGGAGTTGTTTAGTTGAGTTGTTGTACAACAAATTGTTTTATAGTACTACGTCGTCGTAGTAGTCCAGGTGGTCTCGGTTTAAGTGGTGGCGCTCTCCTGCGTTTCAGACTAATCGTTATCGTAGTCCAATGTTGGCCCAATTCAACATAATACTCCATGTGGCATGTGTTTTTGGGACAAATGTTGCCTACTGTAATGATACAAAGAAAAGAAAGTCATAAATATTTAAATCATATGTAAAGTAGGTGGTTACTTAAAAAAAAGCCTTGAATAAGTAAAATTTCAGCTTAAATGTCTGTTGTGAATTAATTCAATAGCCATACGTACGTAACTATAATTTTTATTAAAATGTTTAAGAAAATTTTCCTTAAACTATTCAAGACATTATGTGAACATAATAATTTATTTTTACACATGGCCATAACTTAACACAACTTATTATTTACCTATTACAATATATAATTATAATTTCTAAAATCATTGTCAATTTTAATAAAAAAAGCTTAAGATAATAACAAAACATGTTAAGGGAATTTAATAAACCGTTAGTTTTAATGGCAATAATAAATTTTAAAACATTAATTCCCAGATGACATTGAAAAGAGAGAGAGTTTTTATACCCTTCACCTGTGGTGCACAAGGGTATATGTATATAGCTTTGTCATTTCGTTTGTAATTTCTACAATTTTCATTTCCGACCCCATAAAGTATATATTTTCTGAAAGCTTATGAATAGAAGAGTCGATTAAGCCCTGACCGTCTGTCTGTCTGTTTGTGTGTTAGTTGAAATCAACTTTTAGAAGCAACTATATGTTCCTCAGATCTGAGTATGCTATCAATCTTTTGAAAATATTCGGGAATGAATCGCTATTGAAACTCAGCACAATCGCCCCATAACTTTCTGACATATGAGCAAAAAACCAAGACCACCTCGTTTTTTTCACAATTACAAAAACCACATACATATATACTGGTTAGAGTAAACGTGGCATCGAATCCCAGCTGAGCCAAAAAAATTTTTTTTTTATTTTATTTTATTTTTTATTTTATATATTATTTATATTTTTATTATTTTTTTTTTAATTTTTTTATATATTTTTTTATATTTTTGTTTTTATTAATACTTTTTTTTATTTTATTTTTTTTTTTTTTTTGTAATTTTTACATACGTAAACTCAATTTAAAATTTTTGCAATGGCATGTTTTTATATATGTACGTATTTTATATGAGATGAATGGTGATACAAACAACTGTTATTGCATGAACACACGTTGTGACGGGTATATAAGATTCGGCACGGCCGAATATAGCACTGTGGACAATATGGATATTGGCATAAATTGGAAATTGATTTTTGTGGTGCCAAGGATGTATTGTATATAGCTTTGTCATTTCATTTGTTACTTCTACAATATCTATTTTCGACGCAACAAAGTACATATTTTCTAAAAACTTACGATTCCGTCTGTCCATATGTCCTTGTTGAAATCAACCTCATGTGAATGTTATATCAATCATATGCAAATATTTGGCAACGAATCACTATTAAAATCCAACACAATCGCCCCATAACTTTCTGAGACATGAGCAAATAAATAGGACTGCCTCTGCTTTTTCTCACATTTTTACCATAAAAATCAAAATTTGTCGGCCGTAGCATACTACTACTGCCACTATTTGCAGATATGATATGGCTCTGGGGCCAATCGTAAAAAAGTTTGGACCAATCGGTCACTAATCAGCAAAGATATAGTCAAAAATAATTTGGAAACATATAAATTGTTAAATATATTAAGTTCATTAAGCTCATAATTATCTTTTTTTGAAACGCTAAAGACACCTACATACAAGCCGTAGTTTCGAAAATTGTTGCCGAGAAAAAGTAATAAATCGGTTAGAAACGAACTGAGTTATAAGCACTAAAATACAAATATTCCGATGTTTTCCTTAAAATTAACAAACAAATATTAACAATAATTATTTCAGCTTAAGGTATTTTTTTTTTCATTATTTCGCTACTCCGGTGAGTAGCAACATCAGGAAATCAAATTAATGTTAAGATTTAATAATATTTTTGTGTGTTGCAAACTAATTTAAAATAATAACTATTTATTTTATTCATTACGATTGACAGCCATTGCCATTTTAACTCAGAGTACTTTAAACGGAGTGTGAGACTACTATTTTTATCTTAGCGTTACAATTTAAACATAAATGCATAACACCCACTATACCCCCACTATACCCATGGTATAGAAGCACAAAAATACTACGTAGTTGAAAATCTATGTACAGTTCAGTGCATGTTAATAGCAGGCTACAATTTTCACTTAAAACTTGACAATAATTAAAATGAATACTGATACTTTTGTTAATTAAAAAACTTTAGAATTGCCGATAACTCTGAACCCAAAGTTAACAACAATAATATTTAGTAGTGATCTAAAAAAACATCTACCCGTCAGACATGCCTACCTTTACAAAGGTTTTGATACAAAACTGATATCAGTTTAGTTTAATTTAAATACTTAAATCGTTTAAATATGAATGTCAAAAGAATGGGATATTTTTTTAACATTTACTATACCTATTATGAATACATTTATATGACAAACGTTTTTTTTTTTGTCAAATTATATTGAAATTACTAAAGTTAGTGACATGTGCTATCAATTATATATTCTAATAATAACTACAAATAAAGAGTTCATATGAGTAAAACTATGTGTAAGTATGAAACATCTTAAGAACCCCCTTTTATTGATTTAATCTAACTAAAATTATTACTTGTAGGTGTACTTTGGTAATAAAAAAGCAACTGGTAGAAATATTACCACCGCATATTTGTACAAAAAGCACTGTAAAAATGAGAAACAATACCTTTTGTGTCGTTCATTTTTTGTTTCAATCACAATTTAAACAAGTAACAGTGCTATATTCGGCCGTGCCGAATCTTATATACCCTTCACAACGTGTAGTCATGCAATAACAATTGTTTGTATCACCATTCATCCCATATAAAATACGTGCATACGTACACGTTAGAATAAATGTGGCATCGAATCCCAGCTGAGCCAAAAAAATTTATATAATACAATAATAATATAATACAAAAAATTTTATTTTATTTTATTTAATATATTATTTATATTTTATTATTTTTTTTTATATTTTTTTTAAATTTTTTCAAAAAATTTTTTTAGAAAAATTTTTAAAAAATTTTTTTAAATTTTCTTTTAAATTTTTTTTAAATTTTTTTTCTGTAGTTTTTTTTATTATTTTTTTCTTATTTTTAATATTTTTTTTTTGTATTTTTTTTTGTTTGGTATGTTTTTTACATGTATCTATGTATGTATGTTGTTGTTGTAATTGTGAAAAAAAACGAGGTGGTCGTGGTTTTTTGCTCATATCTCAGAAAGTTATGGGGCGATTGTGCTGAATTTCAATAGCGATTCATTCCTGGATATTTCCAAGAGATTGATACCATATACAGATCTGAGGAACATATAGTTGCTTCTAAAAGTTGATTTCAACCAACACACGGACAGACGGGCAGACGGACAGACGGACAGACGGTCAGGGCTTAATCGACTCCTCTATTCATAAGCTTTCAGAAAATATATACTTTATGGGGTCGGAAATGAAAATTGTAGAAATTACAAACGGAATGACAAAGCTATATATACCCTTGTACACCACAGGTGAAGGGTATAATTAATTGTAACGAAATTAAAAAATCTATGCTTACAAGCGCAAAATATAGAAAAAGTACCATAAAAATTTAAAAAAGTATTTTTTAGGTCGCCTATATAATTTTTATACCCGCCACCAAAAAAATTGTGGGGGTATATTCATTTGGCATTCCGTTTGTAACACATGGAAATATCCATTTTAGACCCCATAAAGTGCATATTTTCTGAGATCTGGTATCATTTTAGGACGATCTAGCTATGTCCGTCCGTAAGTCCATCTGTTAAAAGCACGATAGAGCGCGAACCGAAAAAGTTAGAGGGCTCAAAATTTCGTCAGAATTTTTCTTATAAACAAGGTTAGTTTGGTATTGAAAATGGACTAAATCTGAATATTATGGAATTGGAATTGTCTCTAAACGTATTGACGTAGAAGAATAAAATTTTGAATGAATATTTCCTGAGTAAAAAAAGTCTTTCCCTGAAAATTGCTCAAATATATATATTACGAAAGGATTTATAGATCAAAATGTACGAAAATTTATACCTCTCAGTCAGTGTCTTTTTCGGTATACATACATATTTAAATTTAAAAACTAAATAAAACTGATAGAATTAGATATACGATAACGAAATTTTGCATAAATACATTTCTCCTCAATATAAATATAACTACAAAAAATTTAACTTTAACGCCTACTTCTCACATAATTTACTCTTAGTGAAATTTAAAAGATCAGAAAAAACAACAGATTTAGATGTATGATGATGCACTTTCGCATACATAGCTTTCTGGTAAACTTAATCTATATATAAAAAATTTTTGCAAGTGCGTTGTGACTTTATAACTCACGAACAGTCTAACCAAATTCGATGATTTTTAGGGTTTATTCCTATGGTCGTTTAGATGGTTTATCTAAAGTTTGCACGAAATCGGTCGACGCGTTCCTGAGTTAT
Source organism: Phyto melanocephala (assembly GCA_941918925.1). Lineage (NCBI taxonomy): Eukaryota > Metazoa > Arthropoda > Insecta > Diptera > Rhinophoridae > Phyto > Phyto melanocephala. The sequence goes on along the minus strand of OW799234.1, from coordinate 62,282,532 downwards.
GACTTTTCATGTCAACGTGTGATTTTTTGTTCATATAAAAAAACAACCACAAATATGTATTCGACAAGGCCTGAAGATCGCGAGCGAAATTGTAAAAAAATCAATAGTAGTTTGATGTAATAAAACTGCTCAGCAGCAAAATCCTCCATTAAATAAAACTATGTGGACTATATGGATTTTAATACGCTAAACTCAAATCCGTTGTCGGTTTTTTTCCATCAGATCGGGATTTTTTTTTATGGGCGTGGCAAATTTTTCCCACTAAATTAGTCAGGTATGGACTAAATGGTATTTATTTCAGTGGAATAAAATTGTTCCCTATCTCTTATCGTTTTGGAGTTATTTAGAAATTAATGGAGAAAAAAAAATTTTTTCGTGCAAAATTCGTAATATTTTTCAATTTAAAAATGGAATTAAAAAAAATATAAGGCAAATATTCAACATTTTAAAATTTTTTTCTGAGAGCTACTTATCTTGAAAATAAAAAAAGCCATAAGCCATCAAAATCGGTTAAAAATGTATATTTTGTTGTCAATTTACCGCAGGTACCCAATATTGTAATGCAACCAGCCTTACATATGATATATGTAACATTTCGTTGAGTGAGCAGGTAATGGAACTAAAGTACAACGGTATTTTACATAGTTCTTGGAATTAATATTTATAACAGTATTTTTCAATTACCTGTGATTTCAAATTAAGAACATTAGGGTAGATTCTGGTATTTATTGTATATATAGAAGCTACTGGGCAATAAGTAAGTCACTTTTAATTTGAATATCGTGCGGCTAAAATCGGCAACAGTAAATACATCTTATAGTGTACTTTGTTATTGTGTAAAGAAATAAAGCAATTAAAGAATCCACAAACGCTTTCATATTACAAAATGTCAAGGATTTGTAACAAATCTCCAAATTTATTTTGTTACGTTTGTGGAAATCTAACTTTAAGTTCTCAACGGGAGACAATATCTTCGAAGGTTAAAGATGCTTATCGTCATTATTTTGGGTTTCCTATCGATGATAGAGATAAAAATTGGCTGCCGAAAATATGTTGTAGTAGCTGTGGTAAGTCTTTAAGAGGTTGGTTAAAAGGAAGTCATAAGTCTTTGCCATTTATGAGCCAGCGATTTGGAGTGAACCCCAAAATCATCAAAATGATTGCTACTTTTGCCATACTAAAACACGTGGGTTTACGAAAAAAACAAAAAATAAAGTTTCATAACCAAATACTTCATGCGTCAAACGACCAGTTTACCAGTTTACAAGTAAATTTTTACCTCCATTGCCTCCTACAGACGATGAAGAAGATGGGCTTTCTGCTGCAACTGAATCCACTTACGCCAGCATGGGTGTTTCTTCGCATTCATTTGGAAGTCCAACGAGTAAACCTTATTTTCCGAATCAAACTGATACGAATAACTTAGTTCGTAAATTAGGGCTTTTAAAAAAACAAGTCTGAGCTTCTTGCATGCCAATGAAAAGAATGGAGTTTGGTGCAAACAGGCGTTAACGTCTCGTACTTTCGAAATAAAGAACAACCTTTTTCGATATATTTCAGCAAAGAGGAAGGTTTGATATTTTGCGATAATGCCGATGGACTTTTGCGACAACTGTGTTTCAGTCATAAATCTGAGGATTGGAGGCTTGTTATTGATTCATCCAAGACAAGTTTAAAAGCCGTTTTACTTCACAATGGCAACAAATTGATATCGGCCCTACTTGCGTATGCAAGAAATATGAAAGAAAACTATTGCAGCATGAATATGAAACTACCAAAAAATTGTATATTCCCATTGCTCATGGAATCTGCAGATTTTAAAGTCGTAGCAATGCTAAATGAATTGCAAAGTGGATATACTAAGTTTTATTGCTTCTTCTGTGAATGGGATAGCCGCGCAAAAGAAAAACACTACAATGTTAAAATTTGGCCGAAAAGGGAAAATTTTATTCCAGGAGAAAAAATGCAGCAGAAGAGCCTTTAAATCAAAAAGAACAAACTCTTCTGCCTCCTCTTCACATAAAGATAGGCCTAATGAAAATTTTGTCAAAGCAATGAACAGGACGGTGAAGGCTAAACATTAAGAGCAAATTTCCTAGAATCAGAGATGCTAAAGTAAAAGAAGGCATATTTGTAATTGAATGATGTGGAAGAAACAGCATGAACAGCTTAAGTTACTTTTTTATTTTAACAATGTTTCCTAAATAAAAATTAATAATTATTAACAAAAGTTTTGTGTTATTTTAAATAAAATAAGCTGTGACGACAGGGTGGGTGCTTTATGTGAGGCGTTGCTACAAAATTATAATCTGGAAAATTTTTTTGCTTGTATTTGTTTTTGTTGTACGAAAATAGATAGAAGTAAAAAGTTCATTCATTGATGCTACAAGGCGCTTTAGTGCGCCCACTCTGACGTTGTTTGCTGCATTACACATATTTGGTCAATATTGGGTACCTGCGGTAAATTTACAATAAAATCTACATTTTTTAATCGATTTTTATGGTTAATGGCTTTTTTTATTTCCAAGACAAGTAGCTCTCAGAAAAAAGTTTAAAATGTTAATTATTTGCCTTATATTTTTTTTAATTCCATTTTTAAATTGAAAAATATTACGAATTTTGCACGAAAAAAATTGTTTTCTCCATTAATTTCTAAATAATTCCAAAACGATAAGAGATAGAGGAAAGTTTTATTCCACTAAAATAAATACAATTTTGTTACACATTTTGTGGTGTTTTACTTTGAAAATCGGATAACTGGTTCTCGAGTTAGGATGAAATAAGTCTCCGTACCTGACTAATTTAGGGGGGGAAATTTGCCACGCCCATAAAAAAAATCCCGATCTGATGGAAAAAAACCGACAACGGATTTGAGTTCAGCGCGTCAAAATTCATATAGTCCACATAGTTTTATTAAATGGGAAGACAAAAAATGATTTTTTGCAGAGCAGTGTAATAGGACTATTTTTTTACAAATTTTAAACTTACTTATATACTAAAACTAAAATATGCTTATCTGACTAACAAGGCAGGTAGCAACGCTTATGCATGTGCATTTGCATTGTAATTAAATAACAAACAAAAAAGAAAAGACTATTTAGGTTTTTCTTAACAGACAATGAAACCAATAAATTTGATTTAATTTTAATGTTCATCCGTAGCGAAGAACGCCGGGATCCGCTTATACAATATAATTAAATGTCACATGTTATACATGGACTTCAAAAACTGAATTTTTTTTACGATTTTTTTTCCAAAATTAGTTTCTTTTTGTTTCTGCAAAGTGACGTCTTTGTGTTATGTTAGTTAGTTATGTTAGTTATAGCCATTTTAGTGAACACTACATAAATTTCGAAATATTTGAAAATATTTGAGTTAATATTTTGAAAAACTGAAATACATTTCGTTTTTAAATTCATTACAATTCGATTTTAGCCAATTATAACTGATTTAAATGAATTCGAATTGATTTTTTTATTTTCGTTTTTGCACTACGAAGTTTTAGTATAAAAAGATTATTCCATAGCGATTACTGTTAATAACAACTTGTTAATTTTAACTTGTATCAACATTTGCTAATTTCCAAGTTCTAGATTTATAAACTTAGAAAATACAAAAAGTATTATTGTATTGTAAATGAGAAAAATACCTTTTAAAGCACTTATAACAGTTTAAGTCTCACCTCGTATCAATAGTCAATAATTTGAAAAATCTATGTTTAAAAATGCAGAAAATACAAAAAGTGCCATAAAAATGCGAAAAAAGTACTTTTTAGGATTTCCCATATAAACATGAAAATTTTAAGTCTTTTGTTTAAACCATTTTCTTAGCAATAGAACAATTCAAAGGACAAGTTAATAAATGTACTTTATTAAAAAAAAATTAAATAAAATATTTTCTAAAAACTACAAAACTGTTGTTTTCCTATTTTGTTTTCATTATGAATGCGTTTCAAGTTTTAATAACTTATGTCTGGTGAAGCTGCTAAAAAAAATTTGTATTTGCATTGGCCTAGTTATTAGGTGTTATAAATATTTCCCTGTATTTTTCCCTTTTGGGGAAATAGGTGTCAAAAAATCTTACCTAACTAATAATCTAATAGTAATCAAATTATATATTCTAAAATATAAATATAATTTGTTCTATTATATAATGTAAAGAATTTATTTTAAAGAATTTCAAAAAGTTCGGAAATCCAATAAATAATTTTTTATGAAGTAACTAATGCAACTTAAATTTTTTCCTGTGTTTATGTATTTACAAATTGATAGAGTACAAAAAAGTATCAAAACACAGTTATTACCAGTTTTTGCCCCTTAGAAGTTGAATTGTCAAAAAATACCAAACAGTTGTTAGCTAATACATATTTTTTTTAGATTGCATAGAAAACCTTTTTAAGTCAATCTGAATCATTTATAGTTAAAAACCAAATAACGAAATTTTAGCTTTACTTCTTTTATTTACTGCTTAAAGTCAAAGTGCCGTATTCATAAAAAATATTTTAGGTTTATTAAAGGTTTATTTGACAGATGTTGTAGAGAAATTTGTCAAATAAGCCTTCAATAAACCTTAAATATATTTTTTATGAATACGGCCCAAAAACTTTAAGCACTAATTTAAATGTCCTTAGAGAACGATTTTGCTGCATTTGTAATATCACATGATTTTTAATTCAACCACTTTATGTTCTGTTTTCAAATAGTTATTGCAAAAGTATGATAATTCTATTACTCATGTTTTGCTTTATAACAAAATTTCAATATATTTCTTAAGTTAAGCGAATTAAGTTTCTATATGACATTCATTAACAACTGTTCAGGTTCATGTTCAATGTTTTGTTGTGCACAATTTCTATTACAAAAAAAAAAAACAAACATACGTTAACAAATCCAATTCGCAAACAACAAAAACAACAATAACAGAAAGAAACGGTGAAATGCTAATAAGCGAACGACTAAGTGCTTGTTGTTCTAATAGAAAAGCTTTTTATTTACAATTTTCTTTATGTTTTTCATGTTAATCAACGGAAAGTAAAAGCGATTTCCTGCACACTAACATATACATACATATACAAACTTAAATATGTGCATATGTATCTCCCACATCATATCGTGTCTAGTAGTTTTTTTACTTTATTTACTAATACACCAGTAAGGTCAGGTGCTTGAAGGAATCATTGAGATTATTAGAATAAAAAGCTGATGAAATCTATTTTAAGAAAATTTTTATTAATTTTTTTAAATTAAAATACACTCTATGCCCATTTTAAATTTTATGAATATAGGGGTAAGTTTTTAACGACATCTTAATTTAGACTGAGAAAATTATACAAACGATATTATCGTATTAAGTATATAAAAAAATTATTTAAGTACAAAACCGTGTCAAATCTAAAAATACCCTTCACCATCATGTACAAAGGTATAGTGTCCACATTCTAGTTTAGCGTAAATTTATGATTTAATATTTTACGCCATTTTGCCTTATTTTTTCGACGCCATTTTTGATTTTGAATATTAACATAGAAAACTGTATTCTAGTAGCCAAGTCCTTTCATTTGATACCCATAATGATGGGGTTGGGGTTTTGCTAAGGGCGTCATCTTAGATTTTCACTTTAACATACTTTGCTTTATTCAACTGTTAAAGCTCTTTTATTTGATACTAATATTGTGGGGGTTGAAGGGGGCAAAGCCGTTATTACTATATATGACATATATATAAATTTATTGTACGCCATTTTGTAGTGGCGACCATCATGGATTCTCTGTGTTGTCCAGTAGCAAAAAACATTGATTTAATATGTAAATTTTGGTAAAAACAACGAAGTTGTTGTGTTTTTGTTCTCTGCTACATCCTAATTAGTTTTCAACCGATTTGTCAGTTTTTTCGAGGCTATGGCTAGTGATGGGACAAGGGTAAATACCCAAATGGTATATTGGGTATTAAAATGTAAATACCCAGGTATTTACCCAATCACCTGAGTATTTACCCAAAATGTGGGTATAAATCAGAATAAAGAAAAATTTAAATAATTTAAAAGAATTTCATTTTTTTATTATGAATTAATAATAGTAATAATTTCCTTTGATAAATAGTTAGCTGTATGCCGATTGGTCTGTGTTGGCAGACTTTTAACAAATACAGTTTCTGGCTTTGATATGACAAAGTTTACAACACCTTCATTACAAATGTTAGTCCATCCATCACATTGAATATGTAAAAAATGTGCTGCTTTTAGTTGCAGAGTAATGTCCTTACTCATCTCGTTATAAATTTTATTCAAATATGTAGAGGAAATCGCTTTTCTAGTTGGAGTCTTGAAATTTGGATTAAGGTCCTAAAAAAAGTCCTTCCATAATGGATGCTCCACCATAGCCAAAGGAGCGCCGGTTACAAATATAGCCGAAGCTAAGTTGTATTGTGCTATATTTGAAGGCAGATGCATATGTAAATCAGATGAAGGCGGAGAATCATTTGCATTCTGTATCTTGCTTATTGTCACACTGGTTGCAACTAGGGTTTTTATCACGGGAGTTCCGTGAAGTACTAATTGCTGGGAACAAATATTTAAGAATGTATAAATCAAATTCTTTTTGAGCATCTGAGACTCAACCAGTATTTGTTATTCAAATGAGTATTAACCCGAAATTAGATAAATACCCGGTTATGAAAGTGGGTATAAATGGGTAAATACCTATACCCATCTCTAGCTATGGCTTGTATTTTGGTGTTGTTAGGATATCAAAAATTAATTAGGATATATGAAAAAAATATATGGATATATTTAAAAAAAAGACTGTTTGCCTGTAACTTTAGCTATTAGTAACTGATTTGTCCGTCATTTTTTATGAAAAAAATTTTTTTTTAAATTATCTTATAGCTTAAAATGGTGATTTTTGTGGCTTATTTTCTTTCAAGATGAAGATTGATCCAGCTTTCAGCTAGTTACACTTAATAGTAAGTTATCGCTAAACCTTAAAAGATTTAAGGCGTTAAAATTTTGCATCTGTTTTTTTTTATTATTAAAAAACAAAATTTATGCAAGACTGCAACCCTTGACGCTCAACGCTTTTTTATACCCTTCACCTGTGGTACTTTGTCATTCCGTTTGTAATTTCTACAATTTTCATTTCCAACCCCATAAAGTATATATTTTCTGAAAGCTTATGAATAGAGGAGTCGGATGACCGTCTGTCCGTGTGTTGGTTGAAATCAACTTTTAGAAGCAACCACATGTTCCTCAGACCTGTGTATGGTATCAATCTTTTGAAAATATCCAGGGATGAATCGCTATTAAAATTTAGCAAAATCGCCTAATAACTTTCTGAGATATGAGGAAACAAACGCGACTGCCTCTGTTTTTTCCCATATTTTTACCACCAAAATTGAAATTTTTCAGCCATAGAATAATTTATAGGTACCTTTGTTACTATTTGTAGATATTATATGCCCCTAGAGATATTCGTGAAAAATTTTAGATAAATTAGGCTCAAATCGGTAAAGTTATAGGCAAAAAATTTTTTTAAATATATATATTCCAAAAATTTACAAACGAAAATCTATTTTTTTTTTTAGCTTCTAGACAACCAAGAGAGTCAATATTGGTATCATCTGAAAGCACTTTATTAACGCAATATAGAAACTATAAAAAATTAAAATTCATGTTGGCCGCCACTACAAAATGGCGGACAATAAATTTATATATGGGTCAAATCTAGTATTTTAAAATGTTGCTTCTTGAAGCCGCTCAATATTGGTATCAAATATAAGGGCTTGACCAGTAGAATACAGTAAATTATTAAAAACTGTAAAATCCAAGATGGCGTCTAAAACAAAACGGCCGATTAAATTTTTTAAGCTCATCAATATGGGTATCAAATTTAAGGGCTTGACTAGTACAATGCAGTTAACTACGTAAAAATTCAAAATCAAGGATGGCGTCGGAAATAATAAGGAAAAATGTTGTATAACATGAAATATAGGTTAAGCTACGATGTGGGATTATACCTATGTGCATGATGGTAAAGGGTATTATCAGATTCTTCACGGCCGAATATAGCACTCTTACCTGTTTTTATTGAAAATATTCAGCTAAATTTTTAATGCATTTTTAATAGTTTGATGAGTATTTGGATGATTTTCGGCAATGGGCCAATAAATAATACATCGACCATTTTATGAAATAACGAATATTAACGTAAAAGTTACGTTCCAGAAGAACTATCATATATGTTTACAATTGTGGTCTAGTGAAATTTTTTTTTACATTGGCATAGTACTTTCGATTCTTATCCATTAAAAATATTTACACAGACTTGGTATAATTTTTAGTTATATAAGCTGTCACTATTTACCCAAAAATTAAAAAAACGTGAAAACATATTGTTTTATTTTCTTTATTACAGCCATTTATACTTTATCACTATATTATAAACTGTTTGACAATTCTCGATTGTTTCATGATTACATGTTCTATTCCTATTAATATCAATGAAATCAATTGAAGGCTCTGCAATATTGGAAATAAAAAAGATTGCAAAACTAAAAGCCTTAATGTCGCAGTTAAAATATGAGTGAGTAAATATTGTGTTGGTATATGTTTTTATAATTGTAAACACAAACAATGATTGACCAACTATTAAATAACTATTTGTTGACTTGTATTACTTTAAACAGCTTTTTCAAAAGCTGTGTCCATTTTTAAAATCCCAGCAAATACTCTTATTTCAAAATAATAAGTTGCATGTACGAAAAAACAATTCTTCACTACAATTCCACATCTAAGCCCATTATTTTAACACGGCGATGTCATTGGAGGCAAGAACTTATAAAGCTCGTTTACAAACAGGCACTCAAATAAGTACTTACCACATTTGCTCACAAATAGTGAGTCGGATAAATACTTTAACATGTTGGACTTACAGAAGTTGTTTGTTTCTTTTAAGGGCGAAATTCGGTTTGATTATTCTGCGATACGTAAATTTGAAATGAAAAAATCAGTGAAAATTTATAAGCCATAACCTTACTAATGAACTGCTATGCCGATATTAACAAAATGATTCTTACCTGTACACTCAGTATGTTAAACTAAATGAAATTTTAAAATTTAAGTATTTAAATGTATTGAAAGTTTATCTAAGCAAATTACTGAAAAATAAGTACTTGTGTAACACATTATAAATCAAGTCAATATCAAAGCACTTGTTGTCATTACCTAGTTTTTGCTGGGATATTCTTGAAATATTGTCAAAAGCTTTACCGTTAGAACGACTACTTTGCTACTTTTTCAAATGCTTGGATACTATTGTACTACTTTTACAAAATGCCCCCAAATGTGATACTTTTAAATAAGCCGTGCTACTTTTTTAATACTTGTCTGTGCTTTTTGTTTTGTTAACATTTTAAGCCTTAATATATGTACATTATACTGTTTTATGTATGCAGTTTTATATGTCATCCAAGGCTAATTCATACAGGTGAAATTATCCGTTCAGCTTATGGGGAACATTGAACATTGTGTTTTTTTCTGTAAGTGGTACTTAAGAGAATATCACAGAAAATCCGCCATTGCACATATCTGTATGAATATGCCTTGATAGAATCTTTTTATACCATTCGCACAAAAGTGAAAAAGGGTATATATAGAATTGTCATTCTGTGTGTATATATTTTCTGAAAGCTTATGAATAGAGGAGTCGATTAAGCCCTGACCGTCTGTCCATCTGCCCGTCTGTCCGTGTGTTGGTTGAAATCAACTTTTAGAAGAAACTATATGTTCCTCAGATCTGTATATGGTATCAATCTCTTGGAAATATCCAGGAATGAATCGCTATTGAAATTCAGCACAATCGCCCCATAACTTCTGAGATATGAGCAAAAAACAACGACCACCTCCTTTTTTACACAATTACAACAACAACATACATACATACATGTAGAAACATACAAAAAAAAATATAAAAAAAAATAATAAAATATAAATAATATATTAAATAAAATAAAATAAAATTTTTTTGGCTCAGCTGGGATTCGATGCCACATTTATTCTAACCGTATATACATATGTACGTATTTTATATGAGATGAATGGTGATACAAACAATTGTTATTGCATGACTACACGTTGTGAAGGGTATATAAGATTCGGCACGGCCGAATATAGCACTGTTTCTTGTTTTTTTTTTATTTTTTTGTTTTATATTTATTATTTATATTTTAACTATTTTTTTAATTTTTTTTTTAATTTCCTTTAACATTTTTTTTTTAATTTCCTTTAACATTTTTTTTTTATTTTAACATACATACGTAGATTTATAATTTTACAATGGGATGTTTTTATATATGTATGTTTTTTGTATATGTATGTACGTATTTAATTTGAGATGAATGGTGATACAAAATATTATTATTGCGTGACTACACGTTGTGAAGGGTATATAAGATGCGGCATGGCCGAATATAGCACTCTTACTTGTTTTTTTTTCATTTATTTTTTATCTTTTTTTTTTAAATTTTGTTTTATATTCTTTTTACTTTTTTTTATTATTTTTTTTTAATATACATAAACTAAATTTATAATTTTACAATGGAATGTTTTTATATATGTATGTTTTTTTTATATGTATGTACATTATTTCATATAAATGAGATGAATGGTGTTACAAACAATTGTTAATGCATGACTTTACGTTGTGAAAGGTATATTAGATTCATCACGGCCGAATATAGCACTCTTACTTGTTTTTATGTTTTTTTTTTCGTACTAAGAAAACACATGTTCTATTTTTCAAATGGTTTTAAATCTACTGAAGAAATTAGAAGATCAGTATATTTCACTTGGCGTTTTTAAAGTATGAAGGATTAAAATAAGAAAAAATAGTATCTTTCCTTGATAATAAAGTTCAAAGTATTTACTAGTAGAGAAGACAAAGCATCAGTTTTTAGAATAGGCGGAATAATTTAAGTTATGTGGGGTCCAGGCGAACAAAATTCCTACATCGATTTTTTGCGGTCACCCTAATGTACATAATTATTTACTTCCAAGCAAAAATTTAATTATTTTTCTTACTAGTCCATTTATCGGTTCTCCTACAAATGTGCTTCTTAAATTGCGTTTAAACTTACTTACTTACTTACTTACTTACTTACTTACTTACTTACTTACTTACTTACTTACTTACTTACTTACTTACTTACTTACTTACTTACTTACTTACTTACTTACTTACTTACTTACTTACTTACTTACTTACTTACTTACTTACTTACTTACTTACTTACTTACTTACTTACTTACTTACTTACTTACTTACTTACTTACTTACTTACTTACTTACTTACTTACTTACTTACTTACTTACTTACTTACTTACTTACTTACTTACTTACTTACTTACTTACTTACTTACTTACTTACTTACTTACTTACTTACTTACTTACTTACTTACTTACTTACTTACTTACTTACTTACTTACTTACTTACTTACTTACTTACTTACTTACTTACTTACTTACTTACTTACTTACTTACTTACTTACTTACTTACTTACTTACTTACTTACTTACTTACTTACTTACTTACTTACTTACTTACTTACTTACTTACTTACTTACTTACTTACTTACTTACTTACTTACTTACTTACTTACTTACTTACTTACTTACTTACTTACTTACTTACTTACTTACTTACTTACTTACTTACTTACTTACTTACTTACTTACTTACTTACTTACTTACTTACTTACTTACTTACTTACTTACTTACTTACTTACTTACTTACTTACTTACTTACTTACTTACTTACTTACTTACTTACTTACTTACTTACTTACTTACTTACTTACTTACTTACTTACTTACTTACTTACTTACTTACTTACTTACTTACTTACTTACTTACTTACTTACTTACTTACTTACTTACTTACTTACTTACTTACTTACTTACTTACTTACTTACTTACTTACTTACTTACTTACTTACTTACTTACTTACTTACTTACTTACTTACTTACTTACTTACTTACTTACTTACTTACTTACTTACTTACTTACTTACTTACTTACTTACTTACTTACTTACTTACTTACTTACTTACTTACTTACTTACTTACTTACTTACTTACTTACTTACTTACTTACTTACTTACTTACTTACTTACTTACTTACTTACTTACTTACTTACTTACTTACTTACTTACTTACTTACTTACTTACTTACTTACTTACTTACTTACTTACTTACTTACTTACTTACTTACTTACTTACTTAAAAATGAAAAAAATTAATAGAGACAATTTTTATATCCCAACAAAGGGTAGTTACCGTAATGTTGCCATTAAATTCAAAATTATTTCTGTGTATGACGGAATAAAACGCATTCTTTTCATTTCTCTTTTATTATAATTTTTTATTTCTTTCCAGTCCATATGACCGCGAACTTCGAATATATTTCAAAGCCATGATTGACATTTACGAGGTTTTTCTGCTAGAGAATAAAATATTAATTGAAGAAGAATAAAAGTTTGTACCTTCAACCAGACAATGTAATTGTTAAACAAAGATACTAAAAATGAATGAATTTTGCATTGGTACCTCTGTGTGTGTTGTTTCAACTAATTGATGGTAATATAAACTTTAGATAGATATTAAATGTGATTATACCCTTCACACAGTGAAAAAGGGTATATATAGGTTTGTCATTCCGTGTGAAATTTCTACAATTTTCATTTCCGACCCCATAAAGTATATATTTTCTGAAAGCTTATGAATAGGGGAGTCGATTAAGCTCTGTCAGTCTGTCCATCTGTCCGTGTGTATGTTGAAATCAAGTTTTTGAAGCCCCCCGACATAGGTTGGACCCGGGTAAGATATTAAAATATCAGAAATATTCGGGAGTAGATCGGTATTGAAAATCAGAAACATCGGTACATAAACAACTGAGATATGAGCAAAAACCCACGACCACCTCGATTTTTTTTTTTCACAAAAACAACATTACAACAACAACATACATACATACAAACATGTATACTGGTTAGAGAAAACGTGGCATCGAATCCCAGCTGAGCCAAAAAAAAATTTTTTTTAATTTTTTTTTAAATTTTTTTTTAATTTTTTTTTTTTTAACATACATACATACGTGAATTTATAATTTTACAATGGGATGTTTTTATATATGTATGTTTTTATATGTATGTACGTTTTTTTTATATGGGATGAATGGTGACACAAACTACTGTTATTGCATGACTACACGTTGTGAAGGGTATATAAGATTCGGCCGAATATAGCGCTCTTACTTGTTAGTTTTTCATTTTGCTTTGGTGAATAACAATGGGTGCAACTGAATTGAAATTTATTGATCAGTTATTAAAATGCAACAAAAAAATATGAATTAAAGATAAAACACAATTAAAGCTTTCTGTACTAAAAAAATTATTGGTAAAAGTATTACTATATGCAGACGACATAGTGCTATTATCAGACTGTCCGAAAATGCTACAAAATGTGATTGATGCTTTGTTCATTCATTTACGGTACTAAATGGCGGTTGAAAATTAATCTAAATAAGCTAAAAATTGTGATCTTCAGAACAGGCGCAAGATCAAGTCGTAGTCTGTTCTGGAAATACGGTGATAACCTGATAGATATGGTTAACGAATGCAAATTTCTCGGAGTTATTCTGACTTACAATTTGGCTTTCAGGAAACATATTATTTCCAAACTTGGTTCATCCAAATTTGCTATAAATTCTACATGGTTAAATTACATTAACCACCCAAAGATAAGTCTCTCGAATAAACTGACAATTTTCCACGCAGCTACAAAATCTATAATGTTTTATGGGGCTCAGGTATGGGGTTTTATTAGATTTGAAAAGGTTGAGAAACTTATGAGATATTTTTTTTAGAAACTGCCAATCAGACACACAATATTTTTTTTTTTATTATGTCTTAATATGATTTAATGTTAAGAATTTTTTTATTTTTTTTTATTTTATAAATAATGTAATACTGTGTTATTATCTTTTTAAATAAATCAATAATCTAATCTAAATCTTATCTACTAAAAAATTATTTTAAAAAAAATTAGAACATAAATAGTGTGAGGGTTTAAATTTTTACATAAAAAAATTAAATAAAAATTATATATTTATAGAAAGAAAATTGTCTTTTATCTATTGAGTTTGACAGCTGAAGTTTAAAATAATCAGCTTTCGCATCAAGAACTTTACAAACTTCATAAAATTTTTTTATAAAATTTAGATTAAATGATTCATCTAAAATGTTGACTTAAAACAGGTTGACTTATGGAGTAGTTCTTGAGTAGTTTCCACGTGAAATAAATATAAACATTAATAAAAATTGTACTAGTAATTTCAAGTACATAAAATCTTATTATTTCTCAGCAAAAATAAGGTAATGCCCTGCTCTTACTGTATAACATACTTTTCAATGTCTATTACATATCGCCTGTCTTACTAAGAAGTGTTTTAGTAATGACTCAAAATATTTATAAATATGTAAATATATAAATTTGTCATTTCATTTGTAATTTCTAAAGTATTCAGCATATTCTGAATCCTTTTATTTAGATAGGGAAGACGATTTGGCTATGACCGTCTGTCCATCCCATCCTTTAAATTTGTGTGTGGTATAAATTTTGTTACTTTTACCCCCTAAATTGGCTGAGATATGAGCAAAAAAAACATGTTTTTTATTGAGTTTGCAACAGAAAAATTATATTTGAAAAACAACAACAAAAGCAGGCAGTGTTGAAAGAAGTCATGCAATAAACTTATATTTAAATAAAGTATTTATTTAATGCTATTTATAAGAGAGTGTAAAAGTACTTATCCGACTAACTATTTGTAAGCGATTGTGGTAAGTTCTTATTTAAAAGCGAGCGTGGTAAGTACTTGCCTCTAATGACATTGCCGTATTAATATATGGGTAGTTAGTAGTAAAGAACTGGGTCCAAATAACGGCATCCGATACCTATCGATATTTTTTTCAAAAATTCGACTTTTCAGTGCTTTTGGTATAGAGATTGTAATGAGAATTTTAAACTTTCGATCACGTTCAAATGCCATAATTTGGCCCCAGTGTGTAAGTACTTTCAACTTATTATTTTGTAATAAGAGTTTTTGCTGGGTATTTTAAATCTACAAGTTTAAAAAATTTAATCGTAATTATTTTTTTCCCCAGTATTGGACATTAATTGTATGAAAAATAAATGTAAAATAACACAAACACTTATTATTATTACTAGAACAGAAATTATTACGTAATTTTAATGTCATTTAACTGTGAAAAGTGAGATTTAATACTTATAACACAATCGAAAAAAAACCACTACATTAATCCATACAAAAACTAATTACAAATAAATTACTAGAAATACGTAAGACGATTGAAAATTAATTTAAAAAATTTTTTTTTTTAATTTAATGTCTGTATCAGAGATCGCAACGAATACTAATGAAGTAAGTCAACTTGAATCATTATTGATTATTTCGTTGATTTATTCGCATTCAAACTTATTGAAAAGTATTTACTACTTAAACGCACTTTTAAATTTAAGATACTTATAGTACTCATATTCAGCAAGACGTATGACTAGTTGATTGATATTGTCGTTCACACAAGATAAAAAGACGACCAAAAGCACGTATGACTCGTGTTTTTATTATGAAGTTGTGTGTTTTAACTAGGCTTGCCAGATTACAATTTGACATTCACCATAATAATTGTGGATTGTTAAAAAAATAGACAATTTAAATTTAACAAAATTATATAAAAACAACAAGCAAAAATAAAGTGCTTGCTTTGATGTCTGTTTAAGAGATTTTGTTTTTGCGTATTATCTTTCAAATTTAAGTCAGCAACTTAAAACGCAGTTTTTTAATTTGCTGCAAAAATGTAAACATGAAAATAAAAAACACAAAATAACTGTTATTGTTTACCTCTTATTATAGAAGCCAAACAAAACTTAGCTTAAAGGCCATAATCAGTTGCATTTATTAACAAATTAAATAGTGATACTTGCAAAAATGGTATATTACACATTGTAAAATTGCAAATTTTCTGGCGGCCAACAAATATCTTGCACCCTCCGACCTGGCAACATTGTTTATTCTTCATACAAATGAGAGCTGTTAATGTTTTTGTTGTTGAGTTAACTTGCATCATTCTATGAAGATAAGTAGTTTCTTAAAAATATGAATCAACGTGAGTAGTCTTGCAAATCATATAAATATGGGACGCTATAAATATAAGTACGACGTCGTACTTATGTTCATTGTGTGTTGTACTTTTAAATCAACGTTGTTGTTGGTATGCATACGTCAGCTCAGTCAAATTTCAATGATTTATACACTCTTATACTCAAATTTTATGACTCACTATGAATAGTGAAAAAACGACTCAAAGCCGATCACTGGTATGTATGTACCTCCATCACGGACTTTAAGGTAAACTCCACCATTTTCGTCGGGCCACCATAGTTCCAGCCCCTTGCTGGAGACCGGGTCCCTGGATACCTTATTCATCAGTCCTGCCCCTTTAGATGTATCTACTACACCGGTGCAGAATTCCCTTCGCGTGCTTCGCTTCCGAAACCTTATAGTTCTCTTGTAGCCTTATAATCGATCCAAGAGTTAGGATTTCTCGGCTCTGATTACAGGCTATTACTTTTTTGCAGAAATTTTCCATGTCCTTTTCACTGAGATGTGGCTGTATCTTACCGATGACTCATTGGATCTCGGATTTCAGCATAGGAATTGCTTCTGGTTTATTCGCATAAAACCTAGATTTTACAAAAACTGAAGGAAAAACATCGAACGAAGTTAAATGCCATAAGCTTGGCAGCCAATTTAAATCAGAAATTCTTGATATAATTTGTTCTGGAAATCGTTTCTACATTAAGTGGATTGTTTTATATGCTGTGTGGTAGGTGGTGTGGTATTGTTGAAACCTCATATCGTCTAGATCCATGCCATTAAGTTGAGGCCACATAAACTTCGTTATCTTATTAATGTAACGAATGTCGTTCACAGTAAAATATTAACCTTATCTTCACAAAAGCAAGGCTGAATTACGCCGCCGAATTAATGTTTTCGGGTTTTCGGCGACGCTCTCGTTTACAATAACAATGTTTTAAAGAGACCAACCGATACGTTGACACCAGCTATCGATTTGTTCGAACAACGAAAAATTTTTTGTGCGCAGACGAATTTGCCTGGTGTGGACCGCTGTTGTTAACGTATTGTTCTTCTCAGAACATTTGCAACAAAATACACTTTATACGTTTTCTCAATATCAAAGAACATGAACAATTTTTTGACAGTTGCTCTGCCGACGTTTTGTTCTAGTCTGAACAAATCAAATCTAGTCTAGACGTAACGTAAGCCTTCAGTAGTCTTTACTTTCTGTTTTCGTTCTGCGATGTGACATTCTGTTGTTAAATTTTTGTAGTTACTTCTTCTGTCATCTTACAAAAAAACAAGCTTATTTTTTTTAGTATTTTTCTCATATATAAAAAAAGAAATTTGTAATGTAAGTTCTATCTGTAAGCAAAGAGAGTCTCCTGTTGCAGCCTTAATAACAGCTCTTTCAATGACCGTCACTTAACGTTGAATTCTATTTTCTACAGATTTATACGCAACAGAACAGAACGAAAAAGGAAAAACAAACCACACATAAAGATTTTCAATTGAACAAAAACAAAACAGCTGTTTTATAACAACACAAAACGTACAAACTAATTCTGCGTTAAAGGCCTTTAGCGTACCGTATGTTATCTTGTAAAGTAAGACAGATAAGTTTTTACAGAACAAGTAACTGAAAAAAAACGGAATAACAACATAAAGTAAAGACGAAATGAAAGTAATTGAAGTCTTTTTGATTCAGTTAGTAGATGTATCGTGATGTTATAAATCAGTGAACAATATCTGTCGCTGTCTGTCTGTTAAAAAGGGTATATGTAGGTTTGTCATTCTACAATTTTCTTTTCCGACCCCATAAAGTATATATTTTCTGAAAGCTTATGAATAGGGGAGTCGATTAAGCTCTGTCTGTCTGTCCGTGTGTATGTTGAAATCAACTTTTCAAGCCCCCCGACATCGCCTGGACCCGGGTGAGGTATTAAGACATCAGAAATATTTGGGAGTAGATCCGTATTGAAAATCAGAAACATCGGTTCATAAACAACTGAGTTATGAGCAAAAATCCACGGCCGCCTGTTTTTTTTTAACACAAAAACAACATTACAACAACAACATACATACAAACATACAAACGTGGTATACTTGTTAGAGTAAACGTGGCATCGAACCCCAGCTTAGACCAAACAAATTTTATTTTACTTTTTATTTTATATATTATTTATTTTTTTTTTAATTTTTTCATTCATTTTTTTTTATTTTTTTCTAATTTAAAAAAAAAAAATTTTTTTAAATTTTTATTTATTTTATAATTATTATATATATTTTTATTATTTTTTTTTAAATTTTTTTTTTCAATTTTTTTTATTATTTTTTAAATTTTTTTTTATATTTTTTTTAACACACATACGTAAATTTATATTTTTACAATGGGATGTTTTTATATATGTATGTATGTACGTAATTCATATGAGATGAATGGTGATACAAACTATTATTATTGCGTGACTACACGTTGTGAAGGGTATATAAGATGCGGCATGGCCGAATATAGCACTCTTACTTGTTATAAATGTATTGTTACTCTACGTAAAGTAGAAATCTACAGAAAATAAATTTTTACTGAGAGAACACTTTAACACGCACATTTTTACGATACTGAATGCTGTAAAGTAAAACAATACAATTTTACTAACCGAAACATTTTTTCGATTTAAAATTTTTCGAAGCTCGCGAGCGGTCTCATCACAACTTTCCAAGTTTTAATAAAAGTTTTTGCGATTATAACGCCTTGTTCTTTCGTAAAGCGCTTTATTATTCATAATCGAAATAAACATATATGACAGCTGCCAAATCTCAGACTTGCCACTTGCACAAAAAAACACTAAATTTTAAAAAGCGAATTATAACTGATACTCCCTTTAGTTAGTTATTCAATAATATGTCTTTTTAATAAATTTATTATACACTCGCCATAGTTACTACACATTAAATTAATATTTTATAAAAAGTTTCTTAAAAATTTAAAACGCGTTTTGTAAGAAATTAAACATAAGAAAACCCTCTCACCGAAATGTTTAATTTACTCAAATAAAGTTATTACTTTCTTTATTATTTATTATTTCTACTTAACGCTAGTACATATTTATTTGTAAAACTATGGTTTATAAAGGTAAGTACAAGGTTAAGGTTTCGAAATATGTAGTACGTTTTGCCGGTCACGTTCATGTTTGTAGAAAATTGTTAGTAATGAGGTGAAAAAATTAAACCAATAACTTAACATATTATTAACATTTTTATGTTAATTTTAAATGTTTTGCCATGAATGTACATATGTATATGTATATGCACATAAGTATATATATTCAGTACTTGTTGACATGAAAATAAGAATTGCATACTTTGTAAGTAAATAGAACTATTTTATCTTCCTGTTTTTAAAACATTCTAGTGGGAAATATAAAATGGTCGGTACTTTTAATTGTAGTTGCGGATTATTGCATGACTTTTGTTGTTGTGTATAGGTTAGAATACCTAAAAATAATTGCTATGGGTAAATAAAATTATATTTGTATTTTTTTTTTCATGGACTTCGCATTTAAAGGACGAAACTTTTTTTTTTATATTTTAGTATAAAAAAAAGCGCATTGCTCTAACAATTACCTTGAACCTTTTTTGTACATATGCATAAAGCGATTAAGATAAATTTTACCCTCATATTAAAATTTAAAAACTGTTAAAAATTTAACTGTTTTATTTCATTTCAATGTAATAAATCTATAAAGTAGTTCCCATATAAATGTTTTATTACTTTGACAAACTAATTAGACATGTTGCTCCGATTCCCAGCTGTTCATAACATTTAGGCACTACATCCTATAAAAGTGACGTTAAAGTTTTTATTTTTTTTTTTTTTTTAACGAACATACG
This sequence comes from Phyto melanocephala, assembly GCA_941918925.1. Classification (NCBI taxonomy): domain Eukaryota; kingdom Metazoa; phylum Arthropoda; class Insecta; order Diptera; family Rhinophoridae; genus Phyto; species Phyto melanocephala. Next base: position 62,262,422 of record OW799234.1, on the reverse strand, counting down.
TTTTTAAATATTAGAAAATAAAAACTAATGGCATCAGCTTACAGTGGACAGCAAAACAAATATCACTAGCTACTTTTGTAGTTTTTTCAACTGTTTACAATTTAAAAAAAAAATATATCAACAAAAAAAAGGGGAAAAAAAAAAATTTGGACTATTCATGTTAGTCTAGTTATCTAGTTAATAATAATAATCAACTGTGCTTAATTAGTATCTTTTTTTTTAAATTGTAATGTAAAAAAAATGTTGCACCATTCACCCCCTTGGATCAATGGCGATTTAAAACTGTAAAAAAAAAAAAACTTTTCTATGACGATTTAAAATATAGGGGCCGAATTACGGCATTCGATATCGATAGAAATTTTTCTCGAACGATCGAGTTCGCTGTGCTTTAGGTATAGAGTTTCTAATAAGAATTTTAAAATTTCGATTACGTTCGAATGCCATAATTCGGCTCCAGATTTTTTTTATAGCCTGCACAAAAGAGTGTAAAAGGGTATATATAACTTCGTCATGCCGTTTATAATTTCTACTATATTCATTTAAGATCCTACATATATATTATGAGTCCTTATAGATATAGAGGAATTGGTTTAACTAAGTCCGTTTGTCCTCAGCTTTTTGAGTCCCCCACATATAATTCAGACTTTTAAATGGTATCAATTTATCAGATATGCTTTCGAAAATTTTGTTATTGAAAATCAGTTATGTGAATATATAAAGATCTGATATATTAGCGAAATAATACGATTGCCTATATTTTTCCCAAAGCAGTCATATTTTGCAAATATGTATGTACCTTTGGAACATTTACAAAAAATCTTTGCTCAATGGGTCAATAAAGATATCGGCGAAAACTAAAAAAAAAATCAATTAAAAGTTCAAATTGTCAATTTTATTAAATAAGTTTTGGTCACAATTGCAATTACCGACATTACATGATAGTACAAACTATGTGAAGGATATAAAAGATTCTTCACTTCAGGTCAGATCAGAATGAATTGTATACCGTTATTAATGCCTTGAAGACAACTTCAAATTTATTTTTTGTTGGATATTTTTTTATGCAAAAACAAAATCACAGCACATATCCTAAATATTATAAATTTACTTGTATCAAAACGCTTTTGATTCCCACTGTATATGCTTTTAGTTTAATGGGAATTGTCCTTGATTAAGCAGTTGTTCGAAAACAAAACACAGTTTTCTTAGAAGAAAAAAATACATAACGAGTAACAGAGAGACACGTTTGTTAGTAGAACTAAAAAGCAAAGTACAGTGCGTAATTGTAACAGAGAGTTAGTTGTGGGGAATTAAAAAAAAATTCTTGGAATTAAAATGTTTTTCAACGACAGTTTTCAGCAGGAAAAGCAGTGACCATGAAAAAATCGTTCAATATTTATTGGCATAAGGTTTTTAACAAGCAGTTAATTGATGCATATAATTCTTAAAGAAAATTTATATATTTAGAAATACATGAAACAGCGATAGTTTACCATTTTTTAAGAAAAAGTTGCTGGCATTAAGACAATAGAAACGAACACTTGGAATTGGCGATGAGTCGCTAAGAGTAAAAATAACAGTCTTTCTTTAAATGCTTCTATTTAAGCAAATTAAATTGTTTGCATTTGCATTTTTGAAAGCTTTAATATTAATATAAACAGTGTATTGTTATCACCAGTCTTAACTGCTTATAATGGAATTTTTTCGCTAGACGATTGCATGTAAGAGTATAATTTCCGGACTCAAAATCATGGACAAAAATGTCTGTATTAAGGCAAGAACAAAATACTTTTACTATTTTTTATTTTTATTCTTGTACTTGTTTTAACTTTTTGATATTCTTTCCTGTTAAATACTTATGTATCTAATAATGAGATTTAGAAAGACAGTGTCTTTAAATAAAATATTTTTAGACGATTTTGTTGGAGGTGTCAATGATCTAGAATATAAAATGACAAATGTCTGTATTCCTTAACTAAATTTTTTTTTGGGATTTCGATAAAAGAGATAAGATATAAGATAAAATCTAATTTCTAATAAAGGGTCCGCCAATTAACTTTTTTTTTTAAATGCTATAAAAAAAAGTGTGGTACGTAGCGCCGTCCTGTTGAAACCAAATGTTGCCAATATCCTCCTCTTCAATTTTTCAACATGACCCGATAACGATCGCCATTGACTACGGCCACACCTTGCTCATTTTCGAAGAAAAATGGCCCAATTATGCCTCTGAACCAAAATCCGCACCAAACAGTGACTCGTTTTGGGTGTATCGGCTTTTCAATGTATGGGTGCGGGTTTTCTCAAAATGAGCTTCATCTGAAAAGATGATTTTTTTTTGGCAAAATCGGCCAAAGTAATTTCGCAATATTTCCCAGCGTTGTTCAAGCGTATACACAACCATATTCGTTCAGCGGAAGGATAAAACTAATTATCTGTCAAATCAGACATGAGCTAAGTGTTACCATTTACGAAATAAGCACTAGTTGAAAAAAAAACGTTAGATGGAGGACACTTTATAAAGCAGAATAATTAAGGCTATAATACCCTCTGACGCTCGTACCAAATCGCCATCATGTACATATGTATGTAGATATAATTATCACATGGCAGCGAAGCCTAGATTTCATATTTAATATTATGCTTCATTTTGCATAGTTAAATGTCTTGTACTAGTCAACCCCTTTTATTTTATATTCACATTGATAGGGGTTTAAAAAAATATATATCCGCCATTTTGAACCGAATGAAATCTTGGATTTAAATTTTTTCATAGTCTACTGTATTCTACTGGTCATGCCCTCTCATTTGATACTAATGTTGTTGGAGTTAAAGGGGACAAAGCCGTAGTTAGAATATTTTACCCATATATCTGCAAATTTATTAGGACGCCATCTTGAATTTTTAATTCTCATAGTCTACTGTATTCTACTAGTCAAGCCTTTTCATTTGATATCAATACTGAGAAGGTTGAAGAGGGTACATTTTATTCACTTGGTTTGAGCTATATATATTTTTATTGTACGCCATTTTTTTGTAATGGCCATTATGAATTCAAAATTTTTTATAGTGCATTATATTATTCTAAAGAAGCTCTTTTATGTATTTGACATACATAAATATTGACTTTATCGGTTGTGAAAAAGCTGAAAAAAATCAATTTTCATTTGTAAATTTTAGGAAAAACACAGAAGCAGTTGCATTTTGGTGCTTATATCTCAGTTATTTTGAAACTAATTTGTTAGTTTTTCATAGGAATAATTTTCAACCAACACGCGAACAGACAGGAAATTCGTCAATCGACTGCCCTTTTTACGAGCTTTCAGAGATCGGAAGCTATTTGGGATCGGAAATAAATATTTTATAAATTGCAAACGGAATGACTTTCATATTAAACCTTTCCAACAAAAGTGAAGGGTACAAAAATAGCAATTAAAATGGTATTTGAAATTGTACTAGAAAAGAAATATAAAAAAAGATTGCACTTACAACATTTAACTATTAGTTTCCACTAAAAACGGTAACAAAATTTATCTTTAAATTAATACAATAATATTGTTAGGGCCAACAATTCAGATCATATAAGAAAATATATATGAAAATCTTCACTTTTCTTATCTACACATTTTCTCGAAAATTAATGGACTGCTACATTCTATTTTTATGTTTTAAAGTGCAAGTGCATTAACCAACTAAGAAGTTACACTGAAATAAATTGTAAATCTATATATATAAAAGTGAAACTCTGTGTGTGTGTGTGTGTGTGTGTGTTAGCTATAGACTCCGAAACTGTAAAACCGATCGGGATCAAACTTTGGTAAGTTGTTGTACACATACCAGGGAGTGTTTATGGGTGAAAAAAGTGGGCGGAGCCACGCCCATAAAAAATTAGTTATCAGTTTAAGCTACTTGCACTTGACCGATTTTTCTGAAACTTTGCACACATATCGAGCTGTCATGACTAAATAATTTCGTGATAAGAAAAGTGGGCGGGGCCACGCCCCTAAAAAAGTTTTAATTTTGAGGTACTTGCACTGGACTGATTTTTCTGAAACTTTGCACACATATTAAGCTGTCGTGACTTTATAATTTCGTAATTAAAAAAGTGGGCGGGGCCACACCCATAAAAAATTAGTTATTAGTTTAACTACTTGCACTGGGCCGAATTTTCTGAAACTTTGCAAACATACTGAGCTATCATGACTTTACACTTTCGTCATTAGAAAAGTGGGCAGTGCCACGCCCATTAAAAAAAGGTATCATTTTGAGGTACTTGCACTGGACCAATTTTTCTGAAACTTTGCACACATATTGAGTTGTCATGACTAAATAATTTTGTGATTAGAAAAAATGGCAGTGCCACGCCCATAAAAAAAGGTATCATTTTGAGGTACTTGCACTGGTCCGATTCTTCTGAAATTTTGCACACATATTGATCTGTTATGACTTTACAGTTTCGTGCTTAGAAAAGTGGGCAATGCCAATTTTTAGGTTTTTGCACTTAATATTCAATTAAAAGTCAGAATGCATTTCGATTCATTAAGGGGCGTAGCAACGCTCGCCGGGTTTGGCTAGTCTATATATATAAAAGTGAAACTCTGTGTGTGTGTGTGTTAGCTATAGACTCCGAAACTGTAAAACCGATGGTGCTCAAACTTTGGTAAGTTGTTGTACACATACCAGGGAGTGTTTATGGGTGAAAAAAGTGGGCGGAGCCACGCTCATAAAAAATTTGTTATCAGTTTTAGCTACTTGCACTTGACCGATTTTTCTGAAACTTTGCACACATATCGAGCTGTCATGACTAAATAATTTCGTGATAAGAAAAGTGGGCGGGGCCACGCCCCTAAAAAAGTTTTAATTTTGAGGTACTTGCACTGGACCGATTTTTCTGAAACTTTGCACACATATTGAGGCGGGGCTACGCCCATAAAAAATTAGTTATCAGTTTAAGCTACTTGCACTGGACCGAATTTTCTGAAACTTTGCACACTTATTGAGCTGTCATGACTATACAGTTTCGTAATTAGAAAAGTGGGCAGTGCCACGCTCATAAAGAAAAAGTTATAGTTTTTAGCCTTGCACTTGATATTCGATTAAAATTCAGAATGCGATTAAAATTCATGAAGGGGCGTAGCAACGCGCGCCGGGATTGGCTAGTATAATATACAATAAGAGCAAATAAGGCTGTGTCGAATTCCTGATACCCACCAACATTATTGTTTACTTTTATAGCACAAAATTTTTTATTTTGACTTTACCTGTAATCGCTATGGAATAATATCTTTATACTGAAATATGTATCACTTTCTTTAACTTCGATTTGCTATTAAAATATTTTCGTAAATGTAGTCTTACAATGAAAGTGGGCATTAAAGTAGGCGTGTCAATAAAGTCTTGCTAGTAAATTCAATTTAGATATTTGAATTTAGTCCTTTATTCTTCCAAAAACTTTGTGCATAGAGAAATTATATGAATTTAAGATAAAGCGTTATATGGGAGGTAGGCAAATAAGTGGGCATGTCACCTCCATTTTCTGGCACTACAATGACATTGATTAAAAAGCTATATGTGCAAATTTCATCATCATTAAATTCAACTAAGATATTTCAATATCTTATACTTCTAAAATATTTATTCATATAGAAATTATAGGAATTTGAGATAAATTGTTATATGGGAGCTGGGCGTTAAAGTAGGCGAGTCACATTAATTTTCCGTAAGTACAATCCTTTGACGTTTTAAACTATAAGTATATCGAAAAAGACACTGTGGGGTATAAATTGTCGTACCTGTTTCGTAATGTATGGATTTAAACAATTTTCAGGGAAAGCTGTTTTTATACCCAGAAAACATACTTTAGAAATTTCATCGGTCTACGTAAAAGTGTTTATACACAATCGCATTTTACTTATTCGATGTTGAAAGGATATTGTTCTTTTGAACTACTCTTGCATTACGACCTACGACTCTCTTACTAATATTCCGATTTAGCCAATTTTCAATACCAATTAAACCTTGTTTGTAAGAAATATGTAGACAAAATTTGAGATCCCTAACTTTTTTTTTGATATTTCGATGTGTTACAAACGGAATGATAAAATTAATTAATTAATACTTCTACTAAAATTAAAAAATTAACTTTACAATTTTTTTATATTTTTTATACGAGCATATGGACGCCTAAGGCTATGCTTTACATAAATAATTTTTATATACATATTTGTATACATGCAATAAAATGTCAAATAAAAATAATAACTTATACATTTCTTAATTGATTTTAATAAAATCTTACTTATTCTTTAAAAAAAAATAGTTTTTTTTTAAACATTGTAAATAAATTTTTAGAAAACTGCCTCGAAATCTAAAACTAATAGAGGAATTCAGATATTTGTAAGTTTCTCTTTACATATTGATGGCCATAGATTGATAACAGGTAATTGACAACTTTTTCTTAGATATGAGATAATATGGTAACACTGATTAGTACTATAAAGAAGTCGTGTTCAATTATTGGTTTTTTATTGGGAACATAAATATCAGTTACTTTTTATTAACCTATATATGTATATGTATATTGTATAACTATATCTTCCAAATTTAACTTGTTAAGATATGTAAGTTTATCCGAGCGAACTCAAGTTAGTGGCAGTAATTTCTCAGGAGATTCAAATTTCATATTAAGTCTCGGAAGGTTAATAAATAGAAATAGTCCTGATAACAACGCAGACAAAGTTCTAGGCACACGCTAGTTTTAAATATTTTTTTTTTTGGCCGCAAATGCGAAATGTGTAGTTCCACACCCACCTTAAAGTATAAAGTGTCTACGTAAATTCTGATGTTGTATGCCTAAAATATAAACATACAAAATTTGTGTATTTAAAAAGTATAACCACTGACGGATCATAGAAGCACAATTCAAAATTTTTTTATATAATGATTTATATAACTAAAATTTTTATACCCGCCACCAAAAAAATGGTGGGGGTATATATTGTCATTCCGTTTGTAACACATCGAAATATCCATTTTAGACCCCATAAAGTATATATATTCTGAATCAGGGTTTGATTTGATGACGATCTAGCTATGTCCGTCCGTCTGTCCGTCTGTTAAAAGCACGATAGAGGTCGCACCGAAAAAGCTAGGGGGCTCAAATTTTGCCAGAATCTTTCTTATAGACAAGGTTTGTTTGGTATTGAAAATGGGCTAAATCGGAATATTAGGAAGAGAGTTATAGCTCGAAAAGCAAGAGTAGGTCGAAAAAACCCTGTCCTTCGAACATCGAATAAAATAAAATTGTGTCCAAACGCATTAACGTAGACTCATGAAACTTCGAATATATATTTCCTTAGTAAAAACAATATCTGTCCCCGAAAATTATCTAAATCTATGCATTAAGAAAAGAGTTATCGATCAAAATGTACGAAAATTTATACCGCACAGTGTATTTTTCGGTATATTTAAAAACAAAAACGTCATAAAAGCAACAAAATTGGATGTACGACCCTGAAATTTTGCACACACGGCTTTTTGGTCAAATGCTTTGTTCTAACGGAAAATCAATATGCCACGCCCACTTTTACGCCCACCTCACATATAACGTTTTACCCAAAATTCATATAATTTCTCTATTAATATAGATTTTGGAATAAAAAAGGACTATATTGAAACATCTAAGTTGTACTCATTCCCAAAAACAACTTTGACACGCCTACTATAACGCCCACATTTCACGTTATATACCGTTAATGAAATTTAAAAGCTCATTAAACCGCTAAAATTAGAGGTATGATGATCAAATTTGCTACGTATATCCTTCTAGCCAATGTCATTACTGTGTAAAAAAATTAAGGTGCCACGCCCACTTTTACGCCCACCTCCCATATAACGTTTTACCTAAAATTCATATAATTTCTCTATTAACAAAGATTTTGGAATAATAAAGGGCTATATTGAAACATCTAAGTTGTACTCATTCGCAAAAACAACTTTGACACGCCTACTATAACGCCCACTTTTCACGTTATCTACCGTTAATGAAATTTAAAAGCTCATAAAACCGCCAAAATTAGAGGTATGATGATGAAATTTGCTACATATATCCTTCTAATCAATGTAATTGTTGTGCCAAAAAGATAAGGTGACACGCCTATTTTAACGCCTACCTCCCATATAACGGTTTATCTTAAATTCATCTAATTTCTCTATTGACAAAGTTTTTGGAAAAATAAAGGACTATATTGAAATATCTAAGTTGTATTTATTAGCAGAAACTTTATTGACACGCCTACTTTAACGCCCACTTTCATTGAAAGACTACATTTAGAAAAGCATTTTAGTAGCATATCGAAGTTATAAAGGGTGGTTAAATTTTAAGGGCCGATGTTGAAGTTAAATAAAACACAAATTATTGAGGAAATTATTATTATTTCTTTTTGTAATGATAATATTTGTATGGTTCAATTATGTATTTAACAAAATATCGGCCAAATGGCCCCCCCCATCCTTGGCGCCTTTCCTCTATCTGTTTGTCCAAGTTTTCAATGACAATGTTGATGCTCAATTGTTTTGCCACACTATCGCAAAAAACAGCAATGGTTCCCATTCAACGAACTAAGAAGGCATTCACAGATTTTCTAACATTTTATACAGACCTGTTTTGCAGAAATTTAAATATATTTTACAATTCTCCCGATTGTGGACGAATTTGAACGATTATGTTGATCAAAAGAATTACGAAGTGCACAAAATGCATATTGATTTAAACGCCCATTTTTATAAAAAACCTGAATAACTTTAACGCGTTGCTCATTTGCGTTCTTTTTCACTGTTCAAATTAAGTTAGTCTGAGATTGAGAAAGGTCAAATGAAATGCAAAAAAAAACTTGTTGTTTGTGTGGCTCACCTTCAACATGGGCCCTTAAAATTTAACCACCCTCTACAAAGTGATACATATTTTATTATAAAGAGATTATTCCATAATGATTAACAATATAATAAATAATGTGCTTTAAATGTACACAAAATTGGTGGTGGGTATAAAAAATTCGGCACAGCCGAATATAGTGCTCTTACTTGTTTTAATTAGAAATAATGATAACAGTTGCTTAAATTGTGTAATTTACACTGGTCCGTCCTACAACCTCTGTCGCAAAAATAGTCATATTTTTTACAACATACATACATTGATTTATTTATTGCGTATCTAGTTACGCAAAAGTTTCAGATAACCGTATTACAAATGTATTAGCAAAGTATGGAACTCTTATATACATGAAGGAGATTGACTTTTTCATTGGTTCGCCGCTTTAGTTCAGATAACCAGCCGGTTAAAACTTAACACAACGGCTTAATTCAAGTTCTTATCGATCATTTGTTCTTAGTTAAAATTTGTTTTAACAAAATATAAAACATGTCAATAATCTTCAAATTTGCCACGATTATATAAATAGCAGCCAATACAATTTCTAATGTATAAGGGTATAATGACATTGAAACAACAATATTAAAAACAAGTAAGAGTGCTATATTCGGCCGTGCCGAATCTGATAATACCCTTCACTATCATGTACATGCATACGTATAATCTCACATCGAAGCTTAACCTAGATTGCATGTTATACGCCATTTTTCCTTATTATTTCCGACGCCAACCTTGATTTTGAATTTTTACGTAGTTATCTGTATTCTACTAGTCAAATTTTTTCCGCCATTATGTTTTAGATGCCATTTTGTTTTAGACGCCATATTGGATTTTAAATTTTTAAATAATTTACTGTATTTTACTGGTCAAGACCTTTCATTTGATACCAATATTGAGGGGGTTCTAGAAGTTACATTTTAAAATACCAGATTTTACCCATATATAAATTTATTGTCGCCTATTTTGTAGTGGCGGCCAACATGAATTTTAATTTTTTTATAGTGCTTATATTGCGCTATCCAAGTCCTTTTAGATGATACCAATATTGACTCTCTCGGTTGTCTAGAAGCTGAAAAAACTTGATTTTCGTTTGTTAATTTTTGTAATATATATTTAAAAAAAATGTTTGCCTATAACTTTACTGATTAGAGCCCGCTTTATCCAAAATTTTTCACGAATATCTCTAGGGGCATATTATATCTACAAATAGTAGCAAAGGTACCTATAAATTATTCTATGGCTGAAAAATGGTAATTTTGGTGGTAAAAATATGGGAAAAAACAGAGGCAGTCATGTTTATTTGCTCATATCTCAGAAAGTTATGGGGCGATTGTGCTGATTCATTCCCGGATATTTACAAAACATTGAAACCATAAGCAGATCTGAGAAACATACGGTTGCTTCTAAAAGCTGAGTAAAAAACACAAATATTTACAAAATGTTGTGTTGTTCAGTCAATAATTCGTGCTAACTCTCCTTCAAGATATAATAAAAAACTTTTTGATCAAGATTAATTCATCCTTGTCTTCATATAAAGGCCACATTCGCCAATCATCTAAACATTTAAATAACTGTTTTAATTTATAATGAAGCAATGGCGTCATTGTAAAAAATAATAACTTTATGATTTACGAGCGATCCGACCCGTGATTTCATTATTTTGAACATAACACAATTTCTAGGATAACTTTCTTTTAAAGATTTTTATGTAATTGTAAGAATTAACTCCATTATTAACTTCATCTGATCTTATTCATTTTTAGAAATATGCCCACTTTTTTCATTTTTATTTATACAAACCTTATAACAATAATAGTTGCGAAAAATTTTACTAAAATTTTCCTAATTTGTATGGGAGATGCCACTTTTATATCTTTTTTTACACAAACCTTGTACTAGGAGTGAATTCTTGTTTTATGAAATGTAAAGATTTTGCATAAAAAATACCATATGATTCGGTATCCAAAAATGTTGTAGTATATAGTTTCATAGAACAATTAATCTCCTGTTTAAGTCCTGCTAAAATTCCAAGTATTCATAAAAAAAATTCTAAGACTTTTTCATTAGGTGGCAACGCTATTATATTTTTGTTTACATAAAAATTATGTTTAAAAACTCATATTTTATTAAATGAGAAATTTATGAAACTACCTTCTATTTTTCTACAATGGACATACATACATATGTATGTATTAAAGTGATTACATTCCCTACTATTGTAAAATTTAACCGATTAAAAATTGTTATTTGTTTCCTTGTTGATTTAAAATTTATCACTCTTTCAACATTTCTGTTGTATATGTATCTAAGTATGTGTATATGAATGATCTTACTGATTTTGTTTTGTGCTTTTCAACTAAGAGTAGAGATAAGATAAGAGATTATATTCCCCCTGCCATGTATTCCAAATGAACATAAATCGTTCGAAATTATAACTTTGTTATAAATATTTATAAAGGGCGTCTCAGTAAGACTATACTTTTTTATTGTAAAATAAACACAAATATTTCTTTAAAAATGTTGTGATCTTTTTAATGGTTTGTACAGAAGACATTTTTCCATTAAGTATGGAATAAAATATCAGTCAAACGGCCCCATGACTCTGAATACAGGACATTACTTTTTTAATCAAAATTTCTATGACCTTTACAGAGATGTGGCTGTATCTCACCGATAATGAGTTGGATCTCTGATGTAAGCTCAGAAATTGTTTCTGGCTTATTCGCAAAAGCCTTAACTAAACCTCGAAGAAAAAATTGCATGTTCTTGGCGGCTAGTTGGCATAAGAATTTTTTAGGATAATTTGTTGTAGAAATTATTGCTGCAAAAAAATTACCGTCTTGCTGGAACCACATGTGTACAGATCCATGCCACAATAACTCCGTTATCATGTTCCAGTAATGAATGCCGTTTACACTCACTATAATTTCGGCCTCATCCTCGTCTGGCCAATACCCGCTCCAGATAGTTGATTATTGTGGATGCATTTGTTTCTGATGGATTACATGACAATTTTCAAAGCCCCAAATTCGACAACTTTTTGTATTCACAAAGCCATTCAACTGGAAATTGGCTTCACCAGAGAGAATGGCTTCTCAAAAAATTATCATTGACTTGATTGATCTGCCGGTTTAAGCTCCTGAATAAGCTAAATTTTGTACGAGTAAAGGTGGCGGTCTCTTATCAAAATTCGCTGCATAGTGCGTCGTAAAATTTTAAGTTGTTGAGAACAATAACGAGTTTATTATTTTTCGGTTTTCGGCGACACTCTCGTTTACAACAGCTAAGAAGTCTTACTGTCCATAACCGACCCAGTTTCCTTTAACTTTTCCAACACTTTTCGAATGGTTAACACATTGGTGCACTTTCTCGACTAAAAATTCTTCAAAGTTAACGAACGCTCTCAGCATACTGACTTACTTACTTTCCAAGTTTTTTTTAATAAGTTTTCACAATTGTAACGCGTTGTTTTTTCGTAAAGCGCTACATTTTCCATAATCGGAATAAACATATGTGACAGTTGCTACTTAATTCATTCATACTGGGACACCTTTTATGTAAATATTTATTTACAACAACATTTACCAAAAAATAACGAATATCTTACCGATGGGAAATATTACGGAATTAACATGTGATAAAATCCCGATGAGATATGAGAATACTAACTGCATCACCATTATACCGGAAGAGGGAGATTGGGATGAGATAATCAGGATGGGAAACACCCATGGAATCGATCTTTATACAGACTGTTCAAAGATTGGTGACCAAACTGGAATGGGCTTATACGACATAAGCCGAAATAGAAGCAAATACTTCCGTCTACCAGATCACAACACTATTTTTCAGGCTGAGATCATGGCGACTACGGAAGGAATTAAATGGATAAAGGAAACGAATAGCGAAACCCCGATTCGTATCTTTACGGACAGCCAATCAGTGATTAAGGCATTGAGAAAGGAGAAAGTTAAATCCCGGAACGTTTTTCAATGCAAGAGTGAGATAAACTCATATGCAAATTGTGAACATCTGGAGATAATATGGATACCAAGCCATCACGGGCTGATCGGAAACGAGAAAGCCGACAAATTATCCAAAATGGGAGCTCTTCTGAGTACTATAACTTTGGAGAACGCCAAACCCCTTAAACGATTTAAGGATGAACTTAAACGTTGGGCGATGGAGGAACATGTCAGAAAATGGCAAAGCACTGATGTCGGTAAGGTGACAAGAACACTATGGGGTGACCGAAATCTTGGGAAATCAAAGGAGATTCTGAGACTAAGTAGACCTTCACTTAGGAAACTAACCAGTGTGATTACAGGTCATACGGAGTTGAGAACTCATCTAGCTCGCATGAGATTATCTGAGGAGACAACATGTAGAGCATGCGAGGAAGAGGATGAGACTTTGGTACACTACCTCTGTCATTGTCCTGCGTTTGGGCATATTAAGCGCGAAAACTTTACAGTGGATACTATGCCGAACTTAGAATACCTGGGGAACACGAACTGGAGATCCATAAGGCGTTACATTGAGGGGACTGGGTTCTTGGACTAGTCCGTCATTTATGGGAAATTATGTTTATGGTTTTTGTTTGGGAATTCCGTTTTCCATATGGAGCGCACAACATGCCAACTGGGCATAAGTGCATACCTGTCATGGGTTTGGGCTTTTATACCCCTCCTTTTCCACCTAACCTAACCTAAAACAACATTAATAGATTAGATAAAAAATTTTAAAACATGATTTTTATTACGTTTATTGCGTGGTTAAAGAAAGTTTATCAATGGTCACAGTTAGAAAGGCCCTAACTCGATTTTTTAGCTTTCTATGTACGTCTAATTAAGTTAAAATTTAACTTCTAAATGCTTTTAATTTCTAGGACAGTAAAAAAACAGTAATGGACGAAAGTGTAATAAATAAATTAATTTTTATAATCAATTATAAAATTTCTGTACTAAAAATTAAATTTAGTTCTGTAATAAAAAATCTACCATATAGTGTCTAGCAGAAATAAATTAAAATATTTTACAATTTTATTTATTCATATACTAATTAATTAGTGCAGGCTATTTAATATTCGGCATTTGCTGCTTGTAGCTACATTTCTATAAAATCAACTCTATCTATATATATAAAAGTGAAACTCTGTGTGTGTGTGTGTGTGTGTGTGTGTGTGTTAGCTATAGACTCTGAAACTGTAAAACCGATCGGGCTCAAACTTTGGTAAGTTGTTGTACACATACCAGGGAGTGTTTATGGGTGAAAAAAGTGGGTGGAGCCACGCCCATAAAAAATTAGTTATCAGTTTTAGCTACTTGCACTTGACCGATTTTTCTGAAACTTTGCACGCATATCGAGCTGTCATGACTAAATAATTTCGTGATAAGAAAAGTGGGCGGGGCCACGCCCCTAAAAAAGTTTTAATTTTGAGGTACTTGCCTTGGACCGATTTTTCTTAAACTTTGCACACATATTGAGCTGTCATGACTATATAATTTCGTGATTGAAAAAGTGGGCGGGGCCACGCCCATAAAAATTAGTTATCAGTTTTAGCTGCTTGCACTGGACCGAATTTTCTGAAACTTTGCAAACATACTGAGCAGTCATGACTTTACACTTTCGTCATTAGAAAAGTGGGCAGTGCCACGCCCATTAAAAAAAACGTATCATTTTGAGGTACTTGCACTGGACCGATTTTTTTGAAACTTTGAACACATATTGAGTTGTCATGACTATACAGTTTCGTATTTAGAAAAGTGGGTAGCTCCGCGCCCATAAAAAAGGGTATCATTTTGAGGTACTTACACTGGACCGATTTTTCTGAAACTTTGCACACTTATTGAGCTGTCATGACTATACAGTTTCGTAATTAGAAAAGTGGGCAGTGCCACGCTCATAAAGAAAAAGTTATAGTTTTTAGCCTTGCACTTGATATTCGATTAAAATTTACAATGCGATTAAAATTCATGAAGGGGCGTAGCAACGCGCGCCGGGATTGGCTAGTTAAAAATATAAACAACATAATATTGAGAGAAACAATAAAACTATTAATAAGAATGATATGGCTTTTTATTTATATTTTTTAGTTACTTTAATGTTTAATATTTTAAGCAATCTATGTTTTAATAGAAACGAAAAACAATTATACTCTCTTATAAAACAAAAGGTAAATAGATGTCACATTTTGCAATATCAGCACCATTTTAGACGTTTTATTATCTTAAAGCTTAAAAATAAGATACATACAATAACAAAAACAGCAACAACAAGTTCAAAATATTAAAGGTATTCACGTCCCCAATTTATGATCGCTTACTATTGTTAAGGGATATTGCTTCATATGGCATATTGAAATTTAACTTGAATTCCCTCTGCTTTTAATAACAAAATTTCAAATACAATTATGAAATTTCGATCACATCCGAATACGATAATTTGAATCCAGCTGTTTTGATCGCAGTCGAAGATCGAATATTGCTTGTAATAAGCGCCTTTAGTCTCAGGGGAGTAAATAATGATCGAATATATTTTATTAATAAAATGTTGTAAAAATTAGTTCTTTAACTAAAGGGTGGTCCAACCAAAACGCATGATGTCAATTGTGAGTTTTTTGCCCATCTTAATTTGGCATTTCTTTGTTTCAGGGTTAGACACACTAAGCCATGAAGAGGTACGTAATTGAGCAGCGCGTTAAGATTCTTGAAGCCTTTTAAGAAAATTACCGTTTAAAACAAAATGCATTTCGAAATTGTTTTGGTCAGCATAAATCAGCAAATCCTTAACGACACATACAATGGTATCTAGCTACCAAAAGTTTTTAATATTTGTTATCTAATACAGGGACGCTATTTAACTAAGCGGGAGACTGTTTTCCGTCAACCAAAACAAAAATTAATTTTTGCAAGTTTTTTTCTTTTTTTTTGCCTACACAAACTTTTCTGCACTACTTTTTTTCCGTGTAGGGATAAATGGAAAATTTTGTACCTAAAATTAAGTTGAAACTGGTCTTAATAGACAAAAAATATCAAATATGTATATGTATGTGCATAACAATTGCAGAATAATATATTTTAAAATCACATTTTTATCATATTAATCAAGTCTAAAGTTAGTAAGCGAACAGTCTTACTATTAAAGTAAATGTAACGATTTAAACTACAAATATTATAAATAAAAAAAATGCAAACAAACACAAAGTACATTTTGCAAGATGCTAAAAATCTAGATAAGATAATAAATAGTCAGATATAGGAATTGTAAGTAATTATATCTTTTGGTGACATACTGTATCTAAAAAAATATATTTACAAACATATGACAAGATGACAATGACTGCTGATTGTGAAAAATAATTAAAAGGAAAAAAAACACAAACTATGTGAACATGAAACTATAAATAACTGAACTTCTTTGTTTGTCAATATTTTCATAATGTTTCTATTAATGTTTCAATTTTAGCACCTTTTTCATTTGAATCAAGTTCAGTATTTTTTCAAATATTTTACAAAACAGATGTATCTTAGCAACAAAAAAAGTAACTCTAATTATGACTATGACCTTATAATAAAATTTTACTTGTTACAAATGCAAACATGTATGAATGTGTATAAATATAAACATTTTTAACACTTAAATGTGATTTCAATATTTTCATCAAATTAAAATGCATATTCTGAAGAAAAAAACAAGTTGATTTAAGTTAAAAAAATCATCTTTTCGGATAAAGCTTATTTTGATCTTGGCGGGTATGTAAACAAGCAAAATTGTCGCATTTGGGGCACAGAAAACCCGCACGTTATCGGGCCATGTTGAACGAATTTTTGTTCACAAAAATTGAACAGGAGGACATTGGCAAAATTTGGTTTCAACAGGACGGCGCTACGTGCCACACAGCCGAAGCTACTTTTTTTATAGCATTTAAAAAAAAAAAGTTATTTGGCAGACCCTTTCAAAAAGTACAATAAAAACGCTAAAAAGTACATTTTCGGTGGCCCATAACATTTCTAGTCTCACCTGAAATCAATAGTCCTTTATTTTACAATTTTACTTTTATAAACGTATAAAATACAAAAATTACCATACAAATTCTAAAGGGTACCTTTTTGGTCACCCATAACATTTTTAGTCTCACCTCGTATGAATGTTCACTAATTTCGAAATTACAGCTTCGTAAACGTTGGAAATACAAAAAGTACTATAAAAAAGATAAAAAGTACCTTTCTGGTCGCACCTAACATTTTCAGTCTCACCTGGAATTAAGAGTCCTTGATAGTACAATTCTAGCTTTATAAACGTAGAAAATACAAAAAGTAACATAAAAATGCGAAAAAGTACCTTTTTGGGGTCCAATAACATTTTTAACCTCAACTCGGATCAATAGTCACTATTGTCGAAATTCTAGCTTCATAAACGTAGAAAATACAAAAAGTACTCAAAAAACAGAAAAGTACCTTTTTTGGGTTCTCCATATCAATGTATAAATTCCAAGTTTAAAATGTTTTATTATTTATGCAACAAAAAATATTTTCATAGACATGATTAAAATTCAGTAAATCTTCTCTTTTTTGCATATAAGTAGTTATGTTCTAAAAAGTTACAAGCTGTTTTTCCGAATTTTCCCCTTTCTACCCTCTTATGAATGTGTTTAAATTTATACCAAATTACATCATTTTGTATGGTGAAATCTCTATTAAAAATTGTATGCAACTGGACCTGTATTTAGGAATTATACATATTTTCCGGTGTTTTCCCTTTTTGGTACCTTTTTCGTTCCCCTAAAAGTTTCTAAAAATTTCAACTAAATAATTGTCCATATTCTATAAGGCAATAATAATTATCAAATTTTGTCCCATTGAATAATAATAGAAAAGTTTCTTTTAAAAAAAGTACCAAAACTAGGGATAATTTTTACCCATTATAGATGTGAATTTAAAAAAGTGTCAAAATCCTTTTTATATTTTTTTACGGATTAACTAAGAAAGTTTTAATCTTTTTTCATATCATTATGTGTTTGAAAATTACATAGGGTACCAAAAAAAAGTACCAAATTATAGTTTTTACCCGTTTTTCACCCTTTGGGGTTGAAAATTCAAAAAAAGGCCAGACACCTGTCAGTTTATTTGTTGTGTAAATTACAATACTTTTCCAATTTAATTTGTATCATTTTTAGTTTAGCAGATATAAGATGACCGATTTTACCCGTTTTCCCCCTCTTAAAGTACAAATTTCCAAAAATCCCTTCTTAGTGAAGCTATGCATCGAAAGAGGAATTGTCCAACTTTCAAGTCTCTAGCTCTTTGCATTTGGGCTGTGCGATGACGAATCAGTCAGTAGAAATTTGCTGTGCGATGAATTCACAGTTCTCCATACCTAAACATATGCAATAAACAAAGAACAAATAATTATACGAACATGTACATATTTCGAAGAAAAACAAGTAAGAGTGATATATTCGGCCGTGCCGAATCTTATATACCTTTTACAACGTGTAGTCATGCAATAAAAGTACTTTGTATTACCATTCATCCCATATGAAATATGTACGTGCATACATATAAAAAACATACATATATAAGAACATCTCATTGTAAAATTATAAATTTACGTATGTATGTTAAAAAAAATTTTTTTTAAAAAATTAAAAAAAAATTATTAAAATATAAATAATAAATATAAAACAAAAAAAAAATTAAAATATAAAAAAAAAATTTAAAAAAAAAATAAAAATATAAATAATATATAAAATAAAAAATAAAAAAATATATAAAATAAATAAAAAAAAAATTTTTTGGCTCAGCTGGGATTCGATGCCACGTTTACTCTAACCAGTATACACGTTTGTACGTATGTATGTTGTTGTTGTAATGTTGTTTTTGTGAATAAAAAATCGAGGTGGTCGTGGTTTTTTGCTCATATCTCAGTTGTTTATGTACCGATATTTCTGATTTTCAATACCGATCTACTCCCGAATATTTTAATACCTCACCCAGGTCCAGGCGATATCGGGGGGCTTCAAAAAGTTGATTTCAACATACACACGGTCAGACGGACAGACTGACAGAACTTAATCGACTCCCCTATTCATAAGCTTTCAGAAAATATCGCACGAATTGACAAATCTATATATACCCTTTTTTACTGTGTGAAGGGTATAAAAATCGTGAAAGTATTTCACTCTCACAATTTACACAACTTTAATTATTTTATTTTCAAGATATGTATCAATCATATACAACAAAAAATCATTCAAACATGTTGGATGTTGTATTTATAAGGCATGTATGTATGTAAGAATATAAATAGCAGTTAAAAAAGTAAAGTACGCTAAGAGTTGAAACACACAAACTTTATTATGAATTTTTTTGTTTTTTATTATTACATATTAGTATTTGGGGTATAATTTTTGTTTTCTTCTTCTGCCGGTTTAATCGTACTCAATACCCAAAAAAGTGATGTCATTTGGTTGAATATTTGTTTTTTTTTTTGCCTTTGCATTTATGGTGGTAATGCAAACTCAAATCGCGTTTGACTTAATAAAAATTGCTCACTTTTTGTTTTTTTATCCATTAAGCGTTGTTAACCTCTGCTCTAACATTGTATGTACACAGTGTGACCGTTTTGGTATTTTTGCAGCTAATTTTAGCATGTTTAAATTTTAACTGCAAAATTAGGCGTTAAGATTTTATAATTTAATTTGTTTATTTTTTATTATTACATATATTATTTTTTTATGTCACTCGGTAAATTTCTTATATAGTTTTTTGTAGCAAAATTAACATTTTGCCGAGCAAAGAGTACCGTATTTAAACTTGAAAAATTGTAACCGTAACTGACTGTGGTTTGTTTATTAATTAAAAAAACTTAATTTTTTTTATTTAATGCTATCGATAAATTCCTTACAATGACGATCAAAATAATAGCAACAGTTACAGACGAACATTTTTTTAGGAAATATCGAAAACAGTTACATATTTTGTGTCCTTTAAAAAAAACTTTGTAAAAGCAATCAATACTGAAGGACCGGCTTTTAATTACTTAACCAAGGTGTTTCCCAAATTGTCATACGCTAAAATCAAAGAGGGAATATTTGAAGGACCTGATATTCGAAAATTAATGGCTGACGGTAATTTTATAGCAGTTTTGCCGTCTAATGAAGCAGCAGCATAGGCATCATTTCAAGATGTTATTCACAACTTTCTTGGTAATCGCAAGTCCCCGGATTTCAAGAAAATAATCGACAGTTTGTTGCAAAATTATCGCAAGATTGCAGCTCGAATGTCTCTCAAAATGCATTTCCTCCATTCCTAGCTCGACTTTTTACCTGAAAACTTAGGTGATACAAACGACGAGCAAGGAGAGCGACTACACCAAGATTTGGCGAAAATAGAAAAACGCTATCAAGGATTTTGGGACGAGTTCATGATGAGCGACTACTGTTGGACTATAATGGCTGGAACAGATCCCAAACAATACAAACGACTAAGTTCGAAGACTCTTCATTTCTAAATAATCACTTTTTATTGAATAAAAAAAAAATTTATTTTAATCTCTCGTTTTTTTTTATCTTACACGAAATGGTGTGTATCCGCATGCAACAGTTATTTAGACATGGACTCATTAATGTTGACTGCTTTTCATAACCTTTGTGCAACCAAACAGCTTTCTAGCTTAACCTGCTGCTGTCGATATATAACCGCCAATCATTTGGAAGCTAAAAGTGGGTTAATTCACTAAATCTTCTATAGCTTTGTCATTTTTCCACCAATCTGGGTCTTGCTCAGCGCAAAATTTTCGTATTGAAATAAACTAATGTCCTATGTAATGAGACAGCAAAAGTTTTAATTGTTTGGTGTAAAGCAAATTATTTGAAAAGAGCAAAATTTCAAGATATCATCAAAATTTTTTATGAATTTTGAAATTGTGTCCACTGTAACACCGTCATTTCTTGACTAATCTTCACAAACGACCCATGGTTATTTTATCAATTTTATTATCTTTCAATAAAAATAATAATTACATAAACCGTCGAAGACTTTTGAAGATTTTTGCATTTAAGTGACATTATCTTTTTAAAAAACGCAAATAACGGTAATTATGCAATATCTCGAAAACTAGAACCAATCTGGAAAAACGAAACCCGGATTCGAATTCAGCGCCCTAAATAGCTTTATGAATAACTTTTAGTTGCTCAGCTCCAAAACCGTGTATACTTGTGTTATTAGTCAACATATAAAATTTTGTGCGGTCATCTTTACTTTATTTCTTTTAGTTTTGCAAAAAATAATAAAGAACAACAGGTATAAAGTTTTCAGTTTGCTTTTGCAATATTTACTAAAGCTTCCTTTTAAATATAGAGCAATTTGACGCGAAAAACACTGCACCATAAATAAAAGCAATCTGTTATTTTAATGAAAGTCGTATTCCGAAATAAGAAAATTACTTGACTGTACCAACAAAATGAACATATGAGAGTGGAATCATGTAACCAAATATGAATTATGTTATCGTTATGTTGAAGCGTTAAGTTCGAGCATGCAAAAATTATCTATATTCTATGCCAGCTACAAAACTTAAAACGGCACAGCCGAACGCTCTAACTTGGTTTTCTGTGTAATAAAAACTGTCAGATAAAATAAAAGTAAAAACAATAAAATTAAGTTTTGCTTATCTAGACTTTATGTTTATGTTAACTACTGAAAAACTAGTTATGTAAGCTATGTTAACGTTCGTGTAAGTAATTTTGTTGTTGTTTAAATTTAAATAAGCTTTCTGTTGGACGGTTTTAAATTGAATATTCATTAGTTTTAAATAGCATTTGCAGTTAGTTCTACATTAACATTTTTATACCCGCCACCAAAAAAATGGTGGGGGTATATTCATTTTGTCATTCCGTTTGTAACACATCGAAATATCCATTTTAGACCCCATAAAGTATATATATTCTGAATCGGGGTTTGATTTGATGACGATCTAGCTATGTCTGTCCATCTATTGAAAGCACGATAGAGGTCGCGGCTCAAATTTTGCCAGAATCTTTCCTATAGACAAGGTTTGTTTGATATTGAAAATGGGCTAAATCGGAATATTAGGAAGAGAGTTATAGCGCGTAATGCAAAAGTAGGTCGAAAAAAACCGTGTCCTTCGCACATCGAATAAAATGCAATTGTGGCCAAACGCATTAACGTACATGAAACTCCGAGTATATATTTCTCGAGTCAAAACAATATTTATCCCGAAAAATGCATTAGGAAAGGAATTATAAATCAAAATGTACGAAAATTTATACTGCGCAGTGTATTTTTCAGTGCATTTAAAATTTAAAACCTAATAAAACGGACAAAATTAGATGTACGATTTTGAAATTTCGCACACTTTGATTTTTGGTGAGAGGCTTTGTTGTAACGGAAAATCAATGTGACACGCCCAGTTTTACGCCCACCTCCCTTATAACGTTTTACCTAAAATTCATATAATTTCTCTGTTAATAAAGATTTTGGAATAATAAAGGCCTATATTGAAATATCTAAGTTGTATTCATTTGCAAAAATAACTTTGACACGCCTACTATAACGCCCACTTTTTACGTTATCTACCGTTAATGAAATTAAAAAGCCCACAAAGCCGACAAAATTAGAGGTATGATGATAAAATTTGCTACGTATATCCTTCTAAGCAATGTCATTACTGTGCCAAAAAGCTTAGGTGGCACGCCCACTTTAACGCCTACCTCCCATATAACGGTTTATCTATATTGAAATACCTAAGTTGTATTTATTAGCAGAAACTTTATTGACACTCCTACTTTAACGCCCACTTTCACTAAAAGACTAAATTTACGAAAAAAATTTTACTATCATATCGAAGTTATTAACGGTGGTTACATTTTAAGGGCCGATGTTGACTTTAAATAAAACACAAATTATTTAAGAAATTTATCATTTCTTTTTATAATGATAATATTTGTATGGTTCAATTATGTATTTAACAAAATATCGGCCAAATGGTCCCCTATCCTTGGCACCACTCCTCTATCTGATGGTCCAAATTTTCAATGACAATGTTGATGCTCATTGTTGGGCATTATAATGAGTCGATGTTCAACGAACTAAGAAGGCATTCACAGATGTTCTAACATTTTATACAGACCTGTTTTGCAGAAATTAAAACATTTTTTACAATTCTTCTGATTGTGGACGAATTTGAACGATTATGTTGACCAAAAGAATCACGAAGTGCACAAAATGCATTTTGATTTGAACGTCTATTTTAATAAAAAACCTGAATAACTTTAACGCGTTGCTCATTTGCGTATCTTTCCACTGTTCAAATTGAGTTAATCTGAGATTGAGAAATGTCAAATGAATTGCAAATAAAAAACTTGTTGTTTATGTGTGGTTCACCTTCAACATGGGCCATTAAAATTTAACCACCCTCTACAAAGAAAGTGATACATATTTTATTATAAAGAGATTATTCCATAGCGATTAACAAAATAATAAATATTTTGCTTTAAATGTACACAAAATTGGTGGTGGGTATAAAAGATTCGGCACAGCCGAATATAGTGCTCTTACTTGTTTTTAGTTTGCTAGTTTTTCTTTAGTTGAAAAAATTATTATCTACATCGAACTTGATTAACAAGAGGGTTTTAACTCGAAATTTTTAAATTTTTTTAAAACCGTATGTCGTTTTATTTTAAGTGAATAAGAAAATCCAGACACATTATGGCAAACATATTCCATTAAAAAGTATGTACATTTAACTTTTTTCCTTTAAAATTGTTTCAGGTAATGCAAAATGAAATATATTTTATTTTTGATTTCAAATTTTTTATTTAAAATAATATAAATGTTATCAGGTAACCTAACCTAACCTAACTAAAATATCACGAAAATAGTCATGCCGTGATTTTTGAAATGAACGAGTAGACGAATTAAGGAAAAATTTTTACAGTTAATAAATAATAATGTTATTACATTCGTGTAAATACCCGCTTGTTGATCAAGTGCAATATGTATCTTTAGAAATCAGATCAACATTCTACCTGTATTTAACAAAATAAATCTCGAAATATGTTAGCGATAACAAGTTTTAACGAACTACCAATTTAACAACTACCGGTTTGGTGCGAACGCAGCTAAACCCTATAAGTATTATCAATTAAAGGAATTTATTGAAAAAAATGTATAAAAATTGAATTCGGAAAGACGACCGCTTCTTTTTGCTACACGGACAGTTTTGTTGTCATCTGTGTTCGGTTTCTGTATTGCATGCGAGAAATGTTTTTCATAGTTGGCAGTAGCCAACTATATTTTGTTTTGTTACTTTTAGCAACTAAAGTACTTTTAAAATATTAAAAATTTTTTATTCTCTCAAAAGTTGTTAAAACAGGGTACTAGTCACACTGTTTATAGATTTTAAACAATCTCGTGGCGCACACTTTAAACTACTAACGATAGAACATATTGGCGCATATGTACCCTACAGATAACGCGGCTAGTCCATAAACGCATGTAAAGTATACTCTGTAATAGACTAGGACTAATCCTAAGATCACCCCAAACATGGTCGATTTAACTTGTCCTAGGGCTGGACCATATAACCCATCGGAGTAGTCTCAAAACTACTTTTTGTCACTACTCGATGGAGCACCTACACGACCATTATACACGTTTTGACAACAATATATGTAATCGTTAAAACACGAACACTTGTCGTTTAACTACAATCTCTTGTTTAAAAATGATGGACCATGTTTTAAGTAGTCCATTAATCTAAAATCGACCACGTGGTCCAATATTATCTGTAGGGTATGTATGTACATACACACATACATACATTCATTCAAGAATTTTTGCATAAGTGTATTTAATTAAGTTTGTGTGGTTAAACTTTTCATTACCGTACACACGACAATGAGTCTTCGAATAGGTAACATTTTCAATAGTTTCAATTTATCATTCATTACATTTAACACTGCTACTAGATTTACCAAACCTATTTCAAAACTTGTCATATTATGTAGCTATTATTATTAATTTTATTTACATACTATTTCAGTGCTTAGAGTAAATATTTAGATTTGTCATTTCGTTTGTTATTTCTACAGAACTAATTTCCGATTCCATGAATAGGCAAGTCAATTGAACGATGTTCTTTCTATCTGTGTGTTTAAATCAACTGTTTTGAAACTAAAATTTTTGACAAGCCTATATGTGGTGTCAATCTTTTGGAAATAGTCCAGAATAAATTTCAGAACAATCGCTTCATAACTTTCTGAGATATGGGCGAAAATACGTATGCGTATTTTCATATTTTTAATACAAAAATTAGAAGTTTTCAGCTCTCCTAAGTATTGAAATATGATTTATGTTATTTATGTATATGATAAGCCCCTAGTATGATTCGTAGAATACTTGGAACAAATAGATTGCAAATCCGCAAAGTTATAGGCAAAAATGATTTTGAAAAATACCCGGTAGTGTCAAAAAAGTTAAAATCAATAATGGTGTCTGAAATAAAATGACGGATATATGGATTAAATATAGAAGTTACAAATTCACCTCCTTAATATGGGTATCTAATGAAAGGCCTTGAGTAATAGAATACAGTTAACAATGAAATAATTCTAAATATAAGACGGCGATTAAGACAAAATGGGTAACAAGATATTTTTTGTCCCCCTCAATATGGGTACAAATAAAAAAGCTTAACAAATAATCTTACAAATACAGTAAGCCCTAAAAAATTAAAAGTCCAAGATGTCTTTTAAAACAAAATTGAGAATAACATTTTTTTCCACCCCTTCAATATTGAGCTTCAATAAAGGAGCTTGACTAGTAAAATACAGTACGTAATGAAAAAATTTTAAATCTTCATGACGTATCTTAGGGTTTAAACTAAAATATAGGATAGTCTACGAAGAGATCATTAGTAAAATTTGTACATACCTATGCACTTGAAGGGTATACAAGATTTGTCACTGCCAAATATAACATTGTTTTTTTTTTAATTTTATAAGCTTCGATATTGCAAACTAACAACTTCAGTTTTAATTGAAAGACTATTTATATATATTATCGTTATTTTTTGCTGAACTAATTATTATTCATGTATTTTTATTTTATTTTTTTTTTTTATTGAATTCACAGTTTTTAAGCCATTAAGGCCAATAAACCAGTATAACAAAAATATATGGGTTTTCGCGCTAATCTCTATCGGTCAAAACACAAAAAAAAACTAAATATTGCGCCATCTATCAGACAAAAAACTAAATATTGCGCCATCTGTCGGACGAACTCGCCTCACGGCCCATAGAGCATGCGTATAAAATTTGGTCGAAATCGGTCCAGTAGTTTTCGAGTTCATCGATCACAAACATACACGTAATTTTTATATATTTTTGGCTTGGAGCTAAAAGGGCCAATGTCACTTTTTTGCTCTTTTGAGTTAATCATTGCATTAGATTTGTTTTCTTGCTCTATTTCATTATGGTAAAACAGCTAAAGCCATACTTAACCCAGAACAGCTTCATAAATAAAATGCTGGCCAATGTCACTATGAAAGCATCTATAAAAGTAAAAGTTTAATTCCAATTTTCTCAAAAGTAAATATTTTGACATTGGCCCTTTTAGCTCCAAGTCACAGATATAACGATGCTCCACATTACATTACAGCTTGACATCTTGTTTACTATGTAACTCGTTCACCAGTACAACACGCATTACTTATAACTCCTAAAATACTAAACTGATTGTAAGATGAATTTCTATTAATTTATAAGATCTCTAAAGGTTGTGATTATTTTTGTTTTTAATTTTAAAAACAAACAAAGAAAAATTAATCTTTCTTATAAGTGATAAACTAAAAAAATATGGAAAAGGGTATTTTGCGTTTGTGTTTAAATTTTAACTCCCTAGAAATATAATCTTATACCCAATTAATAGTAAAGCGATTTTTAAGTGAGACGATTAAGCGATCAAGTAAGAGCTCTATATTAGTCCGTGCCGAATCTGATAATACCCTTCACCGTCATGTAGATAGGTACAATGACCACATTGTAGCTTAGCCTAGAGTTTATATTTCATACAATACGCTATTTTTTATTTCCGACGCCAACTTTGTGTTTAAATTTTTATTTAGTAGAATACAATTCTACTAGTCAATCATCTTTCATTTGATACCCATATTGTTGGGATTAAAAAAATTCGCTCCGCAATTTTGTTTCAGACGCCATAATGAATTTTACACTTTTCTATAGTTTACTATATTGTACTGGTTGAGCGCTTTTTTTTATACCCTTCACACAGTGAAAAAGGGTATATATAGGTTTGTCATTCCGTGTGAAATTTCTACAATTTTCATTTCCGACCCCATAAAGTATATATTTTCTGAAAGCTTATGAATAGGGGAGTCGATTAAGCTCTGTCAGTCTGTCCGTCTGTCCGTCTGACCGTCTGTCCGTGTGTATGTTGAAATCAACTTTTTGAAGCCCCCCGACATAGGTTGGACCCGGGTAAGGTATTAAAATATCAGAAATATTCGGGAGTAGATCGGTATTGAAAATCAGAAACATCGGTACATAAACAACTGAGATATGAGCAAAAACCCACGACCACCTCGATTTTTTCTTCACAAAAACAACATTACAACAACAACATACATACATACAAACGTGTATACTGGTTAGAGAAAACGTGGCATCGAATCCCAGCTGAGCCAAAAAAATTTTTTTTTAATTTTTTTTTTAAATTTTTTTTTTAATTTTTTTTTTATTTATTTTTTTATTTTTTTTTTTATTTTTTTTTTATTTTTTATTTAATATATTATTTATATTTTTATAATTATTTTTTATTATTTTTTTTTTTTATTTTTTTTTTTATTTTTTTTTTGTTTTATATATATTATATACATAATAATTTTTTTTTAAATTTTTTTTTTAAATTTTTTAAAAAATTTTTTTAAAAATTTTTTTTAAAATTTTTTTTTTTTGTTTTTTACGTGAATTTTTAATTTTACAATGGGACGTTTTTATATATGTATGTTTTTATATGTATGTACGTATATCATATGGGATGAATGGTGACACAAACCACTGTTATTGCATGACTACACGTTGTGAAGGGTATATAAGATTCGGCACGGCCGAATATAGCGCTCTTACTTGTTCTAGATACTAATGTTGTGGGGGTTAAAGGGAACAAAGACGTAACTACTATATTTGACTCATATATTCGCCATTTAATCTAGGACGCCATCTTAAACTTTTTTCTTTTCATAGCTAACTACCTATATATTTTAAAACTCAAGCTCTTTATGTGATCCCAATTTGGCTCTCTCGTTTGTATAGAAACTTTAAAATAGCGATTTCCGTTTATAAATTTATATATCTCAGTTGGTTTCAAACCGATTTGTTAGTTTTTCTTAGAAGTAATTTCTGAGATTATGGCTTATAATTTGGAATCTTAAATGTGTTCAAAAATTATTTAGGAGCTTTAAAAATGGTGATATACATATATTAAAATATATATATATAACTTTTCTAAAAGGTGATTTTAGCATACACACGGACAGATGAACAGACGGATAGTATATATATATATATGTATAACTAACTTAAATAAAGATATTACAAGCTTCTTAAATTTTTCATTGCATATATCAGTATGCATTCATTGCATACTGATGCTTTAATAAGTTAACAATGAATTAAATGAATAATTCATAAAGTATTTAAAACAAAGTTAATAATTTACGTAAACTTTTTACTTCTACGATTTCAAGTTAAAATATTTTATTAATTAAAAGCTGCAAAAAGTTCAAGATTTATGCATAAAATTAAAAACTAATAGAAACACAAAAACATAGAAAGATGCTGAAACAGGGTTGGAAAAGCTAAAACTGCTACTTTTATAGTAAAGGTGGCTAGAATAATAAAAATTAAATCTGTTTTTTAAAAAATTTCTTAAGTTGTTGGTTTGCAGTGCATAAAATAAATTATAATAAAATATTTATTTTTTACAAACTAACTTTAAAAATTGTAAAGATAAAATCTTTAACCAATTCCAATTGACTTAAAGTGTAACACAAATTAAATAATAACATTTTTTTCAAAGCTTTAGTGCGTTGCTTAAACAAAATAAATATTATTTTTAATAAGCACTTGAAGGTCTTCGAATGCATTTCACATAAATTTTATTTGAAATTTCCAACTACATTTTCTCGATTATGTTGACAACAGACAAGTAATTTTCTTAATAATTTGCCACATATTTTAATTCCAAAAGTATTCTAAGCTATCAGCATTAAAAAAGCAGTACGATCAGACATATATACAAAGTATGAAAAAATTCGATTTACAATGATTAAGTTTGGATTTCATGAGCCCCCTACGTCATTCTAGCTTTCAGAAGCTATATAAGAACTGTAGTCCAAATTTAAAACGTTAGATAGCTTTACTAATAGATCTTAAAAAATTTTGAATACAAGTTGTACATTAGCCAGATTTGCAAATTTAATAAATTCGTAAAAACGTTGAAATCATTTCAAAATCAGCATGTTTTAAATTTAAAATTCAATTCTTTATACCATGAAAAATACTAATAAAACAATAGTTAACAATGAATAAAATTTTCCCTTTCCATCTCTGGAATGCAATTATTTTATTCACATACAATTTTATGCACAACAATCTATTCAATTTTATTAATTTAAAATTGTTGAAAAATGCTCAATTGTTTTTAATATTAATATAGAATCTATATTTGTGTTCATTTTTTTTAATTGAATTTAAAAATTATACTGTGTGTAAAAAAATATTTTTGTTATTTTCAATTAAAAAAACTTGTTTTATTAATTTTCTATTCATCGACGGTTTTTGAAGACATTTCCTTTCTACTTATGTATACTAAATAAATGTTCATAAAAAGTTGTCAATTATTTTCTCTTCATAGAAAATTTTCTTTATTTAGAGACAATAAACATGTAAACAATAAAATAATCTACAAATTATTTTTTTGAACAGGTTTTGTTAATTGAATAAATTTGTTTTAAACTTTTGTTTAAAAAATTAAAATGTTATTCCTTTAAATTAAAAAAAAAGTACTATTTGTTTACGATTTTCCATCTCTGATACACTTTTATCAAAACTTAGAGATTTCAAAGATTAAAGAGCATTATAAAGGTTTATAGGTACATATGTATGTAGGTATATCATTTAACTTTTATGTGAGCGTTTATGTATTGTCATTAGTTTCTTGTTGCAGCAGGCTTTGTAGGTATTTAACAATTCTTAAAAAGTTTGTTTTGAGTTGTCTTGATTCTAAAAGTTAGTAGCGATTGCAGTTCTTAATGTTGTTGTTGTTATTAAAGTTATTAAATATTGCTACTTCTCTTACCTTGTAATATATACGTTAAATGAAAACATGAATGAGGCATAAATTGACCGACGTAAACGACTCTAACGTCAGCGTTTAGGCAGTAACAACAACAATATTAACAATTATATTTTTTTCCAACAAAACACAAAAAAGGTATAAACGATAATAATATATGCCAGTTTTTGATTCTTTGTTTTTCTTTAATTTTATTGTGTTGTTATTTTAAATGCTAGTTGTTACATGTTGATGTTTTATCGGTTAATGTTGGAGTATATTGTTGTTGCTTCTGATTTTTGTCACTCCAGTATTATATTGTTGATTTATATTGTTATTGGCAAATTATAAAAAAAAAACGCAGCTATACACAATAATTGCCAATAATTACAAATTATTTGTTTAACAAAAACACAAAAAAACAGATAGGTAGGTATTGCGAAATTATTGTATGTACGTAAATATTGATGCCAATTATTAACTTGTTATACCTACATATGTGCATACAAACATATATAGATATAAATTACATTAACTAAAAATTTTTATTATGTACCTACCTACCTACCAAATTATTTTCCATATTTATGTTTTAAATTTAGCAAACTTTTTTTGCATTTTCGTTATTTGATTTTGAAAACATATAAGGCAAATCTTCACAGCAAAAGATTAAAACAAGAAAAACGGAAGTAGAACTCTAAATTTGACATTAAGTTAAACCGAAAATGCTATTTAAATATTAAGGTATATATTTTAAATTAAATCAAATTTTATTTGTTTGTTTCAACTTAATTCAAACAATGGTTAAATTATAGTAAGTATTTATCTAGTTATTTGAGTAGTGAAAACAAAAAATAAAAACCGCTATAATAAAAATGGCGGCAACCCGTTTCACCACAACCTGACACTTTGAAACTCCGACGGCAACTGAAAACAAAAGACATTCATTAAATTTAAGTTTAATTCACCTACAAAGGCAAAAATATGAACATACATACATACATATATACACAACAGTGATGCCGTTTGCTTATAGCTATTTGTTTTCAAATAAAATCATAACGGTTTTTTAAGCCTAATTTTCGTAACTTTTAAAACTAGCAACAAAATGCAGTGTATATGTATGTATATGTAAGAATACGGGCAGTATAATTATTAATTCTTTTAATGTACATCATGAATATTATTAGTATGTATTTAAAACTATGTATATTGTTTTTTCACGTCTTTTAATTTACTTAGACCCAGAGGTAAAAACTGCCTACCACATCAGATCTCTTTAATGCGTACTTACTTACAGACTACTTACTTACAATGTGAATTATGCGATAGTGAGCCTTACTGTTCATTGGATGAACACTTCAGTATCTCAAGTAGAAGAAGTTCACTGAATATAAAATGGTGTGCATTTTGTTCAATGCTACAGTTTATTAATATACCCTTCACCAGTGCTACCAAGGGTATTTAAAGCTTTGTTATTCTATGTGCTATTTCTACAACATTCATTACCGACCACATAAAGTAGTATATTTTATAAAAGCTTATGAACAGGGGAGTCAACTTTTAGATACAACCACATGTGTATTACCAATCTTTAAAAATATTCGGGAATAAATCGCTTTGAAATCCAGTGAATTTTCGTTATCTGAGATATGTATGAGCAAATAAGCACGATTTATATTTTTGGCATTAAAATTATGAAATAAAAAGTATAAATATATAAACAATAAAATAACTATAGGTATAAAATAAAAGTAGAAAACAGTAATCTACGAAAAAGTTAAAATCCAAGATGACATCCAATATAAAATGAAGGATATATGGGTCCAATTTAATAATAATAGCTTTGCCACCTTCAAAAATACTAGTATCAAATGAAAGGGTTTGGCCAATAGAATACGGTAAAATATGAAAAAGTTTAAATCTAAAATGAGCCGTAAGCAATGATTTATAAGCATTAAATGATAATATGGTAATATGATAGTATGGGTATCAAATGAAAGGGCTTGTCTGGTAGAATACATTTAAATATGTAAAAATCAAAGATGGCAAAATGGCTCAACATTAAATTGAAATCTAGGCTACGCTGGTGTGATGGTGAAGGCTATTATCAGATTTCTCACGCCCGAATATAGCATTCCTACTTGTTTTGTTAGTTTTAATTCAATTCAATAATTTAAATCATTTATTATATTTGAAGGGAAAAAAGTTTAAGACAATTTTTGTTTGTTTAACAATATCTAAAAAAAACTTGTGGTATTTTGACTGACAAATTATGAGACTAATAATTTTAAGGTAAAATCACACGAAAATTTATTTTGTCTTTTCTTACAGTTACAAAGAAATCGGCAACACTGGTATTAGTAAATAATTGTATTCCATTATTAAATATTAATTATTTTCTCACAAAATCAGACACAATAACAAAAAAGTAACAAACATTAGGGTTTCCATTTTTTTTTACCTAAGCCCCAAATTTGTTTCTAACTCCTAAAAATTAAAAAGTATATTTTATAACAAATATTTTATAATATGTATACTTAAATAATATGTATCCTACTAATATAATAAATGTGAATGTTTGTATCTTTGGATGTTTGGATATTTGTTACTCAATCACGCAAAAACGGCTAAACGGAACTTAATGAAATTCGGCACATAGCTAGATAATAACCTAGATTAACACATAGGCTACTTTTTATCGCGATAATAAGGCGAAGTCGTTGGATAACTCATCATAATACATAATAAAGGGGTTATTTGTGTTGTAAATATTTTTATTTTTGTTGTTAATACTAAATCCACCTTTTATCCCGATAACTACGCAGACGAAGTCGCGAGCACAAGCTAGTACTTAAATATATATGAATATAATATAACAAGAACTGTAGCGCTATAATTTGATTTTTCACCTATTTAATATTGATGCGCATAGTATTTATTTCAGAAGATGAATTGAATTTATCACAACATCAACATTCTAATAGTTAAGAATGAATATTAAAAATAAAAAGATATAAAACTTTGGATGTTAAAAAATAGTAATGTAAAAAATAATTTATACAACAATATGTTATTTCCAAATAAATCCCCAAGATCCCCAAGATCCCCAAAATCAAATGTGTATTCCCTTAACTGGAAACTATTATTTATTTATAATTCATCATGCGTTTTTCGTTATTATGTATAACAATCTTAACCAATAAATATTGAAGTACAAAAATGGTAGATACAATCCTATAAAATGTCACTTTTTATGTTCTTGTATTTGCTTAAAACTTCTTGTTTATTAAAGGCTTTTTTACAGATGAAGTGAAATTTGTCAAATAAGCCTAAAATAAATCTAAAATATCTGTATCTATATCTGTAAACCTGTCGTTGAAGTTGGAAAAATTGACTATGTACACAACAGAGTCACACCTTATTTTTTTGTTTATATCTCAGCCGCTTATGGATCGAAATAGTCTATTTTCAATAGTGAAATTCCTGAAAGCATTTTTTAAATTTGAATACTGTGAATAAAAAAAAAGATATTTTATCCTTATTTTATATATTGGGTTTGACGAATCCTTAGGCCCGTATTCATAAAAAATATTTTAGGTTTATTGAAGGCTTATTTGGCATATTTCCAGTTCTCAAAAATTTTAGTTAAATATAAATTTGTAACCATAAAGAGATTTCGCATATTATATTGACTTCCAATAAAATGTGTACAAACTTAAAAATTAAAAAAAGAAAGACACATTGTATTGAGTACTTATATGTATGTATAAAAACTTAATAATATACATAAGTCAATGCGAATGCTTTATTTTAAAATACCAGGAACTGAAAATTATGATTATTTTAAAATTTTCAAAGAAAAAAACCGTCAGAGGAAAATAGGGGAGAACCTCGCCAGAACACAACTGTGATGGTTAAAAACTATATTTAAAAAAATACATGCTTATATAGGTAAATATTTGATTTTAATATTTTTTGGCAGAAATAAGTTTTGCTATTTTTTTACGAGATATTCCAATGATTATTGTTATTTAGCTTTTTCTAGCTGTGCCCGTGCTTAACTTAATTTAGGACTCTTAAATATCTATAAGAATTCAATATTAAAAAATATAACTCTGTCTAAATTTGAACATATTAGTATTATGGCTTTTATATGATGACTGTTCAACATGTTTGCCACGACATATTTTAGTTTGATGATGATCAATTGAGAGTTGATAGCGGGATAATAGAAAAATATTCGTTTTGAGTTTTATGCGATTTTTTCGAATTTCCTTTTACACATAAATAAGCCAAATTAACTATATTTAACGTAAAATGTAAAACAAACATGAGCTGTTGCAGGAAAAAGGCGTTGTTTGAACGTCAATGATTTTTTATTATTGTTTAAAATAAAATTAGAAAAAGACAATTTCGACAATCATCGTGTAAAAGTCCTAAAAAATATATAAAAAACAAGCATTTAATCTGCCTATATTTAAGTCACAAAAGCATTCACTCTAAATTAACTAACCGTATATTCACAATAATAAATCTGACGTGTATTGAAAATGTCACAACTACGAATCATTCACAATGAACTTAATGATAAACGTCAATTGCAAAAAAGAAGCATTAAAGTAGGAAGGATAAAGAAATTTTGTCGCGCATTAAAATTCTATATACAAATAATGCAAAAAAGATTATATATCTCAATTTTATAAAAGCATTGTCTACTGACCATTAAAAACTATAAAGTCAATAATTTATGGCAAGATAAGCCGCAAACGAAATTTGTGTGAAAAATTCTGGACAAAAGGTGAGAAAAAAATGGAAATATATGAGAAGAATTCAAAAGAAAATAAACGTGCGTTAACGATAATACAAATACTATACCATTGACGACATCAAACTGGTTGGAACAACAAAAAGAAAGAAACGAACGAAGATCAGTCAATAGTTTTTATTATTTTTTTTTGTATTCCATTTTCTTTAGATTTGTTCTATTTGCGTGCTATGTTTTATATTTTTTGCAGTAACAGCAACGTATTAAAAAATGTCTGTGGATGCTTATGGACCAAGTTCTCAGACCCTTACATTTTTAGACACCGAGGAGAATGATTTAATAGGAGCCGATACACAAGCATCTGACTTTGATTATCGTGACTTGACCTTGGCTTCTCAAACACAAGCTTCACAGCTTGATGGTAGCCTATGTGCAAGCGGTGGCATTGCAATTCAAGTAAGTCAAAAAGTTTTATGTACTAAAACCTTTTATCTAAGCTCAAATTGTCAAACAAATTTATTAACAAATTCAGTAACACGTTTAAACAATAAGTAACTCTGGATTTTTCATTCAATTACTTCAATATGTCTCAGAACGATTGCACATAACGAATATGTACTATAGTGCAAGTATTGATTAAACGTTTTTCTTTGGTTAATACCTATAAGAAAAAATAGAAATATCTTCTAAATTATAAATATATACATTTACGTCTCAGTTTAAGTCGTCCGAACTTCCCCTAACCTTTTGCGTTAATATTAAACAACACACAAGAAATATTTTAGGCCAAAAGTAAGCTCCACAAAAAAGTTGCAGTTTAACGTTTTTAGGCTGTTAAACACTTTTCGTCAAAAAGGGTGCTCACATCAGCAATAGTAAATTTATTAATTTCGTTAGAATAAAATCAGTTACGTGAATTCTTTTTATATTTCAAAATTAGTTGATCTCGATCCGCATTACTGGTAGCAACAATATTGTTCCATTGTTAGTGCAAAGTTTATTGTAGTAAGTACAATTTCTTTCTTTTTTTCTTTGTATTTCAGAAATTTCCAATTATATTTCAGAATTCTACTTGTAATTCAAAATTTTTCAATTGTATTTCGGAATTTTTCAGTTGTATTTCAGAATTTTCATTTGTATTTCACAATTTTCCAAATATAAATAGTATAAAATTTTCAAATTGATTCTTCAAGCTCGAGGTCTTTAATAAAGACCTCGAGCTTGAAGAATCAATTTGAAAATTTTATAAAATAAAGGTCAAATAAGAGCAATAAGAATATAAATAGTATAGATTTACCTATCAGATAATGTCAACGATGAAAATTGGTCATTGTTTTCATATTTTCATTGTGACTTATATATCTCATTAAAAAGTATTTAGTAACGAAAGCCCAGTTGACCAGAAGCAATCGCATTTATTCTGGTTTGTAAAGGTATTCAATCAACTTCGGTCGAAATTTCATTTGAAAATTGCAAAAAAACACAAACCGAATAAAACAGACAGAATAGCAGACCACCGACTACAAATAACGTTGGCTGTGGTCTTCGCTGTTTTAAGAAACGACAGCAACTTCGTAAGCAGCTGATACTGCAGTTTTTTTGTTGGAGAAATACATATTCACTGCATTTCTAAATATTTCACTAAAAAAAAAAAAACGCCAACGAAAATAGAAATTAGCTTAAGTATTTACAGAAACAGCAAATGTCGTGTGTTGGTGTCAAAATAATCGTCTTTGTATAAAGTGTAGATTTAATTTTATGTATTGTAGTCTGTAAACACATTGTCTTTGGAAACTGCATATAAAATTTCAAATGTTAGTTAATTTTCAAAATTTAAAATAAAAATATCACAATTTACTGAAATAAATTAATTAAAAAAATAAAAAGTTATTGTCAACGATCACTTCAATTAAAATTCGTTCAAACTAAAGGTATTCACGCATTAATTTTACTCTTGCAAAATAGCGAAAATTCCAGTTATTTTTCAAACACAACTTCCAATCAAATAATTTGACTCTATTTTTTACTAAGTGCGTAAATATTACCACACAAAACATTTTTATAGTTAGGTTGCTTTAAATTCTTCAACGTTTTAAGAACCTTAAAGACCGTAACCTGTCGCAATTAGCAGTAAGGCTTAGTACCCTAAACATTAAACACTTTAATTTAAATAAATTTCATATTTTCGCAAGAGTTAAAACAGTTAATATAATTCAATAGTTTTTTTTTTAATTTTTGTCTCCAGTTTTGCCAATTTTTCAACACTAATTTTACATGAAAACATATATTTTAATATTTATTCATTTTTAAAAAATACTTCAATTATTGTTTATAAGTGCAGATATTCTTCTTTATTTTTTTTTAAATACTTACAAAATTAAGTATAAATCTAACTTTTATTTAACAAAATATTAAACAATTTATATGAAACTTAATACTAATCAGTATGGTTTGATTATTTCGATATTTCACTTTAAAAGAGCAACGGGTCGTAAAAATAGTTAATAGATAAAACATTGTCCCTTTCTCACACTCGTAGACAATGGACGTTAATCGACTGCAGGTTTATTAATATAAAAAGTGGACAACATTTGAATTGTATTTTTAAAATCGTGTCACCAAATTGATTGACGAATTTTTGTTTTGGAATCTCCATAGGAGTTAGAAAAACAAAAACGATTGGTAATCTTTATTTTTTTATTTTATTTTTTTTTTCTGATTGGTAAATGACAGCCTTTTTCATAAATAAACAATACAAAATTGATTAATAATTTCATTTAAGATTTACGCTGCCTAATCCGGCAACCTACATTTGTTTCGTAGTTTTAAGAAATAATCTCTTGTTTTCGTTTGTGTTTTAATTTACAACTTAGTAATGATTCCTTTAGCTTTTCTTGTAAGACTTAACTCAATAGTCGAATTAAAAACTTAACAACTATCTTGGAAGTGCTTATAAACCTTATCTTCTTTACATTCACAATATTTTATTTTAGAATTCACGAAAATTAGATTTGCAAACAAAATTGGGCACTGCTAACGGTTCGGCCGATCTACAGTTCGAAGAGGAAGATGAAGACAACGCCTTGTATACCGTTGATGTGCTACCAACGCATGCCTGTAAATACTGTGGCATACATGACCCCGGCACCGTGGTAATGTGTAATAATTGTAAAAAATGGTTTTGCAATGGACGTGGCAGTACATCGGGTTCCCATATTGTCAATCATTTGGTAAGGGCTAAACATCGCGAAGTTACCTTACACTCCGAAGGTCCGCTGGGTGAAACTGTATTGGAATGTTATTCATGTGGTGTGCGCAATGTATTCGTTCTGGGCTTTATACCAGCTAAAGCAGATTCTGTGGTAGTGTTGTTGTGTCGTCAACCTTGTGCAGCTCAGAATTCTCTGAAGGATATGAATTGGGATCAAGATCAGTGGAAACCTTTGATATCGGATCGCTCCTTTCTGCCGTGGCTGGTAAAAGTACCCAGTGAACAAGAACAGCTAAGGGCTAGGCAGATTTCGGCTGCCCAAATTAACAAACTGGAAGAATTGTGGAAGGATAATATTGAGGCCACTTTTCAGGATCTAGAAAAACCAGGCATTGACACTGAACCTTCACAAGTGCTATTGCGTTATGAGGATGGTTACCAATACGAGAAAATATTTGCTCCTCTAGTTATGTTGGAGGCAGAATATGATAAGAAGCTAAAGGAGTCCCAAACGCAGGAGGGTATTGAAGTACGCTGGGACGTAGGTTTAAATAAGAAAACTATTGCTTATTTTACATTGGCCAAAACCGATTCCGATATGAAACTTATGCATGGCGATGAATTGCGTTTGCGTTACGTAGGTGAACTGCACAAACACTGGGATGCTGTGGGCCATGTCATCAAAGTTCCTGATAATTTTGGTGAAGATGTAGGCTTAGAGTTGAAATCCTCCGCTAAGGCTCCAGTACATTGCACTTCCAACTTTGCTGTCGATTTTATATGGAAATGTACATCATTTGATCGTATGCGCAGAGCTTTAAAACTTTTTGCTTTCGATCGAAATTCTGTTTCGAATTACATTTACGCCCGTCTTTTGGGCCATGGCCGCTCAGATGGCTTGGATGAACTTGTGTTTCGAGGTCCACCACCAAAACTGTATAGCGCTCCAAACTTACCCGATTTGAATCGTTCACAAGTGTATGCTGTTAAGCATGCCCTCCAAAGACCGTTAAGTTTAATCCAGGGGCCACCCGGTACCGGAAAAACTGTTACCTCGGCAACTATTGTATATCAGCTGGTCAAACAACATGGCGGCGCGGTGTTGGTTTGTGCTCCCAGTAATACTGCCGTAGATCAATTAACCGAAAAGATTCATCGAACGAATTTAAAGGTGGTACGTGTGTGTGCCAAATCACGAGAAGCTATCGACAGCCCCGTCAGTTTCTTGGCCCTACACAATCAGATTCGCAATATGGAGACCAACATAGAGCTAAAAAAATTGCAACAATTGAAGGATGAAACAGGAGAGTTGTCTTCAGCTGATGAAAAACGATATAGAACATTAAAGAGGGCATCTGAGAATCAACTTTTAGAGGCAGCAGATGTTATTTGTTGCACTTGTGTAGGTGCTGGTGATGCCCGTTTGCAGCGCATTAAATTCACATCTATATTAATAGATGAATCGATGCAATCGACAGAGCCAGAATGTATGGTACCGGTAATTTTGGGGGCCAAACAATTGATTTTGGTGGGTGATCATTGCCAGTTGGGTCCTGTAGTAATGTGCAAAAAAGCTGCACGAGCTGGACTTTCTCAAAGCCTATTTGAACGTTTAGTTGTGTTGGGCATAAGACCATTTCGTTTGGAAGTGCAATACCGTATGCATCCGGAGTTGTCTCAGTTCCCTTCGAATTTCTTTTATGAGGGCTCTCTACAAAATGGCGTGTGTGCAGAAGATCGCAAATTAAAAATTGATTTTCCTTGGCCGCAACCAGATCGTCCCATGTTTTTTCTGGTTACACAAGGTCAGGAAGAAATTGCTGGTTCTGGAACTTCCTATCTCAATCGCACTGAGGCCGCCAATGTAGAAAAGATTACCACACGATTTTTAAAAGCTGGCGTTAAACCGGAACAAATTGGCATCATTACACCCTATGAAGGTCAGAGGGCCTACTTAGTGCAGTATATGCAATATCAGGGTAGTTTACACTCCAAACTGTATCAGGAAATAGAAATAGCGAGTGTTGACGCCTTTCAAGGCCGTGAAAAAGACATAATCATTATGTCTTGCGTCAGATCGAATGAGAAACAAGGAATTGGCTTTCTTAATGATCCTAGGCGTCTTAATGTTGCATTAACACGTTCTAAATATGGTACGATTATAGTAGGCAACCCCAAAGTTCTTTCGAAACAGCCTTTGTGGAATCATCTACTTAACTTCTACAAGGATCGAAAAGTTTTGGTTGAGGGCTCATTGAATAATTTACGGGAATCGCTCATTCAATTCCAGAAACCAAAAAAACTGGTCAACACTCTCAATATGGGTGCGCACTTCATGAGCACCATGATGGCCGATGCTAGAGAAGCAATAATACCCGGCTCATTCTACGACCGATCTGGACAGTTTGGCTATACGGGTACTACCACATCAAATAATTTTGGCTATAACTTTGGTAATAACTTGATTGGCGGTAATAACTCCGCTATAGGTTACACTAATAATGCCCACCTACAAAATATGGGTGGTCAAAATAATGCTATGAACAGTTATATGAAACCAGGCGGTACAGGTCTGGTTGGCGGCTTTAATGCCCCAGGCTCTCAGCGTCCGAATATGAATCAATTTAATCCGAATCTAAACAATGGCCCAGCACACAACCAACATAACTGGCACAACTTCCAACACGATTCAATTTCTTACATATCGGCTGAAAGAGCTCAAGCTGTTATGAATAATATGCCCGTACCGGTGGGTATGTTCATGAATATGAGCAATATTCCGCCTCGTTTCTACAATCAACATCAGCAAGCTATACAGGCTGCAGCAAAACAGGGTCGTCGTACGGCTGGTTTATCTGGCAATCAAACGAACACTGGCAACAACAAAAACCTTGCACTTAAGACTCCTGGTAAGGGACGTAATACGTCGACATCTACTACAGAAGCTCACACGTCATCTTCCCCGGCATCAGGTGAGGTATTGTCCGCTTCTAATTTGAGCGGTGCTGGCAATTCCTCACAGACGACAACAGCCATCTTTACGCAGAAGAATATGTCGCAACAAATGAGCCAGAACGTTTTTACAGGCTTATCGCAACAGCCTGAACTGTCGCAAGATTTTGGTCAAATATCACAAATAGACGGCATTTTATCGCAAGATGTTGGTTTTGGAACGGTGAGTTTTTTTTCCGGTAAACCCTTTCAATTTTTTTATTATTTTTTTATTTTGTAGGAGGCACTCAATAATGATCGCATAAATTTAGGACTTAACTCTCAGAGCCAATTTTCACAGCCTTATTGATAGATACCAGAAACGGGTTGGTGATCTACAGCAATTAACAAAAGCAGTAGAAGCAACAACAGCAGAAAAAAGAACAATATCAGCAACTGAAGTAATATCTACAAAAAGAACTATACACACGAACAACCGAGATATTTTTCAACAATAACAACATCATCAAATTAATACAAACAATATTGAAATGAAAAGAGGATGACACGTAAACCAGAAAAGAACTGCAAGGAATAAAAGAAAGATTAAAATGCAGAATACACTTTACTCAACACCAGCAATGAAGCACACCATAGAGAACAGCAACAACATTAACGGCTTGTTGTAGAGCGAAACTCTACCGGACGGTCGATAATGTTTTAAAATGAAGCGGTTACACGGAATAGTGTATATTGAATACAAAAGATCGATTGCAAAATAAGCAATCATTTGAGAATCAAATTAGTTTTCATATGTAAAGTTTGATTTTTCTCTTAATTACTATGTTTTTTCTCCAGTATGAGAATAATGAATGAACATCAAAAAAAAAACTGAGAAAGAACACTAATAGCATAGATGTGACTTAAAATTTTCATGTTGCTTTTGGAGGAATTCAGCCGGAAAACCCGCTTTTATAATTGAGAAAGTGTGATTTTTTTTTTGTCAATCTAGGGACAAAACACAAATAATAACTTTAAATATAAATGGTAAACAAAAAATAACAATTTTTAATGTAACTTATAAGATCTTGGTCACTTATTGATTAATTTACACAGTGTTACTGTTAAACAAGTATGTAAGCTTAATCATGACTGACTATGAATAAGTCCTGTATTGTTTACAGAAAACCAAATGAACCTAAAACAGAAGTATGCTGCATACACACACACACACTTAACACACTTAACACACGCGAAATGGCGATAAGAACGAGCAAGGGAACGAGAGAAAGTCAAGAAGATTTACTTACGGTAATGTCAAAGTTAAGTTTAACATGAGCTCAATTTGTAAGAGCATTTCAAACATGTCATTTAACGGTCATTAAAGCATATAATTTCTATATGATCATTGATGCTCCTGGTTTTCTTCTTGATTTTCTCCCCAGAATCACATAATGTACTCCTTACACCCACGTTCAAGTGGAACGGCTTGTTTTAGGTTTATAATATCACTGTCATTTTTATATACATATATATTTGTTTTTAATTTAGCTTTGTATCAATAAAACATTTACAATTATCATACGATTCTATATTAGTTGTGAACAAAAAAAAAAATAAATAAAAATAAATACAATATATCTGTGCCAATAAGGGACAACTGCTTTCGTCTGAATTGATCGTTTTCCAGAAAAGCACGTTTAAATTTTTGTAGCAATTTTTTTCAAATGGTATTAATTAAAAAACCACATCGGTTTTCGTATATTCAGTTGTATTATTTTAATTTAAGAGTTATTATTTCAAATTTTATTGTTCGTTCAAAAGATATGTGTTAGCAATAAGGTTTTACGCATAACTTTCTAAAATATAATTGAAAATTCGCTTTCTTGTTATTATCTCAATTCTAGCCTATGTCGACTTAAGCAATTATTCCTTTTAGGCACATATGTATATGTTTTGTTTAATTGAAAACGAAATCATACAAATGTTTTTAAATAATTCAAACTTTCATTATCTTAATTAACAGCACAAAATTTCTATGTTTAAAAACCTCTTCTTATGGGGAACACAGGAAAGTTTTATTCAAAATTATATTCGTAAAAATTTTTGGGAAAAAAGTTTTTTTTTATATAAACTTTGACAATTGAAAATTATAAGAGAGAGAAAATAGAAAATGTATAAAATTTTAACATTTCGAAAGGAACAGCTGATGATCAGCAAAACAACTGAAACTACGTATGACCCTATTTAAGTGCACCTTGTGTTCCCCAAAATATTTTTATAGTTTTTATAATGTTTGCATGTTTTATTTTGTAAAAAAAAAAAAATTGTCGCCAAAAATATTTAATATCCAGTCGACAAAGATAATAATTATTATTATTTTATTTTTAACATCTTTTTGTTTTCTTATGTTACATGTATAATTAGAAGGATAAAAAAAACGATTTTTTAAGATTGAAAAAATACCGAAATGATATGTAATTCTTTTGGATAACTGTCATCAAACCAAAAAAAAATGTATTTGCGAAAAAGATATTGAAATTGCTATTGTAAAATAAAGAATATAGTAGTTACAAACATACATTATTGCTAACAATGAACTTTGAAATTGTGTTTTTTTCTTCTGAAGACAATCGGGTTTGAATCTACTTTAAAGAAAACTATTTTTATACCCTTCACACAGTGAAAAAGGGTATATATAAATAGGTTTTTCATTCCGTGTGAAAATTCTACAATTTTCATTTCCGACCCCATTATATTTTCTGAAAGCTTATGAATAGGGGAGTCGATTAAGCCCTGTCAGTCTGTCCGTCTGACCGTGTGTATGTTGAAATCGACTTTTTGAAGCCCCCCCGACATCGCTTGGACCCGGGTGAGAAATTAAAATATCAGAAATATTCGGGAGTAGATCGGTATTGAAAATCATAATCATCGGTACGTAAAAAACTGAGATATGAGCAAAAACCCACGACCATCTCGATTCACAAAAACAACATTACAACAACAACATACATACATATAAACGTGTATACTGGTTAGAGAAAACGTGGCATCAAATCCCAGCTGAGCCAAAAATTTTTTTTTTTTATTATTTTTTTTTAATTTTTTTTTTATTTAATATATTATTTATATTTTTATTATTATTTTTTTTTTGTTTTATATTTATTATAAATATTTTTATTATTTTTTTTAAATTTTTTTTTTAATTTTTTTTTTTAATTTTTTTAAAATTTTTTTTGTTTATTTTTTTTTTTAACATACATTTATAATTTTACAATGGGATGTTTTTATATATGTATGTTTTTTTATGTATGTACGTATTTCATATGGGATGAATGGTGATACAAACTACTGTTATTGCATGACAACACGTTGTGAAGGGTATATAAAATTCGGCACGGCCGAATATAGCGCTCTTACTTGTTTTTTGTTGTTGTACTTTTGAGGTCATGTACATTAAGCACATAACTTTTTACAAATTTTGCAAATACACAGCCTTATTGTCAGTGGCGTTGTCGTATTTTTTGGTACCGTGTAATATTTACGACAATGTAAAATGAATGAGACCTTGTCGTATTTCTGTCGTTTTCGACACAAAAACGACACGACAACGCCAATGACAATAAGGCCGACAGTAAACTCGCAGAAACGTGAACTAATTTTTACCAAGGGTGTTCACGTTTTAGATTGCATTTTTTCTATAACATATTTTAGTCTCTTTTATCTTTTATTTA
The DNA here is from genome assembly GCA_941918925.1 of Phyto melanocephala. NCBI lineage: Eukaryota > Metazoa > Arthropoda > Insecta > Diptera > Rhinophoridae > Phyto > Phyto melanocephala. The sequence goes on along the minus strand of OW799234.1, from coordinate 62,217,472 downwards.
ATTTAAAATAAAGTATGTACGTTATTTTCACCTATGAAACAGGTTTATATTCAACTTTTTGTAAGTTTCTGCCATATTTTAATGTACTACATATGTAGCTGCTATGGTTTGCAAAAGGGTTTTTAAGATACTTATTTCTAAGTTATTTATTGAATTCATCCAAAATAGAGGCTTGACATGGTTATTTTCCTTAATTTAATTGAGCAATTCAATAGCTTTCTTTTAATCATAATGCCGCTAACCGGTAGGTTTTTATTTGAAAGTTCGGTAAACCATTTGTACAGAGATTTTTCCATTTTTGGAAGCTTCGAAGTATGCAGTGTTTTCCAGGACCCGAAAATGTATTACTAACGCATTTCGAAATTGCATTTTTATTGTTTCTTATTGAACAAATCGTCCAGTTACAGATGAACCTTTGCGTAAGAGCTCTAAAATATCTGACTTTTCTTGAAGATTTAACACTTTTGGTTTTTTATTAGACATATTTTCAATAAAAATATTTTTAGAGATCACTTGTTAATACATATCTGTGGACTTTTGACAAAAGCACATAAGTCGACTTAAGAAAATTTGCCAAATTTTTTGTTATAAAAGTAACTTTTTAAAGCGGATTTTTCTGTCTTATCGGCATACGCCTATGCCGTTTAGTTTATGAGATATCACACAGGAAAAATCAACTTAACTAAAAGTTTGATTAGCTTACATTTGACAAAACAGCTTATTTTAAATATGTTGAATACATACAGAAAAAATCATAGAAATAGGTTAACTTCCTTTTGATAAAACATCTTATCTTATTTTAATAGTCTGCTTTTTCTCTTGACATACTTTTCATAAAACAACATATCTCAATATATTGGCATTTGTTGTAAGTGAAAAATTTAAAACTGCAGACTCAAATCGAAATAAGTTATTAAATGAATCAAAATTTTTGAAATTTACAATGCGACAAAACAACTTACATTAAAATAAGCGCTTTTGTCAAAATTTTTTAGCTAAAATATCATTTTTTATGTTGTTATAAGGGGTTTTGTCAAATGCATTATACGAGAAAATACAAATAATTAAGTTGTTTTTTGTAGAAATATACGTTATTTCCTTTATTCATCTAAGTTTTATGCTTGAACAGAGTGCCTAGTAACCACGTTGCTTTTGCGTTTATTGCATACGATTGTCAACAAAGAACTTCGTAAGAAAAATAACTAAATTTCACCAGTAGCATTTTTAATTTCAACAAAACAGGTTCGTATCGTATTGGTTTCAGAATACTTTTTTGCTCTCTGTTTGAGAATTATATAAGCAAAATGAAGCATGTTTAAAAAAAAGAGTCTGGAAAGTTTAGCTAGCGAAGAAGAGTCAATATGGAAGCAGCTTCCCTATGAGATAGCAACCTCGCACGATGTAGAATTGATTGAATATATGTTGCTTAAACTTCAGTCAAAAGATTACAAAAAGTTAATAGTAGTGTTGGAGAAATTGACAGCGAAAGTGAAGATGTATTTCACGAAACTGACTTCGATGATTCCTAATTTATTCCTTCGAAGAATTTCAGAATCAGAATTAAATAGTTAAATAGTCAGAGAGTATTAGGACTATGGGAGCTATCTTAGAAGCTAACTTGAACAATTTCGAATCACGTGAACAAAATGAAAATGAGCTGCCAAGTTCATCACTTAAAAGATAATAGACGCAATAAAAATCTACGAAAAGAGTATGTAACGTACAAAAATCAAGTTATTTCTGCTAAAGAAACACATGAGTTGGGAAACTGTAGACAGAAATGCAACACAAAAATAAGTTTTAAACAACAGAAATCTATTTTCGAGTCTTATTGGAATTTGGGAGATTATAATAAAAGGCGTCAAGTTTTATTAAACTTAATCGAAATCCAGTCGAAAAAAACTTCAACTCTTAAAAAATCTCAAAATCCAAAAAATCGTCAATACAATTATTTATACCACTTTGAAATTCACGGTGAAAAAGTGAGAGTTTGTAAACGATGCTTTTTAAATATTTTTGGCGAAACTAACCAATCAATTAAAACCATATGTAACTATAAGATACATGGTACACATGTTTTTGTACAAAATAACCAACGCGGCAAATATGCTCCATCTCACAAGTTGCCTATTGAAAAACATAATGAAGTTGTTAAATTTTTTAATGAGTTCCCAAAATACCAAAGCCATTACATACGCCGTCACACAAACAAGGTGTATTTCCATCGTGGACTTAATCTCGCAACATTATTTAAACTTTACACGGAAAAAATATCTCGACCAGTATCCGAATCAAAGTTTCAGAAAATATTTCATACGCTAGACATTTATTTCAAGAAACCACAACTTGATTTATGCACTCGTTGTGAAATTTTAAAAGTCAAAATCAAAAACTCTGAAGATGTAAACGTAAAGGCTGAACTTTCCATGCAATTATCTACACACCATCATGACTTTGCTTACGATCAAAAAAGAAACGATAAAGAGCTATCTAAAAGTGACCAATCCGTAAAAATGTTTTCATTTGACTTACAGCAATGTCTTCCAACTCCATACTTGAACGCATCAATATTCTTATTCAAACGTCCTTTGTGGTCTTTTAATTTGACTATGTATGATGGTGCATTTAAAAATGCTCATTGCTATATTTGGAATGAAACTATTGCCAAACGTGGTGCAAACGACATTGGTTACTGCATTCTTAAGTGTCTCACTGATTTACCTAATTTGGTGAAACATGTTATTTTATATAGCGATTCATGCCCCGGCCAAAATCGAAACACCTACATTAGCTCTATGTTCTTAAAAGTCACACAAGATCATCCAAGTATTGCCTCCATTGATCACAAATTTCTTGTTGTAGGTCACACTCATCTTGAATGTGACACAGTTCACTCACAAATTGAAAAAAAGATAAAAAATCTTCAAGCTCTATTCAACATCCTCATAATTGGGTTAATTTAATTGCTGCTACAAGTTCAAAGTATAAAGTTCACGAATTAAAACAAGAAGACTTTTATGATTTTAAATCTTTGTTGAAAGAAAGATATAACTAGAAAACAGGTTTGTTAAACTAATCTATTTACCATTTTTGTATATCATCTTACTTTGTTTATTATTTTTAGGTGAAAAATTCGAATGGAAGCTTATTCGTTCGATGCGTTATGAAAAGTAACTACCAGGAATTTTACAGTACAAATATTCTATAGAATTAGCGGAGGGGTTCAAAAGGTTAAATATCGAACCGCGTCGTCGAAAAACTGAATATGGTCCTTTAAGCAAAAGCTACAGCAATAAGCTGCATATTTCAATTAACAAAAAGCGAGATTTGATTGAGATGCTGCCGTTAATAAACAAAAGTTTTCACCAATTTTACCATGATCTGAAAGTCGAAGGTGATTGCGTAATCGAAATCGATTCAGATTTGGAAGTGGATGAAACACAATAAAAATTACATACTTACAATCCATACTGAAGTTCAAAATTATTTTATCATTATTAACTAATAAACATTAATGTATGACTTATATATACAAGTAGTATGTAAAACTTATATACATGTATGAAATAATCTTAATTTATTTAAAAATAAAATTTTATTTGACACAACTTTTATTAAAAATAACTTATTTAACATATTTTAAATAGATTTAGTCTGGCAAAAGACCGTAAGTAAACATAGGTGGCAGGAAATTTATTAATTTTACTTTTGACAAAATATCATATCTCAAAAAATGTTACTTTTTCTTGTAAAAGTTCGTATGACAAAATAACATATTTAGTGTTTTATTTCTTTTCTTGAAAAATACTACTGTAATAGCTTTTTGAAAATAATTCACAATTAAAGAAAAAAAAACTAAATAATACAAAATTTTAATTTTTTCTTAAATAAGAACACAGCAACAATGATATGCATTTTATCAGTATTTCTGCTCTTCTGAAAAGTTTGAAAAAAGGACTTATGTGCTTTTGTCAAAACTCCACAGATATTATTTATATACAGTGGACGTCCTATAATACGAATTATATAATGTCAGGCCTATTCGTTATATTGGATAACAGTTTTTCCTCCTTTTATGTTAAATAAAACACATGCAGATAGTTTAACTTAAATTAGTTTTTTATTTAAAACAAAAAAACAAGAAAAAACTTAAAAGATAAACAAATTCAAGTTAAGACAATAAGATTTAAATCATACATTTGTACATATGTATGTAAATATATAATTAGTTTGTTAAAAAAAATCAGTCTTTGAACATTGTATGTATGTATTAAATTTTGTACCAACTGACTGTATTTGGCAGTTGACCGCAGAAAAAAACAATTAAAAAACTTCAAAGTAAAACTTTAAACAAGCATATTCTTACAAAAAATACAGTTATTCGTATTATTGAATAGCAAAAAAAGAATGTTTTCGTACTGCAGAACTACCAATGCAAAAAATTTGCCATTCGTACTATTGGAGATTCGTAAAAACGATGGTACGTACTATTGGACGTCCACTGTACCTATATGTATAGTCAGCACAGAGAGATGCTTCCAGTAAAACTGCCGCATTAATACTAAAGCTACTTATCATGTAACAAAAGTTGTTTACAACAAACAAACTACGAAATTCTTCTGCGGGGAATCCCAAAAATTTTAAATGAGCTTACAAAATTGAATTTTAACGCTCGATAAAAAGTTCACGTTTTAGAGCCTTCAGCCTTTGTTCACGTTTTAGAGTAGTCAATGTAATAAAAAAAGATGTTCATGTTTTTGGGTAGTTCATGTTACTGGATGTTCACGTTTCTGCGAGTTCACTGTAGTTAAATAAGACATAGACAAGTCTAAAGACTTGTTTTCTTATAAAGGTGTAGAAAAAAATTAGCTAAAAGTATCTGCGGTAAAAATCAGTTTTACCTTATTTCCATAGATATATTTACAGTAAATGAAAAGTGTGTACACTCGATTTTTCAAAAATCGACTTTTTTTTAGGAATCGCTTTGGTACGAAACATTTTTGAGCCGAAATCACCTAAAAAGTGATATTCATTACATGTAAAATATTTGCCACCACGTGTTGATATGTAAAATTTTTCGTAAAATTTGATACTTGCACACTTCGATTCTTGCAACATAGAAATATTTTTCATTATGCACTCAGTACTTGCGACATCCAAAAATTTTGAACTCGATACTTGCAACATTACTCTTGTATTACTCTTGTGTGCTGCTTTGATTACGTTTTCTTAGACTGAATACAATTCGGGAAATCCCCGTCGTCGAGTTTTACGTCTCACTCTCGCGTGGTTAATTGTGTGGCGTCGCGTAACTGTGCTTTGGATACAGTTTCCAGACTATTCTACAATTAACCACGTTCATTAATTTTAATTGGATTAACTGGAGGAGTACCAACTAAACTCAAAATTTACAACTGGAGGAGTACCAACCAAACTCATTTTCATAACTGGAGGAGTACCAATTAAACTCAACGCTAACTGGAGGAGTTCCATAAAACTCAGTATAATTATTTGTTCAGATGTCTCCGACTTCCTATACAATAGTATAGGTCGACTTGCGGTGACTGAACTAACGTGTTTTTTTAACTGGAGGAGAACCATAAAACTCAAGATTTAATTATTGTTCAAGTGTCTCCGACTTCCTATACAGAGGTATAGGTCGATTTACGGAGCCGGAACCAACGTGGAATACCCTGGCTATTTGGTTACGTACCTCTGCCAATTAATTTCAAAGTCAAAAAAAAAAAATTATATTGAAATAGAATTATGATTTTATTTTTGATCTCATAGCTGAATTACCTGTATTTTTGTTTTTTTGTGCTCATATTTGATCTCATATCTAGAGAATAATATTTTTTTTCAATAAAAAATATTTTTACTCAATTTATATTTTAAATTCAAGTTTCTTTATTGATTTTTATAGTTTGGAAGTTTTTTTTTTATTTGTTTTGCTGCGGGATCCCGGGATATTAAAAAATAAATCTCGCACTTGCCGGAAGCAAACATTTTCGGAAAAAAAACCCTAGCTACGGAAAACTGGTGGTGGGTATGAAAGATTCGGCACAGTCGAATATAGTGCTCTTACTTGTTTTAATTTAAAAGGTTTTTCAATAAAATTCATAAGATTTCTTTAAGGAAATTCAGAAGTTTTTTTTTATTTAATAACCACATTAAACTCTCAATTTAGGTGAATGTAATTGTTTTTCATGAATAATTTGTGGATTTCCTTCGCACCAGAATCGACAGTTTTATTTATTTACTGCACCACTCAGATGAAAGTGAGCCTTGATTTAATGGAAAAAGCGCTCAAAAATTGGGTTTATTCAAATTTGTTCCTGCGAAAGAAGTTGTAGAGGCCATTTGAATGACGTTTTATTTAGAACTTCACATTAAATAAAAAAACTTTTGCATTTCCTTAACAATAAGTGTGTTCATTTTTGATAGAAATCATATCGCTCTTATTGGAAAACCTTTTATAACTTCTTAAGGTCACCACAAACAGTTCTGCCTGATTTTCATGTAAGACATTTTTTATTTACCTCTACGCCAAAAAAAAATGGTCATAAATTTTTGAAATGCAGGGTGAGTCATTTTAAATATGAATCGGCTGTAAAAAAGTACTAATTATTTTTTAAAATTTATAATTTTATTGAAAAGGTTGAACTTTGCAACACAATATCATTCATATGACTACTGGCTCGGCAGTAACTCATCCGATCAACCCAATTTTTCTTTATTCAAAATTCTTTCCAAAGAATTGCGAGAAACGTTCAGTTCCTGAGAACGGTGACGAGTTGGTGTTGATGGATTTGCTTGTACATTTTCAGCCACAGCTGCAAACAGCAGCACGGGTTGCTTGGTTCAATAATGATCCATTTTAATAAACTAGATTTACAAATTAACGCACAAATTTGAGCTGAAGGTTGATATCTTCTCGTGTTTGTTTGAATTAACATTTCTAATAATTCAACTAAAAACCTAATTTAACTACATTCAATAACATTGCGAAATCTATGCTATGAACATTGCTATGCAATATCAGCAAATTCCCACACTAAAAATTAAATACGAATTTTTCATTAATAAAACGGAAAGTAAGAATGTAATTTAATTCTATGTGTGGAACAATAAAGTTATTAAGAATTGAATTTGTCGTTTTCAATTAAGTTATTAAATAATTTAATTTGTGGTTTTTATTATTTTGGATGTGTGAATACACACAAGGACAGATACACCCTTGTATACATTATATGTATGTATCTATATACAAGGTCACCCTATTGGAAGCAGTGAAACAAGTCGACCGGCTCAGAGCCGACGACGCGCCGCCGCCGGGTCTTTTTTCAATGTTCACGCCGCCGCCGTTTTTGTCGGCTTAAAACGGCTCAAGAAAGCCGCCGTTTTGATCAACTTCTTCGAAAAAGTGATGAAAAATTTAGCAATGTTTTACCGTTAGAATTTTTAAAAAAAATTTTTGTGACGTCACTTTGAAATTTTGAGCCGCCGATTTTAATTTGTTATAGCCGCCGCCGCTTAAAAACTGCTTAGCCGCCGCCGCCGAAAATTTTGCCTCGGCTTGTTTCACTGATTGGAAAATGCTCTTATTTTTGCAAATGGCGGCCAATCTCAAATCTGTTTCGACATTTGTGAACTAGACAGATGTGGAATACAAGTGAACAAGCTATGAAGCGATACATTCCCCAAGAACGCGGAATAATCGTGTCTGGTGGTGTTGGCCACCTCAGCGGGTACGTGAACAAGCAAAACTTTCGCTTCTGGAGCACCGAAAATCCACGTGTAATGCTTTTTTTCTGGGGTTTTTTAAAGTCCCGTATTAACGTAAACAAGCCCGAGACTCTGGAAGCCCTCAAGGACAACATTCGACACGAGTGCGAGAAACTGCATATAACATTAAGAATTTATGCTTTATTTGGTGTATTAGGTTTTTTTTTGCATACGGCCGTTAGCCTTTTCACGGTCACCACGAACTGGCAACACTGTCTACGAAAGAAAAAAAAAACAATAATTTTATGTTTTACTTACCTCAAACTGGTATTGTTCAAATAAAAGATACATTTACTACCACAGGAATGCTTAATTTTTTATTGATTTTTTTTCACAATTTTGTTTACTTTATAATGCTTTAAATTGAATGACAAAATATTGTGTTTTAAAGTAATAGTTTTGAGCAATTTCCATTTGTTGTACAATTAGAAAATAAAATAAAAAACTAAGTTGACGCGATTTTTATAAAAAATAATAATAATAAAGGAATGGGATAATAATAATTTTAATTTAATACAGTTATTAGTTATGAGGAGAAGAGAACGCAAAAAAGATAATTTATATAAGAGAAAAATTATTGTAAGATGTATGTATTAATGAAAGTACAAGGAGTAAGAGTGTAGAAAATAAAAAAATGTAGGAGATGCTATAATGTTTTTTATGTAAATACAATAATAATATTTAGGATGCCAAAAAATGCATCTTCAACCTGAGTTTACAAAAGAAATTTTTTTATATAAGAAAAAAAAAAAAAAATTAAAAGATGTGCAGCAGTAAATAAGTGTATGAGAACAAATTTTAAAGAAAATATAAATAATTGTTTGCACATGTTTTATTACAAAATACATAGCTATTAAAATATAAATTTAAATTTAAGAAACAAAATAGGTAAAAACTTGAATTTTTTTAATTGGAAATACACTAGACACTGGATAATTAAAAAAAAAAAAAAAAAACTGCACATCTTTTTTACAAAACAATTTTTTTTAACAATGTTTTTTTTTATTTTAATACATAATAAATTTGACCTTCACAGAAGGAGGTGTGTGTTTTTTTATTATTATTATCATTGTGTTTTGTTTATAAGTAATGATTTTTTAACTAAAAATTATATAATTTATTATTTAGAAGAAAAACACTAAAATCATTACTTACATTACAATTTTTTTTAAGTAAAAAGATTTATTTTAAACAGGACTAATTACAAAAATATAAACTTTGTTTTCTTCTTAGCAAATGTTTTCCAACAATATAAGAGACTTTGCTAAATTATTCATCTTCAGTAATTATTTTTTATTTAAAAAAGAGGGTTTTCTTATTACTGAAAATGAATTTACAATTGTATATGTTTTTTATAAAAAAAAAAAAACTATAATTAATATTTTTCATATTTAATAATCTATAACTTCTTGATAAACGTTACTTTTTTTAAAAGATTTTTTAAGGATGATTTTAATTTTTTTTTTTTTGCTTTGGTTTTTTAAAGATGTTTTATTTGTTTTTTTTTATTTATTTACATTAAATTTTTTTGTTTTTTTTTTTCTTTTTAGAAAACTTAACAAATTTTAATTATTTTTTTTTATACTTTTTCGTGATGTTCTTTCGCTTAGTTAAATTTTTGTGTTTTATTTTTAATTCTGTAAAAAATATATAGGTATTCATGTAATATCAAAATGTTTTATTTTTATAAAAAATATTCATATCTTAGTGAAGCTATCTAAAGTACGTATGTGTTAAATTATAAAAGAAAAAAATAAATATATTATCAACTATCAGACCAGCTGATTAACTACAATAAAAAAGCGTAGGAAGAAATGTTTTACAAATAAGTTAGATCATATCACATATGAAAATAAATATTTTTAATTTTTATTTATTTACTGTCATTCACATCAGGTGATGTTACGAAGCCAGCTGATTGTTTTTTGCTGGTTTTATTTTAACCGGCACAATGTCAAAGTTTGTTTACATTTAAATTAACTTGTATGTATGTATGTGCGTTGGTTGAAACATTTTATAAAAGTGATAAAATTTGTAAAAAAAAATCTAAAATTCTATCCTTAACTGGCAGCAGAAGCATTTATTCTAAATGTAAGAGAACAACTCTTAAACCTTGCATATTTTTAGAAAGAACATACAAATAACAATTCTAACAACAATACATGAGAAAATTACATTCATATTCAAGTATAAAAAAAATACATCAATAACACAATGGCTCAAACAGTAATAGAATTTTTATATAGAATACTGCTTCTAAACTAATTTGCGATTTTGATGGCAAAGTCGTAAATCTAAGGACTTTCATTGACATACTTGCTTTAATGGATCAAATTGAAATGAACGCATAAGCATATCGCAGTATCACTACTCAAGGCCAAGCTGAAAGGAACTGCACGAAATTTAATTAATAATGAAACAACAATCTTAGAAATAATAGAAAAAATAAAAACTTCCGTTAAACACGAAGCACCTAAAATAATGAACACAGAACCAAAGACAATAGTCTATATATAGTCTTTGATAGAACAGAAGAGTAAAACTGCAAATACTTACTTTGCGGAAATAGAAGCTCTCACAAAAACTTTAGAAAATACATACATACCCAGCAAAAAATAATGATAGTTATTCTTTTTGTACTACTTCTAAGTCACTTCTAAAGTAGCTAATATAACTTTTTTTTCAGTTTAAAAGTCATTTTTAATCACTTCTCAACAATCATTTTAAATTACTACTATTTTGAAAAATTAATCATAAATGTGTTGTCAAAAAAAAAAAAAACAACGTTAAGTTGGCTGTAGTAATTTTTCTCAGATAAAAACAGATGTTATTAGTGTTGCGTGTTAAAGTGTTTTATTAATCGGCTACTCATGTCTATAACTCATATTTATGTAATCTCATAAACATATAAATCGTAGTTTATTTCAAGACAAATTAATGGAACTCATATCGAATCAGCTGATAGTTTTTTTTTTTTTTCTATTTACAAGTAGGCCAAGTTTCTTTTTAATAATTTGTCTGCATCTGTAAAACGTAATTATTTTATTTTTTGTTAAGGCAAATATAAAACACAAAATGCGTGTGTTTTTCAATATTGCCGCGATTGATATACATCCTACTAATATCCTCCATTCTGACTAGGCAAGTCACTTGCGCAAGTTAGTTTTTTATTTTCTCTTATTTTTCTTTGAACTTGTTTTCACGTTCAGACTCAGCAATTGACTTGCCCAAGTTTCGTTCTCTTTTACTTATTATACTCTTCACACAGTGAAAAAGGTTATATATATAGGTTTGTCATTCCGTTTGAAACTTCTACAATTATCATCTTGTTGAAATCAACTTTCTGAAGCCCCATGACATCGCCTGGACCCGGTATTAAAATATCAGAAATATTCGGGAGTAGATCATACATAAACAACTGAGATATGAGCAAAAAAACCACGACCACCTCGTTTTTTTCACAACAACAACATACAACACATACATACAAACGTGGTATACTGGTTAGAGTGAGCCAAAAAAATTTTTTTTTTATTTTATATATTATTTAAATTTGTATTGTTTTATTTTTAATTTTTCTTTTAATTTATTTTTTTTTTAAACACATAAGTAAACTTAATTTATAATATTACAATGGGATGTTTTTATATATGTATGTTTTTTATATATACATATGTACATACGTATTTCATATGAGATAAATTGTTGTTGCATGACTACACGTTGTGAAGGGTATATAAGATTCGGCATGGCCGAATATAGCACTCTTGTTTGTTTTTATTTCTTTTTTGTTTTTGGTTTCTCAACAAAAACTGGCTCGTACTTGCCGAGTACAGGCAAGTGTGTACTCAAATATGAGCAAGTTTCTCCTCTTTACCCGACCTTACCCCTTTTGTCTATAAACACAAGAGACTTGCGCAAGTGACTTGCCTAGTCAGAAAGGGGTCTATAATAAATGTGAATGTTTGTGTGCTTGGATAGATTTGACAAACATATAATAACAATCTAGGTTAATACTAAGTCTACCTTTTCTCTCGATAACTACGTAGACAAAGTCACGGGCACAAGCTAGTTATGAATATATCTTGATTTGTTTTAATATTAAAATAAAAACAGTAATTTTAATACTTGTTAAACAATATTATTTGTTTACCTTTGTTCAAAAAAAAAAAAATATTTATGTGTGTATTATATGTACGTGATTTCTGCTACACAAGCGGTTACTCTTACTCGTTAAAAGTGTAACCAAGGCGAATTTAATTATCAGGTGGTGGTAATTCTGCAACAAATACAACATAAAAAAAACAACATGGTTTTTTATTGTTGCTTTCGACTGTCGATGTGTCAAAAACTACTAGGTTATTGTTTGTGTTTTTTTGCGCGGGAAGGAGTAATCTATGTAAACATAAATAATATTTGACAATCCAATCATCATTTTTGCAAATAAAAAAGTAGATCAGCTGCGTTGTCAACACCACCTGATAATGAATTCGCCTTGAGTGTAACTTTACTTTTTGAATAAAAAGTCATCACTAACTTAAATTGAATAAGAACACAAAAGTGAAAAAACGCGCAAAAAACTTTAAATCGTTTAAAAATTTCATAACTTAAACAAAATAAAGAAAAACTAATAATTTGAGTGTTATTTGTAAGTAAAATGAGTTCTAAAAGATCATTTAAGAGACAAGCAAAAAAAGAAAGAGACCGACTGACTGAAATTTTAAATACGACTCTCCTTAAAATGTATGTAGAACCGGCATATTTACTTGAAAAGGTTGAAAATAATGACCAAGACAATATATTGATCAGCAACTTCAACAAAGTCTACGGCAGAAGCTACAAGAATGGTACATTAAATTTAGTCCATCAGTAAAATGCTGCAACAGGGACAGGATGTCCCTATTAGTGTTGGAGGATTAATGAAACGCAAAGAAAAATGCGTGGTAAAACCTGTCGCGCCTGGGTACTACATCCATATTGGAATTGAAAAACAATTTTAAAAATAAAGGAACTGTTGTTGCAGCTTTCTAATGCTGAAGTATTATTAGATATCGGCATTGATGGACTACACCTTTTTAAAAGCTCTGCCTTAGGTTTGTGGCAAATTTTAGCAAGAGTTGTAGACGAGCCCCTTGTTGAGGTTTTTTTTAATAGGAACGTATATAGGCAAAGCAAAGCCGTTCAACGTTAACATTTTTCTTCATGATTTGGCTGAAGAATTGAAATTATTAAAAACGGGATTAAAAATGGAAGACCGGATATTTAATATCAAAATCCGAGCGTTTATTTGTGATACTCCGGCCAGGTCGTTTCTTTGTGGTACAAAGTGTCACAATGCGTTAAATGGGTGTTACAGGTGTAAGCAAGTAGGAGTCCGAATTGGACATAGAACCGTTTTTTTTCAAATTCTGTGCGGTCACCCCGTACTGACACTGATTTTTGAACTTCCCTAAGATTGTCAATGTTTTATTTCGTAAGTTAATAGTGTACCGACATATTTATTTTATGTTTTTTAAACATATTTTTAATTTTATTTATTTAAGATGGTACATATGATGAAAATTACACTGAAAAATTCTTTAAATCTCACTTAAGAGATGCATTAAAGTTGGCAAAAAAAATAGGTTAATGGAAGCAGGCCAATTCAATAATATGAGCGGATTGGCAGTGCTGCAATTTTCCAATTCATGGCTCAGTTTAATAATGGCCTTCGACCGATAGCCTGCCGAATGGAAAATTGCAGCGCAGCCCGCGGCTTGTAGTCGGTAAGGAATGTTATTATTTTTGGCATACATAATTCACGTAATAATATTTATAATATTTGTATAAATTATCAGTACAAATTTTTTTGCAGTTTTAACTTTTAAATTAAATGTCAATAAGTAGTGATACTTAGTGGTCTTATCAATATTCACCTGAAGTCAATAAAATAAATGAAGGTGATGAAGTAAGTAACAATGAGAGAACCTTTAGTGCTCAGCGAATCAAAAAGCAAAGATGGTCCTGTAACACAACTACAAATTCTAAAAGACTTAGAAGAACAACTATTGAATCAGAATCTGAATACTTAGGCAGTAGAATTAGCTATAGAGAAGGTGAGTGAAGAAGACGGAAAAGGAGAAAGAGAAGGAAAAGAAGAAGAAAAACAAACGGAAAATGAAAGAGATTTCTCAGGATATTTCAAAGAAGGTAAAAATAAATGTAGATGCAGGGATGTGCAAGTGTTATGCAGGGGAAGATAACTTATATTTCCCTTTCATCTCTTCTTTTAATAATTTGGGCAAAAGAATTCCTTCTTCATGCGAATACAACTATAGAGACTTTGATTTGTCTCTCTTTGAAGAAGACGGAATACGAAGACAATAAATTTTTACACACATTAATGGACTCCCTTCTAGAGGAACAAAAGACTTTCAATATCCCAAAAGAAAGAGCTAGGGAAGGGTTCCTTAAAAACTTTAGTGACGTTCCTGTTAAACAGCGAGTGGTTCTCGAGAAGCCGAAGATGACTATAAAAACATCATCGTGGATCACCAACAATTATGTTGCAAATTTCATGGGGCCATCCTCATCATCGCACACCACGGAAATCATGTCCATGTCGTCCCTGACTGACCCTATAAATAAGTCCTGTAGATGTGCTTTTGTCTAATAACTAATAATAGAAGATATTCTCGAAGAGTCTTTTCAAGTTGAAAATTTTCCATTGAGCACTGGATTAATCTGGCAGTCTATCTGCAGAAAGATACTTCGCCAGGAGAACGTGCTTACCAAATTGTGAATAGTTGCACAGAAGCAACTGGACAACAAAATTCTATTTTATATTGCAAACAAAAACGGTCTGTCGTTAATAACAATACAAGAACATTTTAAAGAAGAGGATATAATTAGCTTCAAAATTTTAACAACAGTCGAAATAATAATAATAAGGGTATGACGATAATCAAGAAAGCAGGAATTACGTCCTAGCAACAAATTGAAATCGGACAACTTATAACTTCCCCCTAAAAAAAAAAGAAAATTAAACCACAAAATATTTAATCTAAACCGTAACTTATGATCAAATAATCAAAATAAATATTCCTTTTACGTTTACTGAATTATTTTTGTTTAATTGTAAAATATGTGTACGTATAATTACATAAAAAAAAAAATACTTCATAATATTTATTGTTCTTAAAAAAATATTTTTGGTATATAAGTTAACAACAATTTTATTTAATTTTATTTACCTTCATTTACTTCCTGCTTTTTAACAATTCTATGGAATTTAATAAATGTTGTTCTACTTACCGAATATTGTAAACACAAAAGTAAAGCAAAACTGCTGACGCTATGTCTGCTGATTATGTTGCAATTGCTTTGCTTTCGTGGAATTCTTTATTAAATTAAAATGTAAAAAAATAATAAATGAACATTACTGATGTAGACAAATTATTGTTATAAGAAAAGAAATTGCTGAAATAAAGTCAGTTGTAATCATGAACTCACTAAAATTAAAAGTGTTTTAATTTAACTGGCGCCCGAGCAGGGACAAGCAAAATGCTTGGCGCCCGAGCAAAAGTCCAAAAAAGTTTTCAAAAAAAATATCCTTGTAAAGGATTACAAAGAAAACATTGGAAACAGTTTAAATAGTTAATAATTTAAATTAATATCCTTAAAGTGAATAAAAGTGAAACATTAAAATACTTTAACTTCAAAAAATAAAATATCCTTGTAAGGGATTACAAAGAAAACATTGGAAATAGTTTAAATAGTTAACAGTTTAAATTAATTAAAGTAAATTTTACTTCAAAAATTAAATATCCTTGTAAAGGATTAAAATTGAAGAAAAATACTTTTTGTAAAGATTAAAATTTAAGAAAAATAATTTAACAAAAAAAAAAAAAAAAAAATCAAATATCCTTATAAAGGATCAAAATAAAGGAAAACGTATAAAAAATTAAATAAAGTGTCCTTGCAAAGCTGTGAAATAAATAAATTATCTTCAATAACTTTAAAGAGCAATCTAAATATCCTGATAAAAGATTAAATAAAATATTGCGAATAACCATAAAAATTAAAATATTCTAGTAAAAGATAAAAATATAAAAAAAAAAAAAAAATAGACAGTAGACTTTATAAAATTCAAAAAAAAAAAAAAAAAAAACACAATGTGCATCAATTTATAAATGGACAAAAAAATTATATAAAAAAATTATATAAAAAAAAAAGGCACAAACATAAACTAAAATAATGTTCCAAGTGCTTTATGAACAGAATAGCTAAAAACTAAAACAAACAACAACAACTAAGTGCAAAACTCACATCAAAGAAGACAACCCAATTAACAACAACAACAACAACTAACTAAGGGTAAAACTCACATCGAAGAAGACAACCCAATTAACAACAACAACAACAACAACTGAGGGTAAAACTCACATCGAAGAAGACAACCCAATCAAAAACAACAAAACCATCTAGAAGAAAACCAGAAATAAAAATATGCAACTAATACTAATTTATCTTTTACCTCTTCTTCAAATGGCAAGAACTGAAATACAGATTTTCGACTACACCAATTCCGAGGTTGTGACGTTTCAGACAGGACAGGCACTAATACAGAATGGAACATTTAATCTAATACACGTGATAGACATTGGGATTTACGAACGGGAACTTAGACTTATAAGTGAGCACATCAATTACAAAATAGGGAAATCCAATCCCCTCATGCCACTTCTTCAACATGAAATGACAGAACTGCGCGACATGATAAATCGAATTAAACCTTTTAGCAGAACCAAAAGATCCATCAATGAAATAGGTACTGTATGGAAGTGGATCGCAGGCTCACCAGACCGAACAGATCTTGAAATACTGACAGACAAAATAAACGACAACTTACGACAGACAAACAACCAAATTGTAATAAACAGACTATTTGAACGGAAACTAAATGAACTGACAAACTCGACAAACGACATAACTAAGAACATTCGAACATACGACACAGATGAGACGGCAGCTATTAAATTTAAATTTGAATTGCAAATACTTAGAGAAGAGATAAAAAATATTGAACAAGCATTGTTATGGTCAAAAGGTGGAATCATAAATCCTTTCCTGTTCTCTCACAATGAAATGGATATCTTGAATGAATTGATTGTAGAACAAAATTTTCCTTACAATAATTTAGAACAATGTTTAAAATTTGCTAACGTTAAAGTTGCCTCAAATAATTCAGTCTTGTTATACGTTATTAAATTGCCTATAGTTGATAAACCTCATTGTAAAACTATGTTAATAAAACCAATAAAGACAGGAAAATTTATTATAAAGTTAGAATATGAAACTATAATGAATTGTAAAAATAAAATATTTAGTGTAAAAAAATCATGTCAAAGTTATGACGAACTGACTTTGTGCCAAAGAGGAAGTATTGAAGAAATAACTAACACAAGTTGCATACCAAACCTCCTTAAAAGCAGCCCATCCACTTGTAAAAAAACTAATAATTTAGACATTCCTTCCGTGGAGACTATCCAAGATGGTCTTCTTTTATTAAATCAGTATAACGGTTCAATATTAGCAAACGGTAAACCCGTTGAGATGTATGGAACCTTCGTAGTACAATATCAAAACGCTACCATAACCATTGGTAATGTAACATTTTCTCACTACGAAAAAGAGACATATAAACCACTACCGGCTATTCTAAGCTCATTAAATTCCACTCATTATTTCGAGGAATACCTGTCTCTTCAACTTGTAAAAGAATTACATCTAAATAATACTAAAACAATCCAATTAATTAAGCAAAAAAATAGTATAAATCTATGGGAAAGTTCAGCAGCCCTAATAATTTGTGCAGTAATTTTAATTACCATAATTCTCAAATGTGCCGCAAAAACAAGGTACGAACTTAAATTAACCCAAACTAGCATTCCACAAATCTCGTCCGAAATTAAAGAAACGGAAATATTGGAATGTGTTGCTTTAAAAAATTGTCAACCAATTTCTCCTACAAACGTGGACGTTTGCATTTAAAGAGGGAAGAGTTAACAACAATTTTATTTAATTTTATTTACCTTCATTTACTTCCTGCTTTTTAACAATTCTATGGAATTTAATAAATGTTGTTCTACTTACCGAATATTGTAAACACAAAAGTAAAGCAAAACTGCTGACGCTATGTCTGCTGATTATGTTGCAATTGCTTTGCTTTCGTGGAATTCTTTATTAAATTAAAATGTAAAAAAATAATAAATGAACATTACTGATGTAGACAAATTATTGTTATAAGAAAAGAAATTGCTGAAATAAAGTCAGTTGTAATCATGAACTCACTAAAATTAAAAGTGTTTTAATTTAACTTATACATACATATATTTAATTTTGTATAGTAATTATTTTTGTGTATCCCTTTATAATTTAAAATAAAAAATGTAAAAGTTCATTAAAACCATATACTGGTTCATCAACGTACCTGCGCACTAAATATATGTTACGAACTCAACGTAGAAGTTCATTGAGATATTGAACGATTTCATTTCGTTAATGAACATATACGTTAACCCTTCGTTGAATAGCTTTGCATATATGCAATGTTAACTTCTCGCTGATCTAGCAACTATTGTGCTTTTTCTTTTACCGTTATTTATTTTTCTGCTGACGCTTTAGAGTCAAGAAATTCAATTTGCTGTGTGTTTTATCTAGTGCTGTGGTAATTTTACGTAAAAAACTCCAAAACTAAAACAAGTGTTTACAAGACGTGAAAAAAGTTTGTGTATCTGTATTAATATTTTACAATGTTGCTGAATTTTTATGAAATGTAAGTATTATATAAATAATGACCCCAATTTTTAAAAGTTTCTATTAACATTTTTTAAACAAACAATATTTGCTCAAATGTTATATGAATTATATCAAATATGCAAATTCATGCGTTTTAGCTGATATGAACATTCATTGCACATATGTTGTATAATTGCATATGTATATGCTTTATCATGCATCAAATCCATTTATACTACTAACAGGGCATTACTTACTGATAAAGAAATCGAAGAAATAATGGAAGGATGGGAAGAAAGTGAAGATAAATATTTTGTGATGATGATGAAGATATCAACATTGAAAATATTGAAAATTCAAACGACACTAGAGCAGAAACTTGCTTAGAAAATAACTGGAATGAGGTGCGGCCAATTGGTGACATGCTCTCTTTTAAAGAGAGATATAGTAAAATCATTTGGAAGCAAAAAGGTTTTTATGTTGATTTGGACACAAATTTTAAAGGCAATAAAAGTCTTCCAGAACATTTTTTAAATTTAAGTGGACCTTATGACTTTTTAGAGTCTTGTTTACCAATCAAGATTATATGCTTGCCAAAAAAATCCAGAAATTCGCGAACAGATAGATGAAGATTTGGAAAAATTTCTTGGCATCTGCATTCTTATGTCAGTGGTTCAAATTCCAAACAACCGACGATACTGGGCTCCTATTATCGGAAACAAACTTATTCGGAATACAATGTCTCTAAATAGATTTGAAAAAATAAAGTCACTGTTACATTTCAGTAACAATGACGAAATGAAACCAAGAAGTGATCCAAATTTTAAAAGTCTTTTAAAAATAAGACCTGTTGTGAACCATTTAGTTGATAAGTTTAAGTCGGTACCATATGAAAGCTGCCTTTCAGTAGATGAACAACTCTGTTCCACAAATGTCCTATCTAAAACAGTATCTTTTAATGAAACGGCATAAATGGGGATTTAAACTGTATGTGTTAGCGGGAGTATCTTGATATAACAATAATTTTGAAATATATACCGGCCAAGAGAATAGTCCCGTACACAGACTTCCGGAAGATTCAGACTTGGGATCTAGTTCAAATAGTAACATAAGAATACCAAGAGATGTTCCTTTGCAAAAAAATTTTAAAGTCTTTTTTGGCAATTTTTATACATGCATGTCATTAATGGTAACTTTAGCTAACCGTGGAATTTATTCACTTGGAACAGTGCGCCGGAATAGAATTCCAAACTTTAAATTTATGGCTGATAAAGTTCTTATGAAGAGATCACGCGGAGAGGCCATTGATTAAGTTGCTATGGTTGATAGTTTTGATATATCTGTTGTTTCTTGGAGGGACAACAAAATTGTGAACCTAATGTCGAACTATTGCGGCAAGAATCCCGAGTCAACAGTTAAAAGATTTGACAAAAAAAAATAGGAAGAAAAGCAACGATTGCTTGCCCAAATATAGTTTCAGAATATAACAAATTCATGGCCTCTTTTACCACTTGGTTGACACTTCTTTGGTCAACGCTTGGCTTATGTATAAACGCGCAGAAGCACAGAAAGGCAACATATTCAAGGAAATTTTAGCCTCTAGATTAGAAAACTATTGAACGATGAAAATTTTTCAGTTTTTATTGGACAAAGAATACGCAGCCTGGAAATCTGTCAAGAGCATTGTGAACAGTTTCCTTCATATCAATTTTTGTTTCTCGAAAACCTGACGTCATAGAGAAAAACCAATAACAGTTTCGAATTCAGCCCACTAAATTACCCTATTAAAGATATTAGGTTGCTCCAGTCCAAAACCTTGTTGGCTAGTAAATAGTCGAACGGCTCATCTAGTGGCAGGAGTATAACAACAGAGTTTGTTGCGCGTATATCAAATTGAGTTTTATAACAAGTGTTGTTTTTTTTTACAATAAAAAAACCCCAAGTTATTTAAAGAAAATAAGCCAAAATTTATAAGAAGTATTAACGTAACAACTAAAATAAATTTTGTTTTTTTTTGATTCCTTTAATGCCCAATAAATAAATTGTAGTGTATCTATACTTAGTTAAGGCACTGTAGTAATATAAGACTTATGTATATTTACTCTAAGTTAAAAAGGCATTGAACTTGAAATTCAATTCATTTTTGTTTACGATAAGTATTCTTAATGAATTAAAATTATAATTTTGTTTTGTTTGTTTGGTCAGCATAAAGGAACATTACAACTTTTTGTTGTGAACTGTTGTGATAGGAATAATGTAATATGATTTTTGTATTGAATGTTTGCGTATTAATTGTTTTCATGTGCAACAAATATTTGGTAGCTAAAGGAAAAGAATTGTCAACATTGCAAATTCCCGTTGGAACAATATTCAATATTGATTTGTTGCTGTGCCATATTAATGCTGACCATACAATAAATTAGTATGTAAGTTGTACATTTTTGAAAATAAAATTAGAATTTATCGAACAGCTAAAAACTACACAGCTTTTTTTAAATTCTCAGTTAAATCGGCACTGTTGGGTGCTGAAGTAAAACGGCTGCAGAGCTTAGTAAATACTGAACCTTACCTTCCTCCTTAAAGTACAATACCATCACAAAATATACTTACACATACTTACAAATGAGTTATGTGTGAGACCCACACAACCTCCTCAATCCCCCCTAGCGACCACCCTCTGGCAATTTAAATAATAATAAACAATTTGTTGATCACCTCAAGACTCAATAAATTGTTTTTTTTTTCTTAAAATCAAATATCGAACCCTTTTTGCCTAACTAAGCAATTTCTTGGTCTCTTCAAGACACAATAAAAAATTCATTACTTAAAATCAAATATCTTATTACATTCTATTTGCCAATAACGTAAACAATAATTGTTTACTTTATTCCCAAACATTAACATTCCGATTCTTCGTTTGCCAACCAAAAGAGTAAAATGTTTTAGTTTTAAGTTTAGTTTGTATTTGACACAAAAAGGGTCCACGTCGTGACTCCTAAAAATTAAATAAAGCTTTTAATTTAAACTAGCTTTTTAATCTAAAACTAATGTCTGCGTACAAGCTGTTTTAAATATTTTAATACAAACATTTTTTTTTGAGTAAATAACAGTAGCTACTCTTGGAAATTGGCTACGATTTAAAGATATACATTTAAAAACTATGCCTTTTTTTAATTAACAAACAAATTAAAAACATTGATATGGCAACTTTGCACCTACACAAAAGTCTGCGTACATAAAAAATCAATAGTAACAAGTAAAACAAGTTGAATTGCTCCTTGAATTTTCAGTTTTTGTTTTAAAGGCATAAGTTCGTCGTTTTTTGATTTTAAATCGCAATTTGAAAACATGCCAGGAAAAAAAGAAATAAATGTTGCTGAACGCAAAAACATAGCTCACTTATGGAAACAAGGAAAACACTTGCGCGAACTAGGCCGTTTAGGTGAATCGACTCAGCCATCCGACCAGAGTCGTTAGCAATTTTAAAGACACCGAAGTTTTAGTTTCAAAGCCTCGTTCTGGTCGTCCACCAAAGCTAACTTTTCGCGAAAGAAAAGTTATAGTGCAATTAGTAAAGGAAACTCCGAGATTACCGGCATCAAAAATTGCTGAAAACATAAAACAACATTTCAACAAACAAGTGTTTGAGCAGAATCGACGCGACCTTGCTAAAGTTTTTTGCCGGCTTCGCGAAAATAATCTCGCCATTAACTTAAACAAATGTGAGTTCGGAAGAACTCAGATAAAGTTCCTTGGTCATCTAGTTAAAGCAGAGGGCATTTGCCACTTACCGAAAAAAGTAAGTACGAGATTTTCCAAAACCAAAAGTGGCTGAAGAATTAAAAGATTCATCGCGATATTAAACTTTTATAGGAAGTTCTTGCCACATTCCGCCTCGTACCAAATTCAATTGTAACGATTAATCGCCGGCAACAAGAAAAACGATCGCACGCCGTTAGAGTGGAATCGAGATGCGGAAGCGGCTTTCGAACAATGTAAAAACGAGCAACCAATTTTTTTATATATGAGTTTCGATTAAAGATCATAAATAAACAGTTTTGTCACTTCTCATGATAAAGACCGGCATGAATCGTATCATTCATAGAATCACATTGAGTTCATAATGAGCTAGAACTCACTACACGCATACACAATATCAACAACCTAAATGGACGACATCACAAGACCATCCACAAAAAAACACCACCACTTTAACACGAACTCATGATCAACTGTTTAATTCACAGCATAGCAATAAAAAACAAGTGGTACACAAAAAAAAAAGCCATGCATTCACTCAAAAAATTCATATTTTGGCATGTTTTGTTACCTGTAAGAAGCACACACGCTTATTATTTAGACAGAGAAAGCCCGAAAAATATTGGAAAGCCCTTAATTGCTTAAAAATCCGATGCAGAGTAATTTAACTACCCGTTTTTTTAAATAAAAATTGTCATTTAGGAATTTGTATTGAAATAAAAAAAATTTTATTTTTTTATTGTCGTTTCAATGTAAATTACTAAAGTAAAATTTGTATATAACTTAAAAAAAACCTAAAAAGGCGAAATAAATTAATGATATGAAGGTTATATGCAAAAGACAAAGCCTGTTCTGGTGATCTGGTTAATGTCACACGTTAAAGGTTACAAGTTATTTTGATAAAGCTGGTGAATTTTTAAAAAACTGTTTTATTTTTAATTGCATAAATATTTACATACCTAGAAATTACTTCAATGGAAAACGTTAGTATTTTGAATAATTGTATATATGGCTTAAGTAAAATTTTATTAACACATTACTTTTAATTTAAATGTTTTGTGAATTTCATTATTATTTTGTGCAGATTTAATGCAGGGCGTTGATATTGCAATAATTGCTAACTGGTGAATTAAAATTTAGCCAGAAAAGAAAAGCAAAGTGTGGGAAATCTTTGCTTCGATAGAAAATTCCAATGGGCGGGAAATTCCAAATATAGTTGGATGTAAAAAGTGCTTCAACATATACAAATTTGGAAAAAGTACATGAAATTTAGTTCGTCATAAATGTTATTTGGTTGCTAACACAAAAAATCATAGCAAAGAGGAAGTATAGAGGAATGGACCGTTATGAATTGCAGGCCATTTAATATAACAGCGGATGCTGGGCTAAAAAAATTGGCTAGCTTTTTCGTGTCTGTTGGAGTCCGTTTTGGAAATAGTGTAAATATTGAAACATTATTCCCAATCCAAGGACTATCTCGAGAAATATTAGCAATCTTTACGAATTTCATATGAACGAAATTAAATCTGAAATTTCCAAAATAAGATGTAATAGTTACGGACTTACTTCTGATATGTGGACGGATAATTACATTCGTTCTTCTTTTATGTCAGTAACAATCCATTATATTTTGGAAGGAAAGATCGTTAGCCGTTTGTTGGCTATGAGATCAATGAAAGGGGATGCATGCACAGGTATCAGTTAAACTTGTCTTATTTTTGGCATGCGAAATGCTTAAACACCTTTTTTTTAAACAGTTGTAAACATTAAACGAAATTTTCAAAAGTTTTGGAGGACTTTGGCTGTGAGCTAGAAGAAGACAATCCAATTATTGTTATCGATAGAGGTTCCAATATGGTTTCTGCATTCCGCAGCAATAGCAATATTTACTGCATTAATCATTTAATAAATAATATTGTAGAGAAAACACTTAGTGGTATACCAGAGTTAACAGCATTGATAACCCATTGCCGAATGTTGGTAAAATATTTTAAGAAATCCGGCATCAATTCTAATATGGAAACATTATTGAAAAGCATGTGTCCTACTCGTTGGAATACAGCATTTTATCTACTTCAATCTGTTGAAAAAAACTGGGTCGAAATTTCTAATATTTTAAAAGAAAAAAAAATGAATTCCAAAGGATTCAAAACATAAATTTAAACAATCTAAACTCTATAACCACGCTTTTGGAAACTTTTGAAAACTCTTCGAAAACGTCAGAAGCAGACAAATAGTCGACATTACATTTAGTTATACCACATATACATCGCCTCAAAAAAGTTTGTGCCGCAAATCAGGATGACACGGATATGGTAAAAAAAAGCCAAGGAGTCTTTTCTTGAACTACTTCAAACCGTTGTTTATCAAAACCTAACCATTTTTCACAAAATAGTTTTGTTTTTGTTCCCACCTACTAATAAACTGTCTCAATATACAGAGAGAGAGAAAGGGAGGAAATAACGGAGGCATGCAAAAATATTACCAAATCTTTGTCAAAAATAATCCCTGACACCAATTTAAATGAAATTGTAACGTGTGATAATGATATATTTGGTGATTTTGTAGAGACTCATCAGCCAGATAATCTTGTAAATGAAATACAAGCATATAGGAATACTAACATAATATTCACCAATAATTTTGATGTAATTCAATGGTGGAATGTACACGAAAGCCAATTTCCTAACTTGTTTAAAACCAGCTGCAAAATTTTGGCTACTCCTGCAAGCAGTGCATCATCAGAACGAGCATTTTCAGCAGCCAGACAACTTATTACAGAAAAACGCTGCAATATTTTAAAAAATTTAGATTCAGTTGATAAAATTATGTTTTTACATTCAAATATTACTGAAATGTGTGATCATGTTTTAGAAGATATTTAAATTTTAAGATATTAATGCTATGCAAATATGTATATATTTAAATATACACACAAATCTTAATCTACTTTTATATACCTATAATATTTATTTTATCTTTTTTAATTTTCACAATATATAAGTAGTAAAAAGTTCAGAATAATTTTCGTTTTTATTGCCCACAACATAATGTTATACACACAGGAAAATAAAACCAACACGGTAACACTGCTATCAATATGAAAGCAAATAAAAATTAACAGTGAATTCATACTATGAAGTATGAATGATTCATTGCTGTTTTGAGTCACTGCTCTGAGTTCACATTTTTTAACCACCTTTTCAATTAATGCATATAAATATAAATAGGAAAACACACGGAGTTTGGGCCTGTTCGTAAATGCATCACAGCTGTGCATATTATGCGCACAATGTTCGTAAATGCAAACGTTGGCAACACTGCAGCTGTCATCTGTTCGTAAATGCAACATTGAAGTCTATTATGAGCAAATAAATACAAAAAACTAATCACAAAAATTGCAGATGCAATAGATGTGTGAGTATAAAGGATGGGGTTTTTTATGATTTATTTTCTATTTTACTTTTTAAATATTTTTAACCTCGAATGTGAAATATATGTCATATATTGTATTATCAAATTCACAAATTAAATTTATAACAATTTTTTCCATTTTTCCGCAGTGTTCGCTCTTTCGTAAATGCAGTAATAAAATAAGCAAAAAGAAGCATCAGCAACATATGATTTGCAGTGGCAGCGCAAAGTAATCATATTGTGCAGCGCAGATGCGTTTACGAACAGGCCCTTTAACATAGAGAGACACATATCGACCCCTGTGCGCGAAATTATCGTAAGTTACGTTTTTTTGGAAATCGATTTTTTTATGCAAATTGGTTCTACATCCATTAATCCATCTGCTGATAAAATATTATAGGGATAACTGTTTTAGTTATGGAGATAACACTGTGTACATTTTATCGTATGTAACAGTGTTACCTTTGTTTTTGTTTATTTAAAAGTAATAAAAACGCTCTCCTGTAAAATTTTGTTTTTGTACCATACGATAACTTCGCGCACAGGGGTCGATATGTTCATACATTCACAAACACAAGAGAGTTAGCAAACAAAATTCAATAATGGAATGAATGCACATTTTTCTTTATTATAGGTATTCACGCCGGTCTCTAGACTCTCATGTCTTAACGTCTCCTCTTACGAATGTCATCACCTCAGTTTACCGTTAGATTGTTTGACCAATAGCAACAAGTCACATTTCAAACCGGTTTTGTAGAAAGAGGAATGGAAAAGAGAAAAGATTCTGCAAGTGATGCACTTCAGCGATTTGCTGTTTTTGCATATTTGGTCTAAGGGCTCAGTAGGCAAGGTCACCTACTGGCAACTTCGAGGTTGAAAAGGAAAAGGAAAGGAGAAAATAAAAGTCAGATTATAAAATGATTGAAAAGGTTAAAAACAGGCAGTTGATTTTAAGAGGTTAAAAAGAAAAGTCGAGTTGGTTTTAAGAATTTGAAAAGTGAAGTTAAAGTCGGATTAGTGGTGCTGAACAAATTTTATAAGTGCGTCTTGGCATTAAAACCAATAACTGCAGAAACAAAAACTAAAGAAGTTAAATTAAAACGAAAGAAATAGCATTCTAAGCAAAAGCATAAAAAAGGAAATATTTGTATATAACAGTAAGAACGTATAGAGAATAGTTTAATTGGACGTAGAAAAATTTAAATGTTTTTTTTTAAGTATTACAGAATTTTTTTTGTGTGGAAAACCAAACCTATAGTTTTCTAATATAAAAGTAAAATTTTTAGAATTAGAACTAAGATAAATCCTGTAAAACAAATTAAACTTTTATTTATTTGTAAAGCTTATAACACAAATTAAAAGTCGTTTTTATTTGTTTACAAAAAAAAGTGCTAATATCCTTCACTAAAAAATTTAAGACAACCAACAAAATCAGCCATCATATAAAAAAAAACAGAAGAAAAAAAAATGATTATTTAAAATTAAATCCAAGCAAGCAACAACGCTTTTACCAGCAGCTACAAGTTTACCTGCGGAACTGCTGCTACCAGGAGCTACAGCTACTTGGTAGGTGTGGATGTTTTGTTTTGTTATTTTTGTATTTGGTAGTCGAAAAATACCGGCACGTAACACTTACCCTAGTCAATTGGACGTATTTCTCATTTGTACTAAACAAAAATTTAAGCAATATATAAGTTACTAATAAATAAAACAAAAATTAAACTTAAATAAATAAATTTGGGTTTTTTTTTTATTAAAATTCAAGAAAACGTTTATTTATCCTAGTAACTAAATATATTCTATTGTTTTAGTATTAGTTTTCATATACCTTGAACTTGCAGTCAAAATGCAAATGCTTTTTTTACAATAACATGGCTCGGACAACTAAGCGACTTTCACTTGATGATAGCCTGCATATTTTCCTTGGGTACATAAAAGATGTTTAACGCTTTAATAAAAAAAATACGCTCAATTTGCCGAATATATCTTTTGCAATACTTAAAAAAATTTTTTTTTTTTTGGAAAAAAAAGAAATTCACAAATATGATTTATTTTTAATTTCTTACTTTTTTAAAGTAAAATTTTAATATTTCAAATTTCTATTTTAAGGTAATAGTACATATTATGTATGTACTAATCTGTCATCAATCCGTAAAAATCGTGTTATTTTTTCCTCTAAATTGCTAAGCCAATTTTAATAATTAAAAAGTTTATTGAATAATATTTTAAGTATTTGTGTACTTCGGAAAATGTTATCGCAAAAAAAGGAAAAAAACTGTGGTGTAGCGAAGCTAATATAAAGCACTGCAGGGCACTTCACTTAAAAACACATTTTTACCGCAGGGTACCTAAACTCACAATTATTTGTAACATAAACCCTGTTGTGACAGTATAAATAAATGTGAGTGAAATACGCCGCGCTTGAGAGGATCACATTACTTGAATTCGTCTGGCAAGCGTCTAGCGGCACTTGACTTGGGCAATAATATAAACACAAACACGAACCTATACTTTTGGTGTGTGTGTGTTTATTACAGTGCCGGCACGCTTTGAATTACTTTAATTTTTATATTCTTTCCCACAGTATATCAGTGTGGGACTGACAGCTAATTTTTAGGTACTAACACTAGCTATTTTATTATATAAAATAAGTACTAACCAACAATAGACTAGTTTTAAGATTCTCATAAGTAGTATATAAGGTGTAATGTGTACATGACGCGGTGTTTATCATAGCGAATGTATATAGCACGCGCCATAACAAATAAACAAACAAACATGTATCGTGCGCCAAGAACTTATGTGTGTACGATAAACAAATGAATATTGTATACAATGAGTTCAAAGCACTTACACTCAAATGAATATTTTGCTGCGCTGAACAAAATATAATATCATATTACACACAGCAATTAAACAGTCAGTACTCAATACATGAATTAAAGAACTGATGTCTTCTACATTAGTTAAGTGCAGTTATTATGTTGATGGTTCCACTGTTAACATAATCATACAGGCAATGCTTTGATTACTGAACTGTTTGGTATTCAATAATAACTAAAACCATGATACACATTCCACTGTAACCAGAATAGCTAAGTAAGCAATAATTATGTATAAAAATCGAAGACTTTTAATAAAGAAATCAATTCTTGCTTAACACCAAACGAGAGCGTTTCAGTCGCTCTTGCAAGAAGAAAATAAATAAATTCTTTCTTTATTTACAAAGGAAATAATTTTAAGAACAGAAAAACAATTGTATTTTAACCATACGTGTGTAACCATTGAAATGGAAACGCCATGGTGAAGAAACAAAGCAGTCGGCAACGGTCGTGTGCGCAATATCAACCATTCCTTTATAATATCATATATGTAGGGTACCTACTGCAATCGACCCGAACGTAGTTGACAGAATAATGACGAATGACACCGATAAGAGAAGAAACAATGAGAACTTAACGACGAGTAGTTGAACAAGACTTACATTGTGTTAAGACAGTTGAGAAATATCTTCAAATCGCGACTGACGTAAGCGGAGGGTTCGGACAATTATATTTAAATAAATATTATACCTATTTGTTTTTAACTTTAAGCATTATAAATGAATCAATAAATGAATTTAATAAATGTAAATAGAAGTCTTTCTCTACATATATTTTCTTTTCTATATAATACAATAAAAGTGTATTGATTTAATTAAAAATTTAATATTTTTTTAATTACACACACTAGAAGACAATTGTCATCATTTACTTGGTAGAGTTTCCTAGAGGAGCTCCTAAAGGTAAAAAAAATGAATAAAAACAACAGTGGAGCTCCTAGAATAAGAATCCCGAAGACAACCAAACCGAAAAGAAGAGGTGGACAGACAACTGGTGCGTCTCAGAACGGAAAGAGCAAGAATTTTAAGAATAATAAACAGCCAACCTCCACCATCCTGGGAAGCCAGCAACTTATGGAAAAAAATAGATGCCATAGACTTCAGGATGTACATCATAAAACAACTTAAGTAATAATAAGTATCATAATAATAAAGAAAAAAATATATATATGTTCTAAGTTCGTTTCCTTTGATGAAGTGCTTTCTTAGTAGAGCACTCTTAGACAAGAAGGGGTTAACCGCCATTTGCAAACATATTTTTAATTATTACTCTAATACCAATTTAATCATTAATTACTATTTAATTATTTTCAATACCCAGAAAGTTATAAATAAATAATCTAAACTTCGAAAAAAAAAAAATTATTTATAAACTTTAAATCCAATAAAAATGTATAGTAATAACTTTAAAAATTTTATGAATTTTAATAAGGTTCTTTATATTTTTTTAAATGAAAGGAAATAGAGAAACCGAGCATAGAAAGAAATTAGCCTAATGATAGAAAAATTTGCAAGGAATTAAAAATATTGAAAATGTGTAAATCAAAGTTAGATAATGCGAATGCAAATGTAATAAATGAAATATATGTTAAAGAGGAAATCAATTTAGAAGTAATATAAATATGTTTAGTAGTAATAGCGATAATCTTAGGAATAAAATTTATTTTTTGTGTATATAAATTGATGAATAAAGGTTACAGTTAAGCTACATGTTCA
The DNA here is from genome assembly GCA_941918925.1 of Phyto melanocephala. Taxonomy (NCBI): domain Eukaryota; kingdom Metazoa; phylum Arthropoda; class Insecta; order Diptera; family Rhinophoridae; genus Phyto; species Phyto melanocephala. Next base: position 62,187,138 of record OW799234.1, on the reverse strand, counting down.
ATGTGTTTTTTTATATTAATTAATTTTTTAATAAACCCGTAATCGGCTAATGTGGTATAGTAAAAGCTCGCTAAAGTGGTATAATGTACCACATTACACTCTTAAGAATTGTCATGCCAAGAAAAGGTGAGGTACGGAAATGGGCAGCGAAAGACATCCTATTTAGGCTGTAAGAGACAATGAGATGGGAATTCTTTTGGCCTCAAATGTCGCCAAACACAACGTTGCAGAGAATGTCACGAAGTGAAAAAGCATTGACGAGCTTTTAGCAACTAAGCTTGGCCGGCCGCCAAAGATAACTAAATAAATGGAGGATGAGTTAGTAAAATACTTGTTGGAAATGGAGTCAAGATATTGGGGGTTAACACGTGCGGACATACGATCCTTAGAATTCCAAATCGCAAACATGAACAACACCCCAAATAAATTTTCGTTTGCAAAAGAGTGTGCTGGAAAAGATTGGCTGCGTGGATTTTGTAAGCGTCCTTAAAATATTTTAAGCTTCCGAAAACCGATGGGAACAAGTGCCGATCGAGTTTGTGGTTTCTATCGGGAAAATGTGGCAGTATTTTTTGACTTGTTGGAAAAAGAATACGCAAAGAACAATTTTCTGCCCACTCGTATCTGTAATGTTGATGAGACTGGAACTTCAGCCGTGCCTTCACATAAACCGCAAATTATCGCCAGAAAGGGCAAAAAACAAATTGGAACAATGACTTCAGCTGAGCGAGGATCATTAGTAACGGTCATCACATGCATGAGTGCAGGAGATGCATTTCCTCCACCTTTTTTATCTTCCCAAGAAAAAACCAGAATCCGAATCTCATGAAAGAAGCTCCATCTGGCTCCGATTCGACATGTCACTTGTCTGGGTGGGTTCAAATTTCCATTTTTACAAAATGGTTTAGAAATTGTTTAAGCTTTGTAAAGCCATCATCAGCTCAATTTAGCTCGAGAGCACAGTGTTACTATAATATCATTGCCTTCAACCTTTGGACAAAACTTTTATGGGACCATTTAAAGCGTACTACAACAATGAAGTAAGAAGGTTTTTGAAAGAGCAAGGCAGGAAAGTATCGCATTTCGATATTGCCGGTTTTTTTACGAAAGCCTACTTGAACGCTCAAACCGGATAAATAGCGATAAGTGGATTTAAAACAACAGGAATTTATCCATTTGATAAGAATGTATTTAGCGATGCTGATTTTATTGCTGAACTCACCGGGTAAGTAAAATCCCATTCATAAATTGTAGAAATTACCTTTTTAGAAACTCCTGCTGAGTCTATGAAGGAAACGACAGTAACACCATGCTCAACTGAAGTTTCGTCCGAAAATAGTGCTGATGTTTTAGAGCAAGAAGCAACAACAATCACACAATATGTTTTCCCATGGCAGATATCCCCACCCCCTAAATTGAGCAACCAAAAAACAAACCGAAAAGGCAGAAAAACAAAGGTGACTGTTTTGACAACTTCTCCATATAAAAATAGTTTGCAAGAAAGTATAGAAAATATAAGCCGAAAGCGCAAAGTTCCAATGACTGCACCAAAAAACCCAAAAACTGGCAAAAAGAAGATCCCATCCAAGGCGGAGGTTAACTTAATTTCAAGTGAAAGTGACGAAGCTGTTAACTTTAATGATAGTACCGATGATGAAGAAATGTGTAATGTTCCACCAACTAAAGATACTGCTTGCTACTATCGTGACAAATTATATGAAGAAGATAACTTTGTAAAAGCATGGGTTTCCTATCTACAATGCGAATTAGTTTGGGCTCATGAAAAGAGCATACCAAATCGTAGTGTAATTTTCCTTTGCGTTTCCTGTAAAGAATAGTTTAACACGTTTTTTTTTTTACCAATTACTGTTTCCTTTAATATGTTCTTTATGTCGCTTTTTAAAATTGAAATAAAATTTATGTTTTCTAATGCAAACAGTGTTTCTATAAAGTATAAGTATTGAGCATTATCAACAGTTTAGTTTGAAGACGACACTCAAAAACGACGGTTATATAAGACGAAAATACGCGGAATAAAATATCTCAATTTATATTATTTTTAAATTGAATACATAACTTGTGAATTTTATAATTTTACTTTATTTAATAAATTATATTGATCATTAAATAAAATCTCCCATAAATATGATTTATTTATAATTTCTTATTTTTTTTAACTAAAATTTTAATATTTCATAATTTTATTTTAAGTTAATAGTACGTATTATGTACTCATCTGGCATCTCTGCCTTAATCCGTAAATTGCTAAGCCAATTTTTTTGATTAAAAAGTCAATAAGAATATTATTTTAAGTATGTTTGTGTGTTTCGGACAATGTTATCGCAAAAAAGAAAAAAACTTTGGGGTAATTGCCCTACATTTAAAGTGCTTAAAATATCGGACGTACCAGGGAGTAGTGCAAATAGATTTCATTTACTTGCAAATAAAAAAGAGGAAGAGGTACTCATAAGGAGAAAATCCCACCGATTGTAGTGGACTCTGTCCATAGCTTTACGTCAGTTTTTCGATTAATTGGAGAAAATTATATGTTCAAAATAATGTCCATAGGAACAAAGATAATACAGGGTGGGCCAAAAGAAACCAAGGGGTGTAAAAGTTTAATAACTTTTTCGTTTATTAATTTTTTTTTTTATTTTTTCTTTCAGATTATATAGACAACAGTTGGAGAATTTATAATGGAGAGGTTCACAACTGAACAGAGAACCAGAACAATAGAATTTTATTATTTAAACCAGAGATCAATTATTTTAACGCAAAGAGCATATCGTCGACATTTTAACGTCAGAATTTCGCCCTCTGAAGCAATGATTCGTTGCTTAGTTGATCGTCATCACCAACATGTCAGCGTAACAGATTTGCCGCGAACCGGTGACCACGCTTAAGTCGCACTGCGGAAAATATTGAACGAGTACAGCAAAGCGTTAACGAAGCATCAGAAACATCTGCCAGAAGGCGTTCTGCTCAGCTAGGAATGTATCTAGCTCAAGGAGTCTTTTTAATGAGGACTTAAATTTGCTAAGATCCAAGAATTACCAGTTTTATACGCATGAACTAAAAGATGCAAAAACTTTTAAATTTGTGTTGTTGGGTATTATACACATGGATACCAAAGTAATTTGTGGTGAATTTATTAAATCACACAATATAAATCCGGTAAGTCTTAAAGAAATCACTACCAAAAGGTCTAACGCCTATGATACACTATATTAAATTGAGTTTTGCCTCCTATAAGTGTTAAAGAGGGATATCTTGAAAATTAGATATTTTAGTGGTATCGCAGTTTACTAGAGAAGACCACTTAAGGGCATCAAAGGTCCTAAACAATGCACCAAATGCTCTATGTATATTCGTGGTGCTAGGAACTGTAACAGAGCAGTAGTGTGTGCAGCCAGTACTGGTAATGATGAATTTGTAAATTGCCCATAGAACAAAGCTGCTAATAGTGAAAACATTTTTTAAAAATGTAACAATTGCGATAAATAAAAATGTGAAGCCGACGACCCCAAATGCACATGTTGTCAGGAATATCTTGAGATTAGACAAGCTACAGTAGTTGCAAGCATAAAAACTGCAACTCTGTGATATACAACCTTGTATCGAATCTCTTTCAAAATCAGGGTAACCAATTCATCTCTTCTTTTGGGATATTTTATTTTGTTTGCGAGTAAGTAAGGAGTAACCCGAATTCTCCTATGACCACGAAAACATTAACAGTTTTAATTAATTGTGGCACAGTAACAATCAATCAGAAAAAATTAAACCAAAGCACATGTCTTGCACATAAATTATTTTTTCATCATCGTTGTGGCGCAAACTGTTCGTGCTCAGTAAATTTTTAATTTTGATTGTTTTTGTTTAAGTTAAGAATTATGACTTCGGCTAACAGGTAAGTAATTAAAAAGTATCAGATTATATTTATACAACTTTTAAGTTAAATAAGTTGAAAACTTACATTTCAAGACAAGGTTTTTTTTTAAAGACCCGCTGTTGAGGAACCATTCCCTTGTATCAAACTTTCCTAACTAAATGACTTTAGTTGTCAACAATTGTCTCTCACATAAACACATACAGTCCGCTTACTATCATTATAAATAAATAATTACAAGTTTAATAATCATATAATTGTTGTACGTGCGATTATTTCGGAAGAGTAATCTCCAGGCAGTCGTTAGGAATAGTTGGAATCCGGGCCAACTACGTCACTTCATCAACAATTTTGGACCTTCGAACCAAATCTTGGACAGCGCGAAGTGCAAACATTTTGAGTAAAAGTATTCCTATAAACGGAAAGTGATTCGTTGGACACGATTTTGGTGCTATACACAGACATATAGTCGCGGGTTTGTTATACATATATATAACTGGACAAAAAGTGTGTTGAAACAACCCAACATACCAAATAGAAATAAAACTGCAATACCACTTGTGAATAATATTATGACAATAGTGGATTCACAACTGTTTCTGATCAGTTCGTATGTATGCACACAAAAACTATGCTTCTTAAGTACATATGTACGGGAAATTTGTCAACAAGTGCAGTTTTATTTGTTGACAAATTTCTTTTGTGTTTTGCATTTTGTGTTCAAATTTCAAAGTGAATAAAAGTTATAATTGTGTTGTGCGAAAAAATAAATGGTTTGTAATATTATTTATAATAAAATAATTAGAAATGCCTTAAAAATATAAAAAAAGGGTTAGAACAGAAACAAAAGAAGTAATTGAACTTCTTTTTAATAACAAAAAACCAAAAAATAATTACAAGGATAATCTTAAAACAATATTATTTTCGTAAGCTTATTCTATTATTACAAGCAATAGCTTATAGTAATCGTGTACATTTAAGCTTATGAATAAGGGTTCCGTTTCGATTATTCTATAATTGTTACACAAACATTTTACAATCGATTCACAACTCTTTTACAAGCTTGCGGCTTGTGTTGGTAAGCTTATTATAATATTATTCACAAGTCATTTGGTATGTTGGGAAAAGGTTTCATATACATAAGTATATAACAAAATCGTTTAATTAAAACTGTGGTCCTCTGGACAAGAAGTGTGTTGAAACAATAGGTTTCACATATACATGTGTACATAAGTACATATAAGAAACTAAAACAAATTCGTTAAAGATAAAAAATTGTGTGTATAATACACTGTAGTGTATAAGTGTACACTGCTAACCTAATATAATGTAAGAAACAATACATACCATCGTGAATTTAGTAGCGTACTAAATGTTCAAATATGCTGACGCTTATGACTAAAACTACATATGTGATATAATTGTGTCGAATGTAATTCGAACTCCTTTTGCACTTACAATTGTATAAAAGTTACAGTATTCCCTAATAAAATAATTATTTGATTGTATTTGTTTATGTACATACATACTTTGTAATATCATTTCGTAATTTCTTAAAAATGTTTGTTTACAATAAATTAAACAAACATATGTACATAATTTTAATACTATTTTTTGCTTATGAAAAGTGCATAGTTGCAAGTAATAATACCACACACAAACTTGCATACTTAAACCTAAATATATTTCATTACCCTATAATGTACTGAATTTCTAAGAATACTTGACTTGTCAATCAAGCCAATGAACCCTAAACCAAAGGAAATTACGAAATGGTACTTCTTACTAAGAATTTATTTTTTTTCTTAAGAATTTGTTTATTCAATAATTTCTTTGTAGCATAAGTGAAAGTGTGTACCTATTTCTATACTTTTCAATTTTGTATTTAATATTAAGAAAATTGAAAAATAAAGTTAGTAATATTCTTTGATTCAAGAAACGAACATGATAAGTGTTTTGTTTTATTTTTGGAAATATTATTTCTAAAGAACATTTCTGGCGACGAGGATGGGATGAATAATCATCCAATAATAATAGAGAAAAAAAAGAAAAGGAATAATAAAAATTAAATTTTGGGAACAATCCTTAAATGAAAATTTATTTTTTTAGAACAGTTTTCTGTGAACAAATTTTTACAAAGATTTACTTTGTAAAAACAGTGAAAAACTTATACGAAAATTTATTTTGTGTAAACAAATTTCACAAAGATTTACTTTGTAAAAACAGTGAAGAACTTTTACAAAATTTATTTTGTGCGAACAATTTTTTTTACAAAGATTTACTTTGTAAAAACAGTGAAAACTTTTACGAAAATCCTTAAATGAAAATTTATTTTTTTTTAGAACAATTCTCTGTGAACAAATTTTTACAAAGATTTACTTTGTAAAAACAGTGAAATACTCATACAAAAATTTATTTTGTGTAAACAAATTTTACAAAGATTTACTTTGTAAAAACAGTGAAAACTTTGACAAAATTTATTTTGTGCGAACAATTTTTTTTACAAAGATTTACTTTGTATAAACAGTGAAAAACTTTTACAAAATTTATTTTGTGCGAACAATTTTTACAAGGATTTACTTTGCAAAAATTGTGGAAAATTTTTACTGCGTGTCCTGTGTGAAAACTTTGACAAAAACTCCCTGGATCATCGAGAAAAAAAAGTGACATCCAAAACCCATTAAAGAGGAATCAACAACAAACTACTTTTATAAGCTACAATATTAAAGTAAGTAATATAAGTATTAAAGTAAATTGTAATATATTTATATATACATATATATAATTTTTTTTTCATTTTGATTAATAACTACAATCTGCGATTCCTACGGGACCCTCCAGATTAGATAAATAAATAAGAAAGAAAAAAAAGAAATATAATAAAAATTTTAAATCTTCAGAATATAAGAATTTTTAAACTAAGATATAAACCATTAATGAGATATTTAAATATATAAAAAAAAGGAAAAAAGAAAAAAAGGAAAAAAAAAAAAGGAAGAACAAAGAAAAAGAGTTTTAACAAATTCCAAATGAGTGATAGCGATTCTCTATCAGAATACCCATCGGACTTTGAATGCGAATTTGTGTATGCCAATTGCGGTTCGGGACAATGCACACTTGACTCAGGGATAGAATCGAACGACGAATATCTTACGGACGAAATTGAAAACGACAAACGTAACAGAAAGATTACTAGAAATAGACGTGTTCTGAGGAAGAAAATTGAGCACTTCTATAGACATCGTAGATTAAATTAAATTCTTTTATACAAATAGGTAGTAAAACGAAATTCCTTTCCCTACATATTAAATAAAAATTTTATCATGGCCGTAGCACCTTCAATCACTATTGATCCAATAAACAATTTTATTTCGTTAATAGAACGTATATATCCCATACTTACGCAGTATGATGAGACATCTCAACTTTTTTTCTCGGACATAATTAAGAGTAGATTGCAGGGTAGGGCTAGAGAAGTTAGAGAAATTAATTTCCATGTTCAATCATGGGTGGACATAAAAAATGTATTAGTGAATAACTTCGGTGAGAAACTTAGCCTAGAAGAACTGTACGATAATATGAGGTCAGTAATATTCAGTACCAACACAACTGATTTTTATAATGAAATTAAAGATCGACTAAGAAGACTAAATAACAAAACTAGTCTTATAATGGGAACAAATCCAGGCACGGAAATAAGATCGTCTAAATATAATGGTACGGCGTCTAAAATTATCTCAAAGACAGAGCATTCTCTTGACAAAAGAGTTAAAACGAGCTAATACTTTAGCACCAGGTGTACAAATATACGGGGCTATCAATCGCCATAGACGATTTACGACTTTTTTAAAATCTATTGAGAATAATTCTATCGCGTATTGTACTGACATCCGCGGCTTGGTTTTAACAATGCAAAATGAATATAATCCTAGAGATTGGCGCATATTCATTGATTCTTCCAAAAGTAGCTTAAAAGCAGTTTTGCTACATGTCACTATTCTGATAGCACTAAGCACAAATACTAAAGAGACATACGCATCAATGAAAAAATAATACAGTTAATTATATATGAAGACTACAAGTGGAAAATATGCGCAGATTTAAAAGTGGTAGATCTTTTTTGCTTTGAAAAAGTATTGAGCCCAGAAGGTGTTGCTTTTACTGAATTGCACCGAATTTTTCCACGATTAAGCGGCATGAAAGTAAAAGAAGGTATGAACTCTAACTACTTTATTAAATTAGATTTATATTTCATATCATAATGTTTTTATTTTATAGGAACTCTTAATGGACCGGACATTCGTCTTATGAAGGACCATGAATTTGAGGTTGCATTGAATGATATCAAGCTATTGGCCTGGAATTGTGTGAAATCAGTAATAGAAAATGTATTAGGAAATCATCGGTCTGAAAAGTGACGAATTTAAATCAAAAATATGCTAACCGCACTTAAAAACTTAAACGTTAGAATGCCATTGAAAACACATTTTTTGAATTACCATGCCAAAAAATTTAATGAACAATCACCAACCGAATCTGATGAACATGGCGAGAGATTACACCAAGTAACAGCCAGGCTCGAACACTGGTATAGCGGCAAACAACTTGATTCGCTATTAGGAGATATTTGTTGGAATCTGCAGGAGGAAGAAGAATAAATTTCTAAATAAAAACTTTAACTTTAATTACTTAACAAAAAAATTTTTAAAAAACGAAATTCCACAGTAAAATTTCCCTTAGGAAAAATAAAACTTCTTTCTAATATCCCAAGTCGTTTTAGAAACATAATTTTTTTTTTGAAAAAAAAATTAATTTTTTTATCGAAATTTCGAAATTTTTGTTTTTTAAAAATTCATAAAAAATTAAAAAATGCAGGTAGACTTCTCATTTTTTGCAGACATATAAAAAATGAATCTGGTAACAAAACAAGCCATAAATGTTTAAAATCTGTTGGCAACTTTTGATTTTATTTACAAAAGTCGACAAATTTTAATTAATTTAAGAATGTCATAAAACGCAATATTTGTATGGGAGCCCCCCTAAGAGGTGGAGTTACCGATTAAAAAATTCTTAGAATTAAGAAATAAAGTCATAAATGCTTTCATCTTTGTATTTTATTGTGCTTACAAACCACACAAATCGGTCTTTTATTGTGCAGTCAAAACCGCATATTGGCGCATATTCATTGATTCTTCCAAAAGTAGTTTAAAAGCAGTTTTGCTACATGTCACTATTCTGATAGCACTAAGCACAAATACTAAAGAGACATACGCATCAATGAAAAAATAATACAGTTAATTAAATATGAAGACTACAAGTGGAAAATATGCGCAGATTTAAAAAAATTGCATCAGCCACTTTTCAGCGGTTAATGAATGATGTTCTGGCAGATTTTATTAATAAGATCTGTTTGGTGTACTTAGATGACATTATCATTTTTTCCACTTCATTGCAAGAACATTTAGCTTCACTTGCTAAGATATTTCAACGATTGAAAGATGTGAACTTGAAGGTACAAATTGGATAAGAGTAAATTCCTCAAAAGAGAAATTAATTTTTTGGGACATATTGTAACTGAAGAAGGTATCGAACCAAATCCAGATAAAATAGAATGTGTAAAAAATTGTCCATTACCTACTACACAAAAAGAAATAAAACAATTTCTTGGATTGGCGGGGTACTACAGAAAATTTATTAACGACTACTCAAAAATCGCTCGACCAATGACCATATACCTTAAGAAAGATAGTAAAATTAATATTAATGACTCTGAATACAGAGGTTTCGAGAAATTGAAAATACTGTTAATTAGCTAACCCGTTTTGTCGTTTTAATAAAAAGTTTACTTTGCAAACAGATGCAAGTAATTTTGCAATAGGAGTAGTGCTTTTCCAGGATGGACATCCCATTTGGTATGCGAGTAGAACACTCAATGAGCATGAACAAAATTATAGCACAATAGAAAAAGAACTATTGGCAATGGTTTGGGCTACACAGCATTTGCGACCATATCTTTTCGGCAGACGATTCACTATTGAAACTGATCATAGACCACTTACTTGGCTATTTTCTATTAAGGAGCCAAATTCAAAACTGATAAGGTGGAGACTGAGATTGCAGGAATTTGACTACGAAATAAATAAAGGTTAAAGGTCTGTTATATCGTGCTTCTATCAGCGTACGCCGATTTTGGTCAATAAGCCGTTTCATACGTTTCGACAACGGAAATACACGCCAACAGCGTAAAGAAACCGATAAAGCTGCAGTCATAATGGATATATTTTTAATGCTGAACGATAATTTACATAGCAATTACGTAGCAGGAGCCAATGTAACAGTTGATGAACAATTGTATCCTTTCTGAGGTGGAACTGGGTTTACACAATATATACCATCCAAAACCGCCAAGTATGGAATTAAAGTATGGTGGGTATGTGACTCCGTCTCCTTTTATCCAATTAAAGGACAAATTTATACTGGGTTGTCGGCAAAACGGGGAACAAGAGAAAAACGTAGGCGAAAGAGTAGTAAAGGATTTGTGCGTCAATCTTTTTCGTGGAAGCGGACGGAATATTGTTTGCGATAATTTCTTTACCAGTTACAATTTAGCGAAAAGTTTGATGTTGGACAGTAAGTTGTCGATGTTAGGTACAGTAAATAAACGACGTGTTTTTGTACCAACGCAGTTTGGTAGAATCAACTATTTTTGGTTACAGCAACAATATTTCCATGTGCTCCTACATCCCAAAGAGAAATAGATCAGTTGTAGTCCTTTTTACAACGCATAATAAAAGCGAAATAGAAGGTCCAAAGAGGAAGCCACTTATGATATTGGACTATAACAAATATAAAGGTTGCGTTGATATCATGGATAAATCTTTGGCCGAATATTCTACAAAGCGACGAACAAATAGATGGCCTTTGGAGACAAAGTAATAGATTTTTTAAAAGCACATCTAACTGCACCAACGCAACATATTTTCAATACTTCTATGTGGTTAACATCTGAATTTAAGTTTTGGGATACAAATTCTTCTTTAATCAAAAATTGTATTAAGATCTTAAATAATTATATTAATAATTTATCATTTAAAGAAATATATTTATTTTTTAAATCTGTAGAACCTCAAAATTTAATTTTGAATGCTCCTATTAATAATTTGTATAATTGTTATTATTCTATTAATGAATCTATTAATATATTAGAAGAATTATTAAAATTTCAATTTTATGATAATGATAATGAAATTTTGTTAAATTTATGTAATATTATTGACAAAATTGTTTCAAAAAAAAAAAAACACTATTTTTATATTATCTCCTCCTAAGGCAGGAAAAAATTTCTTTTTTGATACATTTTTTCATTATTGTTTAAATTTTGGACAAGTTGGAAATTTCAATAGATATTGTGCTTTTCCTTTAATGGAATGTGTTGAAAAAAGAATAATACTTTGGAATGAATCTATATTAGAAGAATCAGCAACAGAAAGTTACTATGTTAATAAACAAAAGTCACAACAAACAATAAAAATAGGAAAATAAAAAAAATTGGGCGATTAATAATAATAAAAATAAAATAATACAAAAGACTTGTGAATTAATAATAAAAAGGTAATCATTTTTGCTTGCAAAAAGCCGGAGGTCGTATTTTTAATTTTTGTATTTAAAGGAGAAATGAAATCCATAGCATAACAGAAGTAAGGCTTAAAAAGCGAAAACTAAGGGCAGCTGCAATTCATTCGAGATGAGTGATCAGTTGTAAAAAATTATATTTAATAAAATAAATTTATTTTAATTTAACTTTTACACGTTCAAAAAGAACTTTCGTTTAAATAAAGACGCGTTTAAATATGTATTAGAAACGTTTGCACAAGAAGCACGGCCCTGTTCATAAAAAAAGCCACAAGCAATATCCTGTTTTTTTGACATTAAACTTGCCAGCTTTTCGTCTTCCTTTGGTGTCGTTGTTTTTGACCTGGAAAAATAAATCTTTATATTTAAGTATAACAAAAATTTATATAAATCACTTTTTAAACATTTTATACTTAGATTTTAAAAATTAAACACTTTTTAAGTTTATAAAAAGAGAATTGAAAAAAATTCCGTTGCTAAAATATAAGCGTAGAAAAACTTAACTACGATCGTAATACAGAATACCTACAATCGAAAGAAACGGAGCGGATTCGAAACTCTGAATACCAAAACTGCCAAACGGAGAAAATTTCGTTTCGAATCGAAAGTCAGAATAGGGGTCAATAACTATTTGTCGAAATAACATAGGAAAAATTTCGATCTGTTATCACACAATTGATAGTAGTAATCAGTTGTACATAAGACATACATAAGTAAACATCAAGTTGAATTAAATAATAGTGAAATATTAAATAAACTATTGTAATATTTAGGTGTGTTTAATATATACATATAGCTTTCTTAATGTAAATTTCAATACTGCTGATTATTATTTTGCAATTAAAAGAATCCCGGTTTATTAAAAGGACAAAAAAAAAACAACGTTCTTAAAGATACATATTAACGTAACAACTGGTTTCAGAAGTAAGATTACAATTAAATAAAAAGCCATGAAATGAAATTCGAAAAGCTAAAAGTGGAGCAGCTTAACCCTTTGCCTGTCCCCGAACAAAAAAAAATTAGGACGTACGTCCAAAACTTTTATTTTGTTTACAGTAGGTTCTGGGCATTATATTTTGTTTTTTACATTACAATATGTAATTTAAGTATTGTAGAATCAGTTTTTCTTAAAAAAAAGTGTGAGTCATATATGATACACACACACATTTTTTTAACATTACTTTTCAACCAGACGTTCTGCGTATCACATATGATTCACATTTTTTTTTTAATTTTCTTACAGAAGTTTTGTAAGCTTTTACAGTTACTGCTAAACAATGGATCCAAAAACTTTTTATGGCCGAAAAAGAATGAGAAGCATAGATTCTGATATTGAGGAGGAGGACCCATTCCAAGATAGTGGTGATGACTATGTTCCATCTGAATTAAGTTTTTCATTATCTTCCTCTTCTGATGATTAGCAGATTATGTGTTGGAAGAGGAAATTCCCTCTACCTCGGCAGCTTCCGCAATTCCAGAGTCCCAGCAATGGAACTCCACTTTTGAAGCAGGGGCCAGGATAAATTTCAATGGAAAATATGGCTTAAATAAACGCGTTGCGGTTGATAACGGGGAACCCATGCCAATTGACATCTTCCACCAGTTTTTTGATGAAGAGATAATACAATTGATGGTTACAGAAACAAATAAGTATGCAAAACAATTTATGGAAAATAATCAGATGCGTCGTAATTCTCGAATGTGCAGATGGTCAGATGTTACAATGAGTGAAATGAAAACGTTTTTGGGTGTTATTATCATCCTTTGTTTCATAAGATCAATATGAGCTACATTCGTTTTGCTTTAATTTTACGAAACTGGCATGTAAGTGATAATAACATTGCACCGCCTGGAGACCGATTATATAAGATTTAAAATTTTACCCAAATGTTAATTTCAAAGTACCAAGAAGAATACACTCCAGGTGAAGATATTTCGGTAGACGAAACAATGATTTCACACAAGGGTAGGCTTATATTCAGACAGTATAATCCTGGAAAAGCTCATAAATATGGCATAAAGATATTTAAGCTCTGTGAGATGAGTGGTTATGTTTAGAATTTTTCCATATATTGTGGGAAAGGAGCGAATTGAGTAAGTTGGCGTTACCGATAGCTAGTAAAAAGACGGAATTGCTGTTAGATCAACATCAATGCCCACGAAGTCAATGAAAAAGGAGAAACGGAAGTTTGCTACCGTGTAGCATCGAACAGCATGGATTTAGGCACAATACTTGCTGCTTGATAAAAATTAAAGTTGAGGAAGTGACTGAAAATTCTAGAGCAATTGAGAAAAATTTTTAAGAAACTTCTAGAACTAATAACGAAAAATTGTTAGCTGGATTTATTTATATAAAACTTAAATATTATTATAAAAAAAAATTTTTTTTTTACCAAATACATTAAAATTTATTTAACCGACCCATGTTCTTCTAGTTTTGTGTTAAAAAAAATCGACTTGCCTTGTAAAAAGTTTCAAATAAAATACATACATTTTTAACTGAATGTGTTTAACTAACCCTACATCTACACATGAAAGTACTTCCTTGAAACTTTCGTATACGTATTATAAATTAAAATTTCAATGAAATAGACTACTCTCATACATATTTATTAATGGTTTGCATGGGAACCTGAAAATTAGTTTTAAAAATTTCTTCGATACGAATAGTTGCAATAAATGTTATAATTTGTATTTTGATGAGCTAAATTTGCCGCCATTTTTTTACTACCTTTAGAACTAACTAAAATTGCAACTATTTAATCATAAAAGAGATCCCGAATGCTATGTATTTAGGTGCATTCTTTATTAAAGTTATACAGAAAATGGAAAGTGATGGGGATGATTCGACAATAAAGACAAAAAACTCGAAAGCTGTCATAGAACAGCAGCATAAAGATGTCTGTAAGCTCATTTTCTTGGTTGAAGTAAACATATCATATAAACATCCAGAAACCGATAAAAACATTTAAATCTCATATAATTTTCTGCACTTTCATGACTTTAGCAAGGTCTCAGAGCTACAAATCGCAACTAAAAGTCTTAAAAATTTACAATATAATGTAAAATGTTGTTGTCTGTCGAGCTGCGTACTTAGTTTTTACGATTTAGATTTGCCTTTTTGGCCAGCTTTTCAGGTCAAATACTCCTCTGTGCGATGTAAGAGACGATTAACGAAAAGAAAGCTGAACAACCAAACGAAAGCTGGAGTTGATGCACTTGCCCAACTTTTTGCTAGTTGCACATGACTAAGCAATGATTGTTACACAAATTCTTAAAGTTGCATACATTAGTATTAAAAATATTATTATTATTATTTTATTATTTTTTAAAAAAAGGCTGATTTTCAAATTTAATTTTATTTTATATAAATTTTTTTTTTTAATAATTGCTCAGGAAGAGCTTATTTATAATAGTAAAATAAATAAGCAACAAAACAAAGAAATTTCCTATATAATGTTAATGTTAGTAAAAGGTAACATTGGCTAACGTGAACTATAAAATGACCTTAAAATATTTTTCGTTATTACAACCTCCCAATAAACTAAATTAATTTTGTCTTTTAAATATGGCAGTATCAGAGGAAATACCGACTACTTTTAATAAATTATTTTGCTCATACATAAAAATACATAGTGCCAACGTTGAACCAACAATAAAAATAGTTTTGTTCACCTTTTTCGTGTAGAACTTAAATTATATATAAAAAGTGATTTTAAAACTTTGCAATGTGTAATAATAACGACGAAATAATTAACAAAGGTGAAATAAAACGTTCGAAAAATTTTACGGCTGAAGAAATTTTGTTGGTGGAAAATTATAGATTTATATTAGAAAATAAAAAATATGAAGGCAGAAGGAAGAAGCTTGGTTGAAAATTGAAAAAGAATTTGAAGCAACAATTGGCATATACAGAAACTAGAGGGCTTTGTGCGATAAATATGAAATGGTAAAACGCAAGTCCAAGTCAGAAATGGCTCAACGTAAAAGTGAGATGTATTTAGATGATTTGAAATGTATCTTATGATATCCGAAATCTATGTACAAATTCAATATGATAATAATACTCAATATAATTAACTTGCTCCCGAAATTTTTAGTTGCTCTTTTAGGCTGGGTAGGAGTATTTTCAAAAATATCTTCTAAGTCATTAATACAGAGCAAACGTGACCGGTTTTCCATTTTTAATTAAAATTTTTTGAAAAATTTAAAGATTTATTAATTTTTTTAATTTTGCCACATTTTTCCTTATGTAGCGAAAAATATGGCATCACTAAATGCATAAACCTTACGTTAAAATTAAAGGTAAGACTATCTTAGCTTATCGGCCACTTTTAGGTTAAGGTATACATAGTTATAATAACGAAAAACCGTTTATCTGTCCGGTAACATCCTACCTTTAGCTAATGGTGAGTTGTAATAATGGCCCTGAATATGAAATTTTGTTTACATTTTTATGTTGGGTCATAATGACCTAAAGGATCGTAGGAAGGGCCATGGGATGCAGAAGGGGTAATATCGTTCCCTTACAAAATTGCTTTTTATAAAAGGTAATCAAAGTAAAAAAACAAAAAATTCATTATAAATAATAAAAATTCTCATAGAGGATAAGCAAACAGTAATAGAGCTTCATAATTTATTTGTAATAAAAGACAAAATACCGTTGAATAAAATAAAACAATAAAAAATCCCCAGATAAAAGACAGTGAAAATCGAGTTAAATTAACCCTTTAACTACTAAGACCGTCTGTAAAAGGTCATCTAAAAAACAAAATTTAAAAAAACGGTACATTTTTTTTTAATGCACAGAAAATTATCTTTCGAACAGTGCTAGTTCAAACGTGCTTCGTTGATTAGTTTGCAAGCAATAATCATTTGTATTTTTATTTGTGATTTTAGTGAAAATAAAAACTAAAAAAAAAACTTTCCAATTGCTCAATCGATTTGGGAATTTCTGGTAAGTATTTGAAATGTTTACTTTTACTATTTGTTGCTAGTTTCATTCAAAATGCAAATACTTTGTTTTAATTGAGCTTTTTGTGAACACCGTCTGTAGACGGTGTTAGTGGTTTAGTAAAAAAAAATTAATTGTAACGTATTTTTAACTTAATAAAACGTATTCCTATTTATTATCAGTTTTCTTCATCAATATTTAAGAAATAGTTCTTAAAAAATGTCACAACATATACCAAAAACTCTGGATTATAAAAGGCGTAAAAAATTTAAGCTTTCTTCGCTGAGTAATCAGGAAATCGTCGATTTTATGGATTCAATCGAGGACGACGATGACTATGAAAACTCTGATGACAGCGTCGAAGACCCTGATTACCGTTGCGACGAACTCAAGCCAGTTCAATGATAAACGATTGTTTGGAACTAGTAGATTTTTCAATATTTGGTAATGCGGTAAATTTGTCGTTAAATGTAAGCAACTTTACTTTAAATGAAATTAGTGAAGAGCAAGAAACGTCTACTGTTGCTACCAATACGACACAGGATGTACCAACATTGGAATTATCGGAATCGATTTCAGTACAACGAATTCCGGAACTAGAAAAGACAGCCTTGTTTCAAGAAAAAAAAAGAAGAAAAACACGATCACCATTACCTCTTATGGAAATTTCGGGACCTCAAGTAGTGTCATCAGCTGGTGGCTTTAATGGGGGTAGTAAGTACTTCGAAACCAATTTATGTATAAATAATTTACAAATATTTTTTTTATTAGACTTGTCTAATATCAGCAAAGATTCAGCTGAACTAAAGACAATTATATGGCGCAAAAAATACATGCAGTTGCACGTTAACGAAGTTGCATTCAGAGGAAAAATAGACTTACCATTTGAAGTGAAGAAACTAAAAACGCGATTGGATTTTTTCTCTTATTTTTTTAACGACCACCTGATCGAGATGATAAGCATGGAAACAAATCGAGCTGCATTCATAAACAATGTTAATACACTATTCAAGGCCGACAAATATGTATGTAATTCGTCGATTTATTGGAGTATTAAAAATTATGTCGATTTTTCGTTACCCAAATATTGAATCGCACTGGAGTGAATATGGATTTCGAGTTATACCAGACTGCATGTCGAAAAATAAGTTTGAACAAATAAAAAAGCATTTGTCATTTAATGATCAGTCGCAACAGATTAAAAAAAGGTAATCCTGGCTTCGATCCTATTTTCCGCATAAGAAAAGTTGCAACACATTTGAATGAGCGTTTTGATACAATTCCAAAAAATTCTCGTTTATGTATTGACGAACAAATGTGTTCAACCAATATGGTTCATCACTTACGACAGTATTTGCCAGAAAGCCTCATCCATGAGGCGTAAAATTTTTCGTTTTGTGTGATAGCAATGGATACTCGTACGGATTTGAAATATGCACAGGAGCCAAAAACAATGATATTATTTTGCCTAATACACTAAATATTGGTACAACAGGCAATGTTGTAATCAGGTAATATCCGATTTGCTAACCATTTTTAATTTTTTTCAAAAATATTATTTTGTTATTTCTATATTAAATCAAATTGTCACAAACAGTGCCAAATTTTTGTATTTCGATAACTTCTACACATCTTTACAGCTCATGATATAACTTAGAGCACGAGGCATTTTTAGCCTTGGCACTGTTAGAACAAATCGAATTCCAAATTGCAAACTTCCAACCGACAAAAGCGACGAACTAAAGAAAGCACCACGGGGATATTCAACGGAATTCATTGGAACGGCTTATGGGGTTGACATCACCATGATTTTGTGGAAGGATAGAAAGAACGTAAGGCTGTGTTCAACGTATGTTGGCACTAAACCTTTTCAAAGAGCAAATTTAGTCAATCAACCAGCTAAAGTTTTTCGCTACAATCGAAAGAAAAAATCACACGAAAATATTGACTGCTCACAAATTATCCGTGAATATAATGCACACATGGGCGGCGTAGATTAAATGGACTCTTTTATGGGTCGGTATGGACTTAAAATCAAAACGCAAGATATGGCAACCAAAATTTATTACCATCTGCTTAATATGAGCATAATTTTTTTTTACTTTTAAAGATTTTTTCAAGATTTTTGAACTGAAAAGTAAAAAAGACATTGAATGCAGAGTTAATTTGAAAACAATTTCAAAGCGATATTATTGCTTTTCATCACATTACAAAATGATCGTTTTTCAGTCAGATTATCGGATTATAAAACTGATAAGGCAAAACGATATTTAAAACACATCACATTGTAACCATTGTTATCTACTAAAACTACTAATACAAATTTACAGGATTTTGGTTAAATAAAAAATGGATATTTAACAAATTTTGTTGTTAGCGTCTGTCATGTGTAAATCGTACCATGTAATTTGCTCTGTGTGATTGCACACTTACATAGTGCGGTGAGTCGGCGCTGAGTCAACGCCGTTAAAAGGTTTGATCAACTCAGGCATTCGTTTCGTAAAACACTAAACAAGACAGACCACTTGAGCCACATTAAGAAATATGTATAAAGTAAAGTTAACAAAATTTAATAGAAATAAAGAAAATTTAAATAGAATTTAAACAGTGAAGTGTTTAATTAATAAAGAAGAGCCACTGAGCAACAGGTTGTATTATACCAATATATAGAGACACTCAACCACCACCTTTTGGACATCAGCTTGAACGTTCAACCCCAATATTTTGTCCACCACTGATCTTCGGATAAAAGGCACCACCAGCTCAAGAAGAAGAGGTAAACATTTGTATAAATATGAAGAAAAAAGATTTTTTTTATTTATTCATAATAAATACAATTTGTGTCCTTTAAAAAAAAAAATTTTATTAAAAAATAACAATAACAATTTTTAACTTTTTCCTTTTAAATTTGTGTATGTAATATTTTTGGCAACCCTAAAGATAGTAAAAATGGAGGTACATTTTAATCATCAAAACAGATAGTATATCATTTATTGCAACTTTTCGTATCGACGACATTTTAAAAATTAACTTTCAGGTTTCCATGTAAATGATAAACAAATTTTTATGAAAAAATTATGTTTCATTAAAAAAGTAATTAATGAAATATGTTGGTATGAAATCTGGCATCACTTGATCTTAAGATTTAATGCACTTCTGTACAACACTTATCGTTATCATTCTGCTTTTAAAACGTCCTTTTTAACCTACATCATTAAATATTAAATAAATAAGTCCGACGTTTTATTTGAACATCACAACAAAATACCATGAAAAATTACGACTGAATAAAATTGCCCATCTCTGATGAAATGGTCAAGAAAAATCGTTCTTATACTACACAGACTTGTTTTTTTTTACTTGAAGTTTGATAGTGTCGACACAAATTGTAATGAGAAAATGTTCTATTTTGTTTGGCGACAATCAGAACAAAACATTTTATTTTCATATAAGAAAATCCAATGAAAATCTAAAGACTTGTAGAATAGTATGAAGCGATCTTTAATCATTATTTTGGAAACACATTTCGTGTATTTACAGCTTTTATGATAACAGAAATATTAGGAGATGATTCCAGAATCTAGAAGGATATGTCTGTTAAAAAAATTATCCCACCAAAAAAAATATGAGGAGGATTCAATAGTAAAATATTCAGTTTTGTAAAACTGCGTTTATAACCTTAAGGTCTTCTCTTACAGCTGACCACAAATATAGAGGTACTCTAAACACTGCTAATAGATATTTAAAATTTTGTAGTGTATTAATGTCGCGGTGTATGTATATCATAGTTTATAAATATATGTTGCGCATGCATATTGTAATTAATAAATATATGTCGTGGTGTGTGTATATTATAGTGTGTACTAAGCACACGCTGTGGTGAACGAACTGACGAATAATGTGCACCACAAGTTTAATGCACTCTTCAATATTTTGTTTGCAATAAACAAAAAGAATTTCATGTTACACACAACGATAATACAGTTAGCACTCGATGCATAGTGCAATGACTAGTGTGTTTTCAACACTAAAACTAAGCGTTTCATCCGCTCTGGCAAGAATAGAAACCAACTTTGTTTAAATCTAAAAATGTTTCTAAATTACAATTTACTGAATGTGATATCGGTCAAACTATACCCATCATTCCCAGAGTTATCAGTTTTCGATGCTTTGAACATAAAATAATGTTTCAGCTTTTCTGGTAAATGTAAAAAGAAATAAAAAGAAAAAATCTATTGTAAAATTTTCAAAAATTTTTTTTAGCACCCACCTAAAAACTAGGTCATAATGCAAAGGTTAAACACAAACTGTAGCCATTTTCTTATTTAACCTATTTGTAGTATGTAATTTCTTTGTGAATAAGAGTTTAATTTTTGTCGTCCAAAAGAGTAAATGTCCAACAATTGTAAAAGCGATTTCTAATTGAATCTAAGATTTTTACATAATTTGTAAATTATTTTTTATAAAAAAAATTAAAAGCCTTCATACAGTCATTTTGTTGTATTTAAAAAAGTCGTATATTTTAAACCAGTCACTTCGTAATTACAAAGAAATTTCGAGGGCGAACTTTTTAAATAAAACTGCTAGGAGTTTAATTGTGCCTCACTTGCAAAGAAGAGAACACAATCAAAGATTAACTCGTTCTCTACGTAATATTATTCATACAATATTAGGATCTGATTCTCTTTATCCGCCCGTTACTCAAAAACCTAAGACTACAAGCAAATTATACTATATATGCCCTAATAAATTGAAAAGAAAAACTACACACGCCTGTCTAGAGTGTAAAAAGCCAATGTGTATGGGATGTAGCAAACGGCTATGTATTAACTGTGCGGATACTGAATTTGAATAACGATTATTTTACACTTAAAGAATAATTTTTTACGAGTAATATATTTTTTATGAGAAATTTTATTATATTTTTCGTAAGTTCGTAAGGCTTTAGAAAAATGCAATTTATTTTTTGTTAAAAATTTTTTTTTTTTGGTTCTAATGAGAACAATATGAATGTATAAATTTTTATTTATGTAAAAGATGGCTATGAAATAAAGTAAAATTTTTTTTAAATAGAAAATTGTTCTTTGTTTTTTTTTTTAAGAAATTTGTTTTAAAGTATTTAATCTAAAATAATCTGGATAAAAAATTGACAAAAAAAAAATATACACATAAAAAATTATATTAATAAATATTGTGGTGTAAATGTTACTACCACTCTTGCTAAGTGTAAAAAAAATTCACCTATTAAGTAAAAGGTTAATATTTCTTATTTTCTATTAAAAGCTATAAATAGCACTAAAAATGCAAACTAAAAACGATCTGCTATTTTTATTTCCTACAAAAATACAAAGAGGCATATGGGGAGTATTTCTATGTCTATCAGGTTCTATTCAAGTGGAACGCAGTGTGTATCATCATAATATTGATAAATCATAACTAAATAAATGATGGTTTTTAAATTATGTCTATGACAAAATTCATTTCATTAATGAAATGGTTTTATTATATGAACGAAGAACTTGCATTGCTTTGATGAAAATTTAAATTTTGGGTTATGTATGTATATTTACAATATACAAACTATTTTGGGTTTAAATATTATTGATATATTTTCCTTATATTTACGACAATTTTAAGATTAAGGAAACGATTTTTGTAGTATGAATGAAGCGCTTTGTTGTACGAAAAACGATGACAAAATTGTATTTATAATGTAAAAAAATCATTGCATTTACGAAGGCTTTTCTTTTAGTGTTTACACTTAACTTTGTAAAACAAGGAAAAAAATGTGTTTTTATTCTAACTGATAAAATAAATTATATATAATTTTGTACTAACATAATTTAATTTTTATAGTAAACAAAATATAATGTTAGAATTTTTTGCTCTCATCTATAGTTTAAAAAAATAAACAAATTTGTAATTTTTTTTCTCATTTTGTTGCTTTTGTTCTACACAATACTGTATTTGAAATTAACCTAATCTAATATCGTCCCAACTTTTTTTATTATAACCAAAGTTATCCAGTTTCTATGCTTTAAGCATAAATTTGATATAAAATATACATTTTTCGGGTAAACGTAAAAAGAAATAAAAAGAAAAAATCTCTTACTAAATTTTCAGCATAAAGTGTTGTTTCGACATTAAATTTAAAATGTATTAAAACATATAAAAAAAATATAAGAACAACGCTTTGATTTTCGGGTACATGTAAAAAGAAATAAAAAGAAAAAATCTATTATTAAATTTTTAAGAATTATTGTCAGCATACGGATGTGATAACCCATAACCACATAAAAATAATTTTTCCCGGCACCTAAGATAGTAGCTTATAATTCAAAGACCAAAAGGAAGGTTGGTGTGTATCTTAAATAATAAATATTTTTTAACACTTAACTGGTATCGTGAGGGCAAATTAAACCCTATCATTAAACATTTTGTTGTAATGTTTTTATTTTTTAGCTGATGCGTACATGAATTTGGGTAATATTTTTATGTAGTGTGCTTAGGCTAACATCTTACTTATATATAATACAACAGAAGTTATACAAAAAACTTGGGGTCTATTTGGATCCCGATACCAAATAAGTTTTGTATTTCTTAACAAAATCTTTTGTTTTTAGGGGTTTTTATTAGTTACAAATGATGACTCGGAGATTAAATGAGGCTGCAATACGCGAACTCCTAGCACATTGAGTGCCAAGGGGTTTTGACGAAAACCCTCCCCGGGTGCCAAGCACATTTTTTGCTATAAACTGGTGTAAAAGTAAAAAATATTTAGTTGTGCGCCAATCCCGGATGATTATGTGATTTATTTCGGATTTTATAACGAGTTTTTTATGCCGCACGTTTCCGTACGACGTGGCACTGCACGACGGAATTGCAATCGTAAAAATCACTGTCATACGAAAATGTGCGACGCGATTTTTTTTGCTATTTCTTAATTTTTTTTTTCTTTTTACGCATTTTTCTTAACATTTATTTAAATTTTTTATTATATCTGTTTTTATTTTTATTTTGTGCTATTTTTTTATTTTTATGTATCTTCTTTTTTTGTTTTCTTTATATTTATTTTTCTTTATTTTATTTTTTTTTTATTTTTCTTTATTTTGTTTTATTTTTGTAGATTTGAATTAGAAAAATGGCTAAGCGAAACCTTATAGATCGTGAAATACGTGAAGCGTTGGAAGAAATTGATGATGATGATGATTTTTCATGCGATGACTTGAATGATGAGAACTGGGTACCAGATGATTCGGACACTGACTCTGATAATAACAATGATACTAATAACATTGATAACATTTACAACAGCGATACTGAAGACGACTGGGATATGGATGAGGACGAGCCAACAGCATTGTCAAACGTAGTCGGTTCTTCCGAAACAAACATTTGGACTGAATTTAGTTCTCGTCAGAAAACTTTTACATTCGCTGGGCGATCAGGCTTGCAACAGTCATTCCAACAGATATTTCCTGTTTGGATGCATTTCTCCTATTTGTTGACAAGGACGTTATTGAATTAATTGTATCAGAAACAAATAAGTATGCGGAGGAATGTGTAAATAAAGGTGCTGTTACCAGATTTTCTCGAAAAAAAAAATCCTTGGCCTTCTTTTGTGGATGGGTTTGGTGAAGGTCGGGTGTTTAAAAGACTATTGGTCCAAAGATTCGCTCTACAACTTTTCAATTCCGGGGAAAATAATGTCACGCAATCGCTTTCAACTATTGCTTAGTTTAATGCACTTCTCAGACAATAACTCAATTGTACCAGGTGATAGGTTTGGTAAAATAAAACCACTATTGGACATGTTCAAACGTACGTATCAGGTGAAAACATAGTAATTGATGAGACCCTTATTCCATGGCGTGGCAGACTATTATTCCGACAATATACACCAAATAAAGCTCATCCTTATGGTATAAAGCTTTTTTAGCTCTGCTCTACTGAAGGATTCACCTGTTCAGTGAAAATATACTCCGGAAAGTCATCAGGTGGACAGAGAGAAGTCGGTTTGGCACAAAGTGTTTGCGAGGATCTGATCATTGATTTGAAAGGTCAAGGTCGAACTTTATATGTAGACAACTTTAACACAAGCTATGAATTGGCTCGTTCAATGCTAGTTCAAAAAACACATGTTTTCGGTACACTCCGTGCCAACAAGAAACATTTCCCAAAAGAAGTTATGGTTGCTCCTATCAAGAAAGGCGAAGTAGTGGCTAGAGAAGAACCCAATGGTATAATTGTTCTGAAATGGAAAGATAAACGCGACGTCAAAATGCTATATAAGAAACATTCCCCGATAATGGAAGAGCCTTCATCTAGTCGAGGAGCGAGACGTAACAGACGAGCAAAAGAAAAGCCATTGGCTGTGCTAGAATACAATAAGGGGAAATCAGGCATTGATCTTTCCGACCAAATGGCTTCTTACTCAAATACCCTTCTCAAAGGGTTAAAATGGTATCGAAAGCTGGGAATTGAAATTTTACTCGAACTTTCCGATAAATTGAAATCAGGTAGAATAAAAGCCAACATTAGAGGAAGATATGGAAAATACTCCACTGGAGGTGAAGTATTTTCAAACAAAAATGGAAGAAATTTTTAATGTAACAGAGTTTGATAATACATTTAGCAAACAAACTCAAAGCATTTTACAGAAAATGGAAGAGTTCCAAGAAAGAGATAGTGGTTGGACTCTAGTTCAACTTATTAAACTAGAATTGAATTTAAATAAGTATCAACCACTAAAAGGAAAATCGTTTATCCTACTACCAAAACAATTATTATTAAAAAAGCCTGCATTAATGTACAGAATGAGGATAACTACTGTTTTAAGTGGGCTGTGATATCAGCGATTGCCGATTTAAAGAAACATGCAGCTTACACTTGTGTATATAAAGTAAACATATCAACAGAAATTATTAATGCTTATAAAAATATGAGCATTTTTGAAAGCAATAACCAAAGTGTTAGTATTAATCTGTTTGGCTACAACGAAACAGAAAATCTGGTAGTGGGACCATATTATAAAACGAAAGCGAAGAAAACAAAACACATCAATCTTTTATTTCGTGAAATAAAGACTAAACTAAATAATTGATAAAAAGTGTTTTACTGTGAAAATCCAGTCAGACTCCATGGGCGGTCTGACTGTATCTTGTTTTAGATCAAGGAATCGTCCTTGATTAACTTAAAAGTTTGCTAATTATTCACATATTTACTTATTTATTTTTACAGATTGATAAGATCTCAAAAAATAAAATATGAAAGGAGTATTTTTGTATGCGATGACTGCCTACAATATTTCAGTAATGGTGACAAGTTTGCGAAACATCAGAAGGTCTGCAGACAGAAGGTGTCTGATGTTCCAGAGTCCTCCGACTGTCTTCAGACACAGAGGATTTTATATGTGTCCAAGAACCATTGTTGTACAAAGACAGGGTTTGCGGGCTAAACAAGGATGGCTACTACATTCTGTATGCAGCCGGACCAGGTAAGACCAGATCTTGCATCATGGCCAAAAACAATCTTAAAGCTTTTCTTCTATTCGACTTCAGTAATAAGGACACCTGTACTATAGCCATCGAGAACAAGAGGCGAAAAGTATGGCTAATGAGCTGTTATATGGCACACAATCATGGATTATCTAATGTTATATTTAAAAACAGATGTTTTATTGCTAGCAGATGTTTTTGAAAACTTATGATTACTTTGCAAAACTATTTATAATCTAGATCCATGTCATTATTACCAGGTCTTTTATGGGATGCGATGCTGAAAATAACAGACATTAAACTAGATTTATTAACTGATATAGACATGATTACCTTTTTTCAAAAGGGAATCAGAGGAAGCATAGTTCAATGTTCACAAAGACATTCTGTAGCCAATAATAAATATTTAGAAAATTATAATAGTCAAATACCATCCAAGTACTTAATGTATATGGATGCAAATAATTTATATGGTTGGGCAATGTCAGAAGCTTTACCAGATGAGAATTTTGTGTGGGTAGATGACATTGAAATTTTCTCTTTACATTCAATTCCAGACAACTTAAAAACTGGTTATATATTAGAAGTTGACTTAAAATATCCAAGAGAAATTCATGACAGTTTCCTTTTTTTGTCAAAATAAAGCTCCTCCACAATCTAAAGAAAAAAAATTAGTCGTAGATTAAAATGACAAGCGTCAGTACATTATATACTATAAAAACTTGCAACAATGTTTAAAACATGGTTTGAAACTAGAAAAGATTCATCGAATACTAAAATTTAGTCAATCAGCTTGGTTGAAGAAATATATTGCATTAAACAATTTGCATAGAAGAAACGCAAAAAACACATTTGAAAAAAATTTCTTTAAATTACTCAAAAATGCAGTTTATGGTAAAACCATGGAAAACGTCGACAAACGTAAAGATGTTAAAATTGTTAATAAATAGGAAAGTGTGAGCAAAAGACTTGGAGCACGTGCTCTCATTGCAAAACCTGAATTTAATTCATTAAGTATTTTTGATGAGAGTACAATTACAGTTGAGTTAAACAAAAATTACTCTTTTTATAAAAAACCAATTTATCTGGTTTTGGTAATCTTGGAGTTGTATGATTTTCATTATGATTACATGTTACCCAAACATGAAAGTAAACTCGAACTAAATTATATGGACACGGATTAATTTATTTATAGCATAGAAACAGAATATTTCTACAAAGAAATAATTAATGACATAATTATGATACAATATTTGACACCTCAGATTATGAACTAAGAATCAATTTGAAATTCCGCAAAAGAATAAGAAAGTTTTAGGGATGATGAAGGATGAAAACATGGGTAAAATTATGAAAGAATTTGTAGGATTGAGAGCAAAAATGTACTCATTTAAAACGAAACTACTGTTTTAAGTGGGCTGTGATATCAGCGATTGCCGATTTAAAGAAACATGCAGCTTACACTTGTGTATATAAAGTAAACATATCAACAGAAATTACACAGTAAAAAATGATGGTTTACTTTTAAAACCCATTGGTATTAGTTTAAAACTTTAATTCTTATTATAAAACCATTTGGTTTTAGCTTTAAACCATTTCAGTATTAAATTCTAATTTAAAACTAAAAGGTTTTAATTTAATGGCAAATAAATTTAACTTAAAACCGTGAAGTTTTATTTTAAAACCATGAAATACTCATGCATGTCGATCAAATCTTAAATGGTTTAAAAACAAACCCTTTTTAACTTGAATTAATAATTTTTAGTTTAAATTTAAAACCAAAAAAAGAATTAAACCTCGCTCTCTCACATATTAATCCCTTTTGGTTTTAAAATTAAAACCAGAAAGTTTTAAAGTGCGCTCACACTCTCTCAGTTGTGTCTGGCAAGACGGCAAATTTAGTAATTTTGGTTTTAAAACAAAACCAAAAAGTTTTAAAGTGCTATTAAACTGTAAAATCATAGAGAGCACATGGAAAATTTTCACAATGTTTCTCAAGGTAAAATACGACGCAAAAGTGCAATTTCTACAAATTTGTGAAGATATTAAAAGTGAAGAGATTGCGCCTGAAACAATTCTATTTGCAGGTAGGTACATTTACCTATCAAAAGTGATTAAATGCAAAATGTTTGCCAAAAAGACATTTGTATTTTTCTTTGTAGTTCTTGAAAAACTAAAAATCAATACAGATTGCGAAATTTATTTGCATGATCGGGACGGAGCCGAGATTTGTGTGGACCAATTGTTGGGAGTCATATTGCAGTTCATGCACTGCAATTGCTTTTTTATAGAAATTCGAACTAACAATAATGACACTTCAACAAATGTGAAAGAATCGTCGAGTCACCTTATAAATCAGAAGGTAGGTATTTCATTATTTGCTATGCTTGCATTAAAAATGTCCTTCTTTACAAGGAACTTGAAACCTATTTAAAAAGCGGAGACATTTCAAATATTTTGAAGGAGTACGAAAGCAACAAGACTTTAACCGACAACTCTCGTCGCTCTTTGGTGCGCGAATCCGTACATTTTTTGCGAAAAAATTGTGGAAACCTTCCAAAGCGTGAGGAAAAAATTGCTTTGGCAAAATCAATTATACAGCTTTTTCCGTCCTACAAGGTAGCAAATAGCAAATTTGAAGGAATTGTGAGTATGCACTTTTGATTTGTTAATTTTTTTGTGCCTTATGTTAACAATACGATTTTAGAATCTTTTTTTCAACCCGGAATATAACACAGGTTATTTGGCTGCAAAATTGAAAAACTTAAAGCACAAGCTCACAAAATTCTCTGACGTAAGCAACAAAAAACTGAAATTGTCATCAGTTAGAGAGGAAGGCAAGGAAGAAGAACTTTCACAGGATGATCTGAAATTTTTTTAAAATTGCGTTGTTGCAGATGATTTGCAGGTTGTAAAGGAAAAGCTGTGTGAAACAGTTAAGGCCAGGATACAGTTTTGCGCAACAGAACCTAACGTTTTAGAACGCTTTCCTATATTTTTGTACGATTCGTCGCTGGTAATATGTTCAATTATGTTTTTTTAAACAAATTCTTAAGATTGCAGTTCTTATAGATTGCATTTGACTTCGCTCTTCGTTACGGAGAAGTGGCATCCAAGAGTTTTTTGGACAACTGGAGAAAGTATGAGCAAGTTTGGCAAAATCGTGGATATTTATGTAATAAATAACGACGTTTATTTACGTTTAGAAACTTTTGTAAGCAAACACTTCGACTTGGTCGCACATTGTTACGAAATTTCACCAAGAAATGCTTTTGAAATAGTTCGCTTTACTGATTTGCAGAACATAAGACCTTACGAATTTCATGTTATTAAAAATAAAATGCTTTTATTAGTTCCCAATCTATTAATTAAATAAAAATTTACTAAATATTTTGATAAAACTTAAAAACTGTTTTTTTTATTTGGGCTTAGGTTTGGAACTATAATACGGATAATTTTAATCCAGTTTTGGATTTAAATTTAATCCAATTTTGCTATAAATTTGAATCTAATTTTTGACTAAAATTTAATACTAAAATGAGATCAATTTGCAACCTCTTGGATTCAATTTTAAACTATTTTGGTTTTAGTTTTAATCCGGAAAAGTTTACTTTTAAAACCAAAAATGGTTTTGATTTTACTCCATTTTTGGTTTTAATTCAATGACAAGAATATTTCATCTCCCGAATTTTTTCTCTCTCATTTTTTTTATTTTTTTAATCCAAAATGGTTTTAATTTAAGACCATATCTGATTTTTCTATATAAAAACCAAAATGGTTTTAATTTCAAACTAAATTTTTTACTGTGTATTAATGCTTATAAAAATATGAGCATTTTTGAAAGCAATAACCAAAGTGTTAGTATTAATGTGTTTGGCTACAACGAAACAGAAAACCTGGTAGTGGGACCATATTATAAAACGAAAGCGAAGAAAACAAAACACATCAATCTTTTATTTCGTGAAATAAAGACTAAACTAAATAATTGATAAAAAGTGTTTTACTGTGAGAATCTAGTCAGACTCCATGGGCGGTCTGACTTTATCTTGTTTTAGATCAAGGAATCGTCCTTGATTAACTTAAAAGTTTGCTAATTATTCACATATTTACTTATTTATTTTTACAGATTGATAAGATCTCAAAAAATAAAATATGAAAGGAGTATTTTTGTA
The DNA here is from genome assembly GCA_941918925.1 of Phyto melanocephala. Taxonomy (NCBI): domain Eukaryota; kingdom Metazoa; phylum Arthropoda; class Insecta; order Diptera; family Rhinophoridae; genus Phyto; species Phyto melanocephala. The sequence goes on along the minus strand of OW799234.1, from coordinate 62,156,997 downwards.
TGCGATGACTGCCTACAATATTTCAGTAATGGTGACAAGTTTGCGAAACATCAGAAGGTCTGCGGACAGAAGGTGTCTGATGTTCCAGAGTCCTCCGACTGTCTTCAGACACAGAGGATTTTATATGTGTCCAAGAACCATTGTTGTACAAAGACAGGGTTTGCGGGCTAAACAAGGATGGCTACTACATTCTGTATGCAGCCGGACCAGGTAAGACCAGATCTTGCATCATGGCCAAAAACAATCTTAAAGCTTTTCTTCTATTCGACTTCAGTAATAAGGACACCTGTACTATAGCCATCGAGAACAAGAGGCGAAAAGTCTGGCTAATGAGCTGTTATATGGCACACAATCATGGATTATCTAATGTTATATTTAAAAACAGATGTTTTATTGCTAGCAGATGTTTTTGAAAACTTAAGATTACTTTGCAAAACTATTTATAATCTAGATCCATGTCATTATTACCAGGTCTTTCATGGGATGCGATGCTGAAAATAACAGACATTAAACTAGATTTATTAACTGATATAGACATGATTACCTTTTTTCAAAAGGGAATCAGAGGAAGCATAATTCAATGTTCACAAAGACATTCTGTAGCCAATAATAAATATTTAGAAAATTATAATAGTCAAATACCATCCAAGTACTTAATGTATATGGATGCAAATAATTTATATGGTTGGGCAATGTCAGAAGCTTTACCAGATGAGAATTTTGTGTGGGTAGATGACATTGAAATTTTCTCTTTACATTCAATTCCAGACAACTTAAACACTGGTTATATATTAGAAGTTGACTTAAAATATCCAAGTGAAGTTCATGACAGTTTCCTTTTTTTGTCAAAATAAAGCTCCTCCACAATCTAAAGAAAAAAAATTAGTCGTAGATTAAAATGACAAGCGTCAGTACATTATGTACTATAAAAACTTGCAACAATGTTTAAAACATGGTTTGAAACTAGAAAAGATTCATCGAATACTAAAATTTAGTCAATCAGCTTGGTTGAAGAAATATATTGCATTAAACAATTTGCATAGAACAAACGCAAAAAACACATTTGAAAACAATTTCTTTAATTTACTCAATAATGCAGTTTATGGTAAAACCATGGAAAACGTCGACAAACGTAAAGATGTTAAAATTGTTAATAAATAGGAAAGTGTGAGCAAAAGACTTGGAGCACGTGCTCTCATTGCAAATCCTGAATTTAATTCATTAAGTATTTTTGATGAGAGTACAATTACAGTTGAGTTAAACAAAAGTTACTCTTTTTATAAAAAACCAATTTATCTGGTTTTGGTAATCTTGGAGTTGTATGATTTTCATTATGATTATATGTTACCCAAACATGAAAGTAAACTCGAACTAAATTATATGGACACGGATTAATTTATTTATAGCATAGAAACAGAATATTTCTACAAAGACATAATTAATGACATAATTATGATACAAGATTTGACACCTCAGATTATGAACTAAGAATCAATTTGAAATTCCGCATAAGAATAAGAAAGTTTTAGGGATGATGAAGGATGAAAACATGGGTAAAATTATGAAAGAAATTGTAGGATTGAGAGCAAAAATGTACTCATTTAAAACGAAACTACTGCCGATTTAAAGAAACATGCAGCTTACACTTGTGTATATAAAGTAAACATATCAACAGAAATTATTAATGCTTATAAAAATATGAGCATTTTTGAAAGCAATAACCAAAGTGTTAGTATTAATGTGTTTGGCTACAACGAAACAGAAAACCTGGTAGTGGGACCATATTATAAAACGAAAGCGAAGAAAACAAAACACATCAGTCTTTTATTTCGTGAAATAAAGACTAAACTAAATAATTGATAAAAAGTGTTTTACTGTGAGAATCCAGTCAGACTCCATGGGCGGTCTGACTGTATCTTGTTTTAGATCAAGGAATCGTCCTTGATTAACTTAAAAGTTTGCTAATTATTCACATATTTACTTATTTATTTTTACAGATTGATAAGATCTCAAAAAATAAAATATGAAAGGAGTATTTTTGTATGCGATGACTGCCTACAATATTTCAGTAATGGTGACAAGTTTGCGAAACATCAGAAGGTCTGCGGACAGAAGGTGTCTGATGTTCCAGAGTCCTCCGACTGTCTTCAGACACAGAGGATTTTATATGTGTCCAAGAACCATTGTTGTACAAAGACAGGGTTTGCGGGCTAAACAAGGATGGCTACTACATTCTGTATGCAGCCGGACCAGGTAAAACCAGATCTTGCATTATGGCCAAAAACAATCTTAAAGCTTTTCTTCTATTCGACTTCAGTAATAAGGACACCTGTACTATAGCCATCGAGAACAAGAGGCGAAAAGTCTGGCTAATGAGCTGTTATATGGCACACAATCATGGATTATCTAATGTTATATTTAAAAACAGATGTTTTATTGCTAGCAGATGTTTTTGAAAACTTATGATTACTTTGCAAAACTATTTATAATCTAGATCCATGTCATTATTACCAGGTCTTTTATGGGATGCGATGCTGAAAATAACAGACATTAAACTAGATTTATTAACTGATATAGACATGATTACCTTTCTTCAAAAGGGAATCAGAGGAAGCATAGTTCAATGTTCACAAAGACATTCTGTAGCCAATAATAAATATTTAGAAAATTATAATAGTCAAATACCATCCAAGTACTTAATGTATATGGATGCAAATAATTTATATGGTTGGGCAATGTCAGAAGCTTTACCAGATGAGAATTTTGTGTGGGTAGATGACATTGAAATTTTCTCTTTACATTCAATTCCAGACAACTTAAACACTGGTTATATATTAGAAGTTGACTTAAAATATCCAAATGAAATTCATGACAGTTTCCTTTTTTTGTCAAAATAAAGCTCCTCCACAATCTAAAGCAAAAAAATTAGTCGTAGATTAAAATGACAAGCGTCAGTACATTATATACTATCAAAACTTGCAACAATGTTTAAAACATGGTTTGAAACTAGAAAAGATTCATCGAATACTAAAATTTAGTCAATCAGCTTGGTTGAAGAAATATATTGCATTAAACAATTTGCATAGAAGAAACGCAAAAAATACATTTGAAAAAAATTTCTTTAAATTACTCAATAATGCAGTTTATGGTAAAACCATAGAAAACGTCGACAAACGTTAAGATGTTAAAATTGTTAATAAATAGGAAAGTGTGAGCAAAACACTTGGCGCACGTGCTCTCATTGCAAAACCTTAATTTAATTCATTAAGTATTTTTGATGAGAGTACAATTACAGTTGAGTTAAACAAAAGTTACTCTTTTTATAAAAAACCAATTTATCTGGTTTTGGTAATCTTGGAGTTGTATGATTTTCATTATGATTACATGTTACCCAAACATGAAAGTAAACTCGAACTAAATTATATGGACACGGATTAATTTATTTATAGCATAGAAACAGAATATTTCTACAAAGAAATATTGGTTGAAGAAATATATTGCATTAAACAATTTGCATAGAACAAACGCAAAAAACACATTTGAAAACAATTTCTTTAATTTACTCAATAATGCAGTTTATGGTAAAACCATGGAAAACGTCGACAAACGTAAAGATGTTAAAATTGTTAATAAATAGGAAAGTGTGAGCAAAAGACTTGGAGCACGTGCTCTCATTGCAAAACCTGAATTTAATTCATTAAGTATTTTTGATGAGAGTACAATTACAGTTGAGTTAAACAAAAGTTACTCTTTTTATAAAAAACCAATTTATCTGGTTTTGGTAATCTTGGAGTTGTATGATTTTCATTATGATTATATGTTACCCAAACATGAAAGTAAACTCGAACTAAATTATATGGACACGGATTAATTTATTTATAGCATAGAAACAGAATATTTCTACAAAGACATAATTAATGACATAATTATGATACAAGATTTGACACCTCAGATTATGAACTAAGAATCAATTTGAAATTCCGCAAAAGAATAAGAAAGTTTTAGGGATGATGAAGGATGAAAACATGGGTAAAATTATGAAAGAAATTGTAGGATTGAGAGCAAAAATGTACTCATTTAAAACGAAACTACTGCCGATTTAAAGAAACATGCAGCTTACACTTGTGTATATAAAGTAAACATATCAACAGAAATTATTAATGCTTATAAAAATATGAGCATTTTTGAAAGCAATAACCAAAGTGTTAGTATTAATGTGTTTGGCTACAACGAAACAGAAAACCTGGTAGTGGGACCATATTATAAAACGAAAGCGAAGAAAACAAAACACATCAGTCTTTTATTTCGTGAAATAAAGACTAAACTAAATAATTGATAAAAAGTGTTTTACTGTGAGAATCCAGTCAGACTCCATGGGCGGTCTGACTGTATCTTGTTTTAGATCAAGGAATCGTCCTTGATTAACTTAAAAGTTTGCTAATTATTCACATATTTACTTATTTATTTTTACAGATTGATAAGATCTCAAAAAATAAAATATGAAAGGAGTATTTTTGTATGCGATGACTGCCTACAATATTTCAGTAATGGTGACAAATTTGCGAAACATCAGAAGGTCTGCGGACAGAAGGTGTCTGATGTTCCAGAGTCCTCCGACTGTCTTCAGACACAGAGGATTTTATATGTGTCCAAGAACCATTGTTGTACAAAGACAGGGTTTGCGGGCTAAACAAGGATGGCTACTACATTCTGTATGCAGCCGGACCAGGTAAAACCAGATCTTGCATTATGGCCAAAAACAATCTTAAAGCTTTTCTTCTATTCGACTTCAGTAATAAGGACACCTGTACTATAGCCATCGAGAACAAGAGGCGAAAAGTCTGGCTAATGAGCTGTTATATGGCACACAATCATGGATTATCTAATGTTATATTTAAAAACAGATGTTTTATTGCTAGCAGATGTTTTTGAAAACTTATGATTACTTTGCAAAACTATTTATAATCTAGATCCATGTCATTATTACCAGGTCTTTTATGGGATGCGATGCTGAAAATAACAGACATTAAACTAGATTTATTAACTGATATAGACATGATTACCTTTCTTCAAAAGGGAATCAGAGGAAGCATAGTTCAATGTTCACAAAGACATTCTGTAGCCAATAATAAATATTTAGAAAATTATAATAGTCAAATACCATCCAAGTACTTAATGTATATGGATGCAAATAATTTATATGGTTGGGCAATGTCAGAAGCTTTACCAGATGAGAATTTTGTGTGGGTAAATGACATTGAAATTTTCTCTTTACATTCAATTCCAGACAACTTAAACACTGGTTATATATTAGAAGTTGACTTAAAATATCCAAATGAAATTCATGACAGTTTCCTTTTTTTGTCAAAATAAAGCTCCTCCACAATCTAAAGCAAAAAAATTAGTCGTAGATTAAAATGACAAGCGTCAGTACATTATATACTATCAAAACTTGCAACAATGTTTAAAACATGGTTTGAAACTAGAAAAGATTCATCGAATACTAAAATTTAGTCAATCAGCTTGGTTGAAGAAATATATTGCATTAAACAATTTGCATAGAACAAACGCAAAAAATACATTTAAAAAAAATTTCTTTAAATTACTCAATAATGCAGTTTATGGTAAAACCATAGAAAACGTCGACAAACGTAAAGATGTTAAAATTGTTAATAAATAGGAAAATGTGAGCAAAACACTTGGCGCACGTGCTCTCATTGCAAAACCTGAATTTAATTCATTAAGTATTTTTGATGAGAGTACAATTACAGTTGAGTTAAACAAAAGTTACTCTTTTTATAAAAAACCAATTTATCTGGTTTTGGTAATCTTGGAGTTGTATGATTTTCATTATGATTATATGTTACCCAAACATGAAAGTAAACTCGAACTAAATTATATGGACACGGATTAATTTATTTATAGCATAGAAACAGAATATTTCTACAAAGACATAATTAATGACATAATTATGATACAAGATTTGACACCTCAGATTACGAACTAAGAATCAATTTGAAATTCCGCAAAAGAATAAGAAAGTTTTAGGGATGAAAACATGGGTAAAATTATGAAAGAATTTGTAGGATTGAGAGCAAAAATGTACTCATTTAAAACGAAACTACTGCCGATTTAAAGAAACATGCAGCTTACACTTGTGTATATTAGGTAAACATATCAACAGAAATTACTAATGCTTATAAAAATATGAGCATTTTTGAAAGCAATAACCAAAGTGTTAGTATTAATGTGTTTGGCTACAACGAAACAGAAAACCTGGTAGTGGGACCATAATATAAAACGAAAGCGAAGAAAACAAAACACATCAATCTCTTATTTCGTGAAATAAAGACTAAACTAAATAATTGATAAAGTGTTTTACTGCCAGAATCCAGTCAGACGCCATGGGCGGTCTGACTGTATCTTGTTTTAGATCAAGGAATCGTCCTTGATTAACTTAAAAGTTTGCTAATTATTCACATATTTACTTATTTATTTTTACAGATTGATAGGATCTCAAAAAATAAAATATGAAAGGAGTATTTTTGTATGCGATGACTGTGTAGTGCATTATACATGCATACACAAACATACATACATAAAAATAAAAAAAGAAAAGAAAGACAAACCAAAATGAAAATACAATAGAATATAAACAAAAACAAATATGAATAAAAAGTATATGACTTGCAATTCAGGTGAATGGTGTCAATTGATATCGGTCACTAGAATGCATAATAATTAAATATATGATATTGATGTCATAGTAAGTAGAATATAAGTAATTATGTAAACAAATAATTTTAAGTAGGGCAATTAGCTAAAGAAATAGAATAAGAATACACAAAATTAAAATAGTATATAAGTTGTTAAGATTTAAATAAAATTAGTTAGTGATAAGACTAACACAAAAGCTATTTGTTGTATTTTAATTTAATGTTTAAACACTTCGGCAATTGACTTTGCCATCTCTATAGAGCCGACTAAGTTTCTAAGGCTCTCTAATAAATTAAGAAACCTATAGGGCAAAGTTATCACAATTTTAACACACATATCATCACACTTTTATCACATGGCGATCCTGCCGACCGATTTACAAAATTAGATACTAGGATTGAATTCCCTTTTAAGTTATGGAAATAGAAGAAACAAAAGAAAAGCAATACATCGACCAGCTGTTTAAGAAATATGAGCAGTTGCTTATAGAAGAATACGTACCTCAACCGATAGAAGCCACTGTACAGGCCCCTAAATACAATCCAAGTAAAAAGAAGATAAGTATAGAGGAATACTTTAAACGCCTGCATAAGTCCAAGGCACCAAGGAAAGAAAATACGAAGAAGGAAGTCAAAGAAAAGAAAAGAGGCGGAAAAGCAGTCAGAAAACGAAAACTCATTGCAGAGGCTTACCGAAGATTTCATCTAACTGCCAACAAGGTTGAAAAATCGAAAATTTTGAACGAAATACGGAATATAAGAAGAAACTATTAGTAGGATTTTCATCAAAATGGGTGGATGGTTTTCCAAGGAAGCCATCATTGTGAACGAGAACAATAGAGGAGTGCTGACAGTTACCCAGGATCATATGCAACAAATAATTTTGGTCCTTTTGATTATAAGATGTTTCCGTACAAAGTCCAGACAGTGCATCAGCTGTTAGCTGCTGACCGCCAATCGCGTCTAACATACGCTCAAGCCATCCTGAATCACCACCAAGAGGAAGATGATTTTTCATCAAAAATAATCATGAGTGATGAGGCCCATTTCCATCTTAGCGGGTACGTAAATAAGCAAAATTTACGCTTCTGGGGCACTGAAAATCCGCGTGTAACCCACGAAGAGCCATTACACCCGCTCAAAGTTACTGTATGGTGTGCTGTTTTCGCTGGAGGAGTCATCGGACCTTTTTTCTTCGAAGACGTCGCGTGCCAAACGGTTACTGTGAATGGTGAGCGCTACAGAGCAATGATCAACGAGTTCTTTTTGCCGCAACTTGATGAATTGGGATTGGAAAACAAGTGGTTCCAACAGGACGGTGCAACAGCACACACTGCACGTGCCACAACCGATATGCTGAAGGATGCATTTCCCGGACGCCTAATCTCCCGTTTTGGCGATTTGAACTGGCCAGCAAGATCGCCTGATTTGACCGCTCCAGACTTCTTTTTGTCGGGCTTTTTGAAGTCGCGGGTTTATGTCAACAAGCCTCAGACTCTTGCAGCTCTTAAAGACAATATCCGTCAAGAATGTGAGGACCTATCGCCGGAAGTTTTGGCCAAAGTGATGGAAAATGCCATAAAAAGGGCTCAAATGACAATCAACTGTGGCGGCGGCCATTTACATGACTTCATATTCTCGACTTGATGTAAAAAAAATTAAAAGACCAAATAAAAATACTCCACAAGAAGAATCAAAGTTTTTCATTTTTTTTTTTAAATTACAGCCAAAAAACATCGGAAGGTTATTTTTGCGCCACCTTGTATATAAGTTGTTAAGATTTAAATAAAATTAGTTAGTGATAAGACTAACACAAAAGCTATTTGTTGTATTTTAATTTAATGTTTAAACACTTCGGCAATTGACTTTGCCATCTCTATAGAGCCGACTAAGTTTCTAAGGCTCTCTAATAAATTAAGAAACCTATAGGGCAAAGTTATCACAATTTTAACACACATATCATCACACTTTTATCACAACTGCCTACAATATTTCAGTAATGGTGACAAGTTTGCGAAACATCAGAAGGTCTGCGGACAGAAGGTGTCTGATGTTCCAGAGTCCTCCGCCTGTCTTCAGACACAGAGGATTTTATATGTGTCCAAGAACCATTGTTGTACAAAGACAGGGTTTGTGGGCTAAACAAGGATGGCTACTACATTCTGTATGCAGCCGGACCAGGTAAGACCAGATCTTGCATCATGGCCAAAAACAATCTTAAAGCTTTTCTTCTATTCGACTTCAGTAATAAGAACACCTGTACTATAGCCATCGAGAACAAGAGGCGAAAAGTCTGGCTAATGAGCTGTTATATGGCACACAATCATGGATTATCTAATGTTATATTTAAAAACAGATGTTTTATTGCTAGCAGATGTTTTTGAAAACCTACGATTACTTTGCAAAACTATTTATAATCTAGATCCATGTCATTATTACCAGGTCTTTCATGGGATGCGATGCTGAAAATAACAGACATTAAACTAGATTTATTAACTGATATAGACATGATTACCTTTCTTCAAAAGGGAATCAGAGGAAGCATAGTTCAATGTTCACAAAGACATTCTGTAGCCAATAATAAATATTTAGAAAATTATAATAGTCAAATACCATCCAAGTACTTAATGTATATGGATGCAAATAATTTATATGGTTGGGCAATGTCAGAAGCTTTACCAGATGAGAATTTTGTGTGGGTAGATGACATTGAAATTTTCTCTTTACATTCAATTCCAGACAACTTAAACACTGGTTATATATTAGAAGTTGACTTAAAATATCCAAGTGAAATTCATGACAGTTTCCTTTTTTTGTCAAAATAAAGCTCCTCCACAATCTAAAGAAAAAAAAATAGTCGTAGATTAAAATGACAAGCGTCAGTACATTATATACTATAAAAACTTGCAACAATGTTTAAAACATGGTTTGAAACTAGAAAAGATTCATCGAATACTAAAATTTAGTCAATCAGCTTGGTTGAAGAAATATATTGCATTAAACAATTTGCATAGAACAAACGCAAAAAACACATTTGAAAACAATTTCTTTAATTTACTCAATAATGCAGTTTATGGTAAAACCATGGAAAACGTCGACAAACGTAAAGATGTTAAAATTGTTAATAAATAGGAAAGTGTGAGCAAAAGACTTGGAGCACGTGCTCTCATTGCAAAACCTGAATTTAATTCATTAAGTATTTTTGATGAGAGTACAATTACAGTTCAGTTAAACAAAAGTTACTCTTTTTATAAAAAACCAATTTATCTGGTTTTGGTAATCTTGGAGTTGTATGATTTTCATTATGATTATATGTTACCCAAACATGAAAGTAAACTCGAACTAAATTATATGGACACGGATTAATTTATTTATAGCATAGAAACAGAATATTTCTACAAAGACATAATTAATGACATAATTATGATACAAGATTTGACACCTCAGATTATGAACTAAGAATCAATTTGAAATTCCGCAAAAGAATAAGAAAGTTTTAGGGATGCAAGGATGAAAACATGGGTAAAATTATGAAAGAATTTGTAGGATTGAGAGCAAAAATGTACTCATTTAAAACGGATAAAATGGAAGAAACTAAAAAAGCTAAGGGTGTCAAAAGTTGTGTTACTAAAAATCCAAGACTTTCTGATTTTAAAAATTGCTTATATAATATGCATATTTATGTAGGGTGAGGATATAGTCGACCAGGACTTTGTGTGGCAGATGATGGACAGTGGACCGAGGGAGAGAGGCGAACATGCGACGCGACAGAGTTAACGGGAAGACGCGGATAATAGGAAATGACAATTGAAACGGACAGAGCAGTATCATATACACCACTGAATAAAACAGACGTGCAACGTATAATTACCTAAATAAATCAATGAATATTTAAATACTTAGACTGATGTCTTCTACATTAGTTAAGTGCAGTTGTTATGTTGATGGTTCCACTGTTAACATAATCATACAGGCAGTGCTTTGAACTGTTAAGTGTTTCAATAGTAAGTAAAATCTATTAAAACCATGATACACATTCCACTGTAACCAGAATAGCTAAGTAAGCAATAATTATGTATAAAAATCGAATACACATAGAATCCCCTGTAAGCTAAATAGCAATGTTAGCAAATATTGTATTGTATAAAAATCGATGAACTGTTACTCAGAGCGTTTTATCCGCGCTAGCAAGAACCCAAATAATTGTATTTTTAATCAAAATTACAGTAGATAAGGCTAGAATTAAGAAATTAAATGTAGATTGTGGAACTTACACATTTAAATTGTTTGAAAAATATAGATTTACCCTTGCCTAAGAAATATGTAGCTTTGTTATGTAAAACATACATTGCTAATCTTCTAAGACTTCGATCGTATTAAACCAGGTTAGGTTGGACCTGGTAACAAGCGCAGGGAAGGCCTTAGAAAATTGCACACCTTCATACAAAACTCAACTAAGAGATGAGTTTGTTTATCATGTTATTGCTACTATTTCATAGGCATGACGACAACCTCTTGCCTATATTTAAAAAGTTGTTTAAATTAGTGTTAGTTTCCAAAATCGTACATAAGATTTATAGTGTTAGTAATTTAATATTAAGACTTTAGAATAAGGCACCAATAACTAGAGGGAATAATATAAGTACTGATCTGGTGAGGTGGCGTTATGTAAGAAATTACATAACATAGCTAAGTTATTCGCAGTGCAATCAGGTGTTCGATAAAATAGAGACAATTATACAAACATTGGTTTGCGAGTTCATTTGTACAATTTTCGTGTTGAAATTCGAAAGAAATGCTAAGTTAAGCTTCTTGATTTTAAAGTTTAAAAATAATCGAGAAAAAAAAATCACTTTTTGAATACAAAATAGGCAGAGGTAAGCACTGCAGTCACGAAAACAGAAAACTGATTAATAGGCTACATAAAAAAGGTAAGAGCTATAAAGAAATAGCAAGAATTGTAGGATGTTCAAAGAAAATGGTGGGAAATGCGGTAAAATGCAATTTAAAACCCGAAAATAGAGGAAGAAATCCTAAAATAACAGCTCATTTAGAGCGAAAAATTCTGTCACGTTAAAAATTATCCATTTGTTACCTTTTCTGTCATTAAAAAAGAATATAACCTGGATGTATCTACCTCATCCATAAGAAAGTTTCTAATTAAAAACAATTTTTAAAGCCAAAAGTGCGCGTAAAGTTCCATATCTAAAAAGCATATAGAGAAAAGATTATAACTCGCCGAAGATCATTTAAATTGGTCAATAAGCAAGTTGAGAAATATTTTATGGTCAGATGAAACAAAAGTCAACTTATTTAACTCTGACAGAGCAGCCTTTCCGTACAAAGACCACCCAACACCGAATTCTGCCCCCAATAAACAATAAAAACCATTAAACACGGCTGAGTGGGAAATGCCACTTCGATGGGAGTTTCAACACACATCGAAGCAATAAAGGTTTTAAGCTGGCCTGCACAGTCGCTTGGCATTTGTAATATACGTTGTGATCCAGTAAGTGCATCAACCATTAGAAGACGGCTGAATTAGCTGAATTATATCTGCTTAAGTCGTACTCAACGTAAATAATTTGTAAAACATTACTGGACTACTTTAATCATGTAACGCAAGTTTTGCCATTAAAAGAAGAAAAAGAGGAGCTATCGACATTGTAGGAAATATTGCCAACTCATTATTTGGCGTGTTAGACTCAAATTACGAAGCACAGATGTCAAAAACAATTAGGGAGCTACAGAAAAACGACGAATACTTGGACAAGCTTCTAAAAATCCAGACTTCGTTAAACGACTCCACCACTAACATCATCGAGCAAAATCAATTAGACATACAGGCTGAATTTGAGGAAATCGGCAATTAACTCCACAATGTTAAAGTCGAACAACACATGTTTATGCTTTCCATTCAGATGCTCATAGTCGCCAACAACATCCAACAAATGCACTCCTCTGTCATGGATGTTTTATTCGATAGCCACCATGACAAAATCAGTCCTCTCTTACTTACTCCTCAACAGCTGAAGGTAGAAATACAAAAAATACGGGCCCACTTGCCAGCCCACCTGCAGTTGCCAATCCATCAAAACAATTTATTGGAAGTATACAAGCTTATTCAGGTGAACGGAATCATTGCCAAGGATCACATAATATTTAGCATCGAGCTACCTCTTACTGATCCACGAGAGTTTCAGCTATTGCATATGATTCCAATTGCAGCACCAGTAAATAAAACTCTTACAATTGTGGAAACATCAACAAAATTGATCGCCATCAGCTTACATCGCGATGAATTCTTCCCAACGTTGCAGCATGAAGTTGATATTTGCTGGAGTTTAGGCGATATCTAAATATACCAGCAACCTATCAATCAACACGTCACCCTATGATCAATGCATGCGAACATGATTTACTGAATGATCAACCTTACCCAAGATGTAGCTTTCACAAATTAGAAGACACTACCATATGGCAGCATCTGCACCGTCTGAACCAATACGTGTTTCCCACAATAGACACCATCAAGTTAAATGCGGTGTGCAGCAATGAGATTATACCCATTACTCTAGAAGCCTGCGGCTTAATAACTATGCGCCCTGATTGTGTCATAAAAAATGACGTCATCACCATACAAGGTCGACAGCAAATTGTCACTTCCTTCCATACATCGACGTCTTACTTCCTGCCCGTGCTTGGTTGGACAAAACAACATACCAGCATGAACTTCAGCTCAAAGCAATTTAAACCAACACTACATGAACTTGAACTAGTTCAACAAGGGCTAGCACAAATTTCCAAGTCTACGCTTCCCACAAAGGAGATTGACCGCAGTATCCATGGGATAATTGTGGGATACATTGCAATGGCGTTAGTATTAGTGACTGCTATTACAACATTCTACAACAGCATGTTAACACATATATTCATTTGTCTTTTATTCTTGTCTGTAAATATTATTTCTTATTGTGTGTAATTTAAAACAAGTTCGTCTCACTTAAGTACATTGCCTTTTTTTTTGCATAACATAGTAAGCCAAAATTCATTTTGCATAGTTGCATATTTTGTTAATTGCTCGCGGTTCATTATCAAATAAGTTGTTGCTGATTTAGTTTTTCTTTAATTGTATTTTTTCTTTTGTTTATTAATATTTGTTTACGTTACAATTTCCTCAGTTGTATTTTATTCTTTTATAGTAAATTAATATGTGTTTATGTTACACTTATTTTATATATATAAGAAAAAATTATAACAATAAAGTTAATTAATGCACAACAGACAATCAAAGATCGCACCTCATTTATCAAATCCTGGTTCAAGTGCTAGTGATTTGATACATCATTTTTTACGTACTAAAAACTTAGTAGAGACACGGTTAAAGTGCCGGCGTCTCATTTTCTGTTAAACAACGCAACAGTTTTAAAAAGCCTAATTAAACTCGGTACAAATCTTTCTGGAATAGCTTCCACAAAACCTTAGCGCTTCTGTAACGAAACGCCATGGGTTTATCAGCAAGACAATGGAATAAAAAAAAAAACAGCGCCAGAATTGCCAAGGAGTGGCTATTGTACAACGTGCCTAAGCAGTTAAATTCACCTCCGCAATCTTCAATCCTTAAATCTATAGAGCATGTATGGAAAATTGAAGACAAAAATATCAGAAAACGAAGCATTTCATCCAAGGAAGAACTCCAGAGAGCTTTAAGGAAATAATGGGGAAAAATTACTTTTGATGCTAGTATACCTCTTGTAAACTCCATGAAAAGGCAACTAGAGAATGTAATTAATCTAAATGGAGGACCAACAATAATTGAATTTTGGTAACATAATATATTTATTTTTTATTTACCCTTCTTTATTTCCCATGAAATGTCTATGAACGTAATTAAAAATTACGTTTCTTTTTTCAAAATAGTTTTCACTAATAAAAATATTTAGCTTATTATGTGAAAAGACATGCTGTTACTAAATTTCGACTCTCAGTGTACACACGTTGTGCGCCACAAGTTTAATTTTAAACAATTGTAGTACACTACACATCACACTTTAATCAAAATAGCAAAGTAAGAAATGATTATCGATGAATTTTAAATAAAGACTAAAGACAATTGTTGCTTCACATTCAATTAGATCGTTCTATCCGCTCTTGCAAGAAAACTCAAATATTCGTTTTAATTACAAATTATTACATGGCGATTCTGCCATTTTGCTAGTGCAGCATAATTTAAAGCGAACGCAAAATAAGTATTACTATTAACCCTTTCTGGAGCCATGTTGCAAATCTGCAACATACCATTTAAATAGAAATAAAAAAATAACAAAAAGTAAATAGCTGACTTTGAGCATAGTCCGGTCAAAATAAACATTTCAAATTGCATTAACTCGCATAAAGCTGAAAATTGGCATAGACCTTCAGTTCACGAATACAAATAATATGTGAAAAGTCCCCCTTGATCCGATGCTTGCTAAAAAAGATATTCGAGGTCAAAGGTCAAAAATATAGGTTTTTTGCATTTTTTTTCGTAAACGGTAAATATATCGCGAAAATGGTTAAAGTAAAAGTTGTAGATTATTAAATTTCCTACAAAAAACGTTCGTATACTTTTTTGCTACGACCCACCATTCCAGAGATATTCCCGTTTGAAATACTGGATTGGATGCCTACGCCGCCTGCATACAGAATTATACGTTAAAAAAATAATTTTTTTTGTTTGTTTCTGTTATACATTCAAAATTTAATCTATATGTACAGTCTACAGCTGGTATAACCTTGAGCGGCAGCTAGTTTCTACTCTATTGTTCGGACGGTGGTGGTTGAAAACCAGTTTTAATATATATATAAAGAACATACATATATAATATTTGTGCGTCAACTATATTTTTAGTGTTGAATGTTTCTTTGCATTGAAAGTACGTACTCGTTACTGCTGAATGTTAGTGTTGAATGTTTCTTTGCATTGAAAGTACGTACTCGTTACTGCTGCTTTTTATCACGATTTGTATTGTTTAATAGTTTTTGACAAAAATGTCGAATTTGTCCATTCAGCAGAAGATTTCGCGGCAAAAGCTGAAGTGAAAATACGATTCTATCAAAACAATGGTGTAGTAGCTCACAGTAAAATATCTGTGCAAAATGTTGAATATGAAAATGACGTAAATGCACTCCAAAAAGTTGATATGTTATGGTTATATGCCAAAACCAAGAATGTAACGCTACCCGGTTGGAATGGATATATTGAACGTTTAACAAGTAGTATTAAGAATTTTTCTACATCACAAATTTCATTCTTACCATTTATTCATCAACCAGCCAGTAACTACAATACAATATACACAACTTTACTCTGTACTTTGGAAAATGCAAAACATTATGGTCACGATGTATGCATTATTACTTTTGATCAACCTCTGTATGCGAAAGCTCGACAAATCGTCTCTACAGCACCTGAAGGATCTGAATTATCAAAAATCATAGTAAGACTTGGAGGGTTTCATTTACTCATGTCATTTTTTGGAGCAATTGGTTTCATCATGCAAGGAAGTGGCCTAAAAGAGGTGCTGTCTCTAATTTATGCACCCAATTCACTAGACAAAATGCTCAATGGCCATGCTTACGCGAGAGCTGTTAGAGCTCATACATTGCTTCATCTGGCTTTAGCAACAATAATATTAAAAGAAATTGTAATTGATGATGAGATAACTGAAAATCTCAAGACAACAATTGAAAATTTATTAAATAACACAACTACTTATTATGATATAGAAAATGACGATAAAATAAGCGGAGTATTACTCAAACAGTTCGACCACAAGCTCAAAGAATATGAACAACGAGGACCTACAGCAAAATTGTGGATACAATATTTTCGCATGGTATCACTTGCTAAAGAGTTCATAAGAGCTGAGCGTATGGGAGATTGGCAAGCTCACATAAACAGCGTCAAAGAAATGCTCCCTTATTTTCACGCATCAGGACACTTTCCTTATGCCAAGTCGGCGCATCTATATTTGCAAGATATGCTGCAGTTGGAGAAGTTAATGGATAGCAGTGTTTACCGGAGATTTACAGAGGGAACTTCCACGGATATGGTTATTGAGCAATCACTGATGAAATCAATGAAGACAAGTGGAGGGATTTCTCGAGGAAGAAGCACGAAAGAGAGTGTCATAAGTAAATGGGTTTATGGCATGCATGCGATGAATGCTGTGTGTGAAGGAGTGGAAGATCTTGCTAATGTTAGAATGGACGTAACAGATCAACATGTAGATGCAAGTGACTCAAGAGTTAAAAAAGATGTTAGTGACGTGAAAAAACTTTTGGAATGGTTTTTATACCACAATCCTTTTCCTCATATTAACAAAATCTTATCAATTGCTAGTGGAGTAGTCGGTGATAATAAAATTAATTGTCATCAAGCTCGAGAAGTTGGAATTGCTGCTATGTCTAAAATAACAGGACAAACATTCAACAACATAAAATTAAAAAGGGCTGATAGAGTACTCCCTATTTTAAGCATGAGTAGCTCTATAAAAGTTCATGACGAGAAAGTACCTGTAGACCCTGTTGTGGTGTACACTTATTTTTTCATTTCCACAAAAGCATTACACAATATTTTTGTAACAGAAAATATTGATTGTAAACAACCACATCAATGACACATAAACATTATGACACATATGGTAAACAAATGCTTGCACTTCATACGTATACCAAAATATCTACAGCGAAGTGAAACATGAGTATTTTCACTTGCTCCACTTATAGTTTATTGCTTTAGGTACTTGACCGTACTTAAGGGGTAACAATAGCTAATCAAATTTCTTTTTATATTTTTAAATACCTTAAATAGGAGAAATGCAATTTGTTTAAAAATAACGACTGTGCTGATTAGTCAGTCGATCAGTAAATCCATTTTGTAACATGAACAAAAAGTTGAACACCATGTTACATTGGGCATTTTGGATGTATGAATGAAATGCAAGATGTGTCAGATAATTTTTAGATAATTTGTAAATTAGTATATAAGTTAGAAAATTTGTAAATAAAAGTCAGTCTCAGCTTAGACACAAGAATTCATTCTTCTTTTACTGAACTCAAAAAAAAAAGGGGCATCATTTGCTCGTCTGCCGAGTTTTAAAGCCTCGCTCTACAAACCAAGGCTTTCTATTGCATTAGTCGCGATTCAATACTAAAGCAATAGAATAAGATTTGTAATTGTTTTGAATATTTATAAACCATACCTACCAAACATACTATATGGCGATCCTGCCAACATATCTGGAATTTTTCTTTTTAAATGGACGAAGATTTTCATAAAC
Organism: Phyto melanocephala; assembly: GCA_941918925.1. Taxonomy (NCBI): domain Eukaryota; kingdom Metazoa; phylum Arthropoda; class Insecta; order Diptera; family Rhinophoridae; genus Phyto; species Phyto melanocephala. The sequence goes on along the minus strand of OW799234.1, from coordinate 62,138,957 downwards.
TTTTCGAAGATTTGGTTAACAGATTGGCAGTGGAGGAGTACAATCCCACTGAAGGTGTGGAAATTCAGGCACCACCTTACATACCTACCCAAAAGCATTGTGGACCACAGCCAATTACAATAGAAGAATATCTTGAGAGAAACAAGTCGAAAAAACAGCGTCCAGTACCACCTGTAACTCCAACTAAAAAGAAGACGAAGGGCGGCAAAAAGAAGCGGCTCAATAGAGAAAAAGCGGAATTAAGGCGGTTAATAAACCTTAGCAGTGGACCGCAAAAGAAACTCTTCTACAACAAATAAAAAGAGTTAGAAAAATAAAAAGCAGCAAAAATTATATTTTACAATAATAATTTACATAAATAATTGAATTATTTCATTATTATGACTTAAAGTAGGCACAAAATTGTTTTAAAAAAAAAAAAAAAAATTTTAACATATTTATACAAAAATAAAGCAAGCACATACATAAATAAAAACATAAAAATGGGTTGGTGGAGTAAAGTTAGTAACGCAATTTTAGTAGCAATTGCTGGCTATGAAATAGGCAAAAATACTGAAAAACCCAAACACACTAACGATGAAAAACATTGGATTGTAGTATTAGCTATAATTTTTATATTAATTTTGAGCATATGTATTTCAAAACTAAATAGTTATTATAAAAAATATGTCAATAAGAAAGTAAACAACAACATTGTTTAAATAAAATTAAATATCAAAAAAAAAAAAAGCAAAAAAAAAAAAAATTTCTAAAATGTATTGTAAATGGACCAATTAATAGATAGGTTGGCTAGAATCATCATTAATTTGAGAAAATCGGGTAGCAGAGGATATACTGAAAAAACATTAATTTTAAAATTAAAAGAGGTAGAGTTAATTGAAAAACAATTTGTAGAATTTAGCATTGGTAAAGAAATAAAAGGAAAACTTATAGAGAAATTTTACAAACTTTATGAAAATGCAAAGACACTGTTAAAGCAAAAATTGGAAAGATTAGATACGGAATCAACTCAAAGTATGTCAGATTCAGAAAGAGAGGCTGAAAATTCAAACGTATCTACTGAGAACTCAAACTTAACTCCTGAAAATTCAAGTTCAAATTCTACAGTTAAAATGGCATCATTCAATTTGGAACTATCATTAAAAAGTATACCAGAATTTTCTGAAAATTTCAAAAATTTAATATCATTTTTGAAAATAGTTGAAATAATTTACAATTCTTTAACAAATGACGGGAAAATACAGCTCATAGATTTTGTTATTAGTGTGAAATTAACACCAAGCGTTAGAACTGCTATAAGTGCTACAGAAATTAATGATTTCAATAGCCTTAAAAATTCACTTCAATCAAGATATAAGTCTACAAAAACTATAGCTCAAATACAACTAACTTTGAGTAGATTCATGCAAAAGAACATGACAATACAAACATATAACGAGAAGCTTTTAGAAATGATTGCTCAACTGAATGAACTGCAAATACACGAAATACCGCAATGCAATGCTATACAGAAAAACACAATTATTTCTCTTAATAATACTTATGCATTGAATATATTCAAAAATGGTCTTAATGCAGATATTAAGCCAACAATTTTTGCTTCTAAGCCAAAGGACTTGAATGAAGCTGTACAACTTGCAATAGAACTAGAAAAAGATTTTGCTAGTAATGAAAATCAAGTATTATATTTTTATATTGGGAACAATTCAAATAAACGGAATAATAAAAACAATAATAAAAATAATAACTCTAGAAATAATAATTATAACAGAAACAATATTTCGAATCAGAATAATAGAAATTCGAATTATAACAATAACAGAAATAATAATAATCATAGAAATAATAATAATCGTAGAAATAATAATGGAAATTATAATAATAATACCTGGAATGATAATAATCATTACAACAATAGACACAACAACAATAATAATGGTAGACGAAACCGAAATAACAATGGAAATAGCGTACATGTAGTTCAGGAAAACACCGAAGGCCCGGAGATGAACAATCGGAATTTAATCATTCATCCTCCGGAGCGGAATTAAATAAAATTTTTTCTATTTCTAGAAACACTACTAATTATATAGAATTAAACATAGGAACGAAAACTAGCTTAACATTTTTAATAGATACAGAGGCTGATATTTCATTATGTAAATTAGGACAATTAAATGAAGACCTTTTTATTGATGAAACACAATCATGTTCATTTTCTGGTATAACAAACGAAAGGATAATTTCTATTGGAATCACAGAATTAAATTTTAAATTATATGATAACCAATCAAAACACAATTTCCACATAGTCGATGATAATTTTCCAATACCAACGGACGGAATCTTGGGAAGAGACTTTTTCACAACATTTTTATGCAAGATTGATTATGAAACATTCACGATTTCATTAACTTTACAGGAAACGGAAGTTACAATTCCCATGAAATCTACAATAAATAGAGATTACTACATTAAAATAGAGAAACGATCTGAATTAATATGTCCAGTACAATTAAATCTAACGGAAGATAGTATTATTTTAAGTAAGGAATTAGAATCAGGAATTTTTATAGGGAATACAATAGTTCCAGGATCAGGCATTACTCATGTTAAATTTCTAAATACAACAGATGAAGATGTAATATTGAAGAATGTTAATTTTGAAATTGAACCATTAAATAAATACGTTTTTCTCACTAAATCCCAAGACAAAAAAGACAGATTTAGCAAACTATTACAAACGTTAAAAATTGACAATACTGACAGTAAAGCGACGGATGAATTGATAAACATTTTTAAAGACTATCAAGACATATTTCACTTGGAAGGCGATGTTTTAACAGCAAATAATTTTTACACACAACATCTTAATTTAACACCAGTTTACATCAAAAACTATAGACTTCCACAAACTCAAATAGAAGAAATCGATCAACAAGTTCAAAAATTATTTGATGACGATATTATTGAACATTCAACCAGTCCTTACAACTCACCATTACTTGTTATACCAAAGAAAAGCAATGGAGACAAAGAGAAATGGCGACTTGTAGTAGATTTTAGACAATTAAATAGGAAAATAGTTAACGATAAATTTCCACTTACAAGAATTGAGGATGTATTGGATAAATTGGGAAGAGCAAAATATTTTTCAACTCTGGATATGACAAGCTCGTTTCATCAGATTAACTTAGATAAAGAATCAAGAAAACTAACTGCATTTTCCACATCAAACGGTCACTATCAGTTTAAACGACTACCTTTTGGCCTTAAAATTTCATCAAATAGTTTCCAACGTATGCTAACAATAGCACTTTCAGGTCTCGATAGTAAAGCATTTTTATATGTGGACGACATCATAATTTTTGGGTGTAGTTTGAAACATCACAATGACAATCTGAGACAGGTCTTTGAACGTTTATCGAAATACAATTTGAAATTGAACGCAAGTAAATGTGTATTTTTGAGATCGGAAGTTGTTTATTTAGGTCATCTAATAACAAAAGAAGGTATCAAAACAGACCCAGCAAAACACAAGGTAATACAAAATTATCCAATACCCAAAGATGCTAACGAGGTAAAACGATTTGTAGCTTTCTGTAATTACTATAGACGTTTTATAAAAAATTTCGCTACATTAACAAAATGTCTGAATGATCAAACAAGGAAAGGAAAAATATTTGAGTGGACAGATGAATGTCAACAAACTTTTAACATATTAAGAGAAAAATTAACTAGTTCACCAATATTACAATATCCGGATTTTGAAAAACCTTTCATTCTAACAACAGATGCTTCAAATTATGCTTTAGGTGCAATCTTATCACAGGGAGAAATAGGAACAAATTTGCCAATAACCTATGCTAGCAGAACTTTGAATAGACACGAAATTAATAAACCTGTGATAGAAAAAGAATTACTTGCTATACATTGGGGCATTGAATACTTTAGACCGTATTTATATGGTAGAAGATTTTTAGTAGTAACTGACCACAGACCTCTTGTTTCACTTTTTACTCATAAAAACCCCTCTTCTAAATTAACTAGAGTACGGATTGATTTATCAGATTATGACTTTGAAATTGTATACAAAAAAGGAAAAATTAATACAAATGCTGATGCTTTATCTAGAATTAAGATAGACTCTGATATACTAAAAAAAACATGATTCCAATAGAAGACGATTATTCCAAACCAACAAAAATTTTAGCAATTACGCGTGGAATGCACGCAAAGGGCAAAACAACTGAAAACAACACAGATGAGAGAAACATATCCCTACAACAAAAATATACGAACATATGGGAATCTATTTCACTACAGGATATTAAAAATGTGCACAAATTGAAATTTAAAATCATCAATGATGATAAATTTAATGGTACCATTGACTGTATAAATAATAGCTATCATATGAATATTAGTGATGATCTTGCAAAATACGTTTTGTTTCTAGAGAAGCTGATAATCTATATGCATAAGCAGAATATTAAAGATCTCGCATTAGCTAGCGACGATGAAATTTTCAAACTGATATCAGTAGAATATATGAAAAGAATTTATGATGAGGTATACCAAAGATTGATAAAATCTAAAAAATATAGAAACATTAACTTGAATATCATCTTATATAAACCTTTGCAGTACATTAAAAATAAAAAATTACAAAACAAATTAATTGAAGAATTCCACAGCTCACCATTATCAGGACACTTAGGCATTCGAAAGACTGTACTAAGACTCAAACAAAGATATGTTTGGAAAAATATGAGAAAAATGGTACGAGATTACGTTGTAAATTGCGATAAATGTTTAAGAAATAAGCAAACAAAACATATTAGAGAGGAAATGAATATCACCGAAACCCCAAATACTAGTTTTGAAATAATAGAAATAGATACAGTAGGACCATTAAGAATTTCTAATAATTATAGATATATACTAACAATGCAATGCGAATTAACAAAGTATGTTGTAGCATACCCTATGCAAACAAAAGAAGCGAAAAATATAGCTAAAACTCTAGTAGAACAGTTTATTTTAAAATATGGTTGCTTTAAAGTATTAAAATCAGATAGAGGCACTGAATTCAAAAATGAATTGATGAATGAAGTATGCAAACTATTAAATATGGACCAGAAATTCTCAGCACCATATCATCATCAGTCTATAGGAACACTAGAGAGAAATCACAGAGTATTAAATGAATATATGTTAAACTTTGTTGAGGATTTAGAATGGGACAAGTGGATACCTTATTATACATTTGCGTATAATACCACACCTCACGTAAATAGCAATTATTCTCCATACCAGTTGATTTTTGGCAAATTACCAACTCTGCCCACAAACGCATTATGCACTAACACTAAAGTTTATGATTTAGAAAATTATGCTAATGAACTTAGGACTAGGATTAAGAGAGCATTAGATAACGCAAAAAATTTGATGAATATAGCAAAGGAAAAATCGAAATTAGAATATGATAAGAAAATTATAAAAAGTTTATTTGATGTAGGAGACTTAGTATTAGTAAAACTAGAAAGTAGAAAGAAAAATCAGAGTCCCTACATTGGCCCATATAGAATACTAGAAAGACAAAATTGTAATTCAATACTAGAAATAAATAATAAAGAACGAATATTCCATAATAACTCATTAAAATTATAAAAAAAAAATCATGAAATAAAGTAGATATAAGTATATATTCTTATTTATAATATGCATTAACCATATACAAAAAAAAATTTTTAAAAAAACACTATTAATTTGTATTCAGATTTAAATTTATTCAAAATCTCATAAATTTTATCTTAAGGGTAAGGGTGTGGTGTACACTTATTTTTTCATTTCCACAAAAGCATTACACAATATTTTTGTAACAGAAAATATTGATTGTAAACAACCACATCAATGACACATAAACATTATGACACATATGGTAAACAAATGCTTGCACTTCATACGTATACCAAAATATCTACAGCGAAGTGAAACATGAGTATTTTCACTTGCTCCACTTATAGTTTATTGCTTTAGGTACTTGACCGTACTTAAGGGGTAACAATAGCTAATCAAATTTCTTTTTATATTTTTAAATACCTTAAATAGGAGAAATGCAATTTGTTTAAAAATAACGACTGTGCTGATTAGTCAGTCGATCAGTAACATGAACAAAAAGTTGAACACCATGTTACATTGGGCATTTTGGATGTATGAATGAAATGCAAGATGTGTCAGATAATTTTTAGATAATTTGTAAATTAGTATATAAGTTAAAAAATTTGTAAATAAAAGGCAGTCTCAGCTTAGACACAAGAATTCATTCTTCTTTTACTGAACTCAAAAAAAAATCGAAAAATTCTTCGAATATGAATTAGCTCCTTACCCATTATCACTCTTCGATGCAATTGAAATGCGTAAAACACAAAAGTCAGCTATATATGATTGCTTTCAACCCGTGATCATTGAAATTGACAGCACCAATACAAATTACATCATTGATGGTGGATATCTTTTACACCGCGTTGTGTGGGATCAAGGAGAATTATTTAGCTCTATTTTTGATAAATACGTTCAGTATATACATAGACATTTTGGTCAAAAAGTGACAATTGTATTTGATGGTTATTATGATAATAAAAAAAATATTAAAGCTGCAGAACAACACCGTCGATCTACAAAAACATCTTCATCTGCGGATTTTGTTTTTGATGAATATATGGCTGTTCCAACCAATCAACAAAAATTCCTGGCTAATACTCACAACAAGTCGCGCTTTATTTAAATTTTATGTGATAAATTTAAAGCTGCAAACATTTCAGTGAAACAAGCTGATAACGACGCTGATGTTCTAATCATTGAAACAGCAATAGAACAATTTAATACAACAAATTTAACTATTGTTGTTGGTGAAGATGTGGATTTATTAATACTACTGACTGCGCGCGTTCCAGTTGATGAGATTATATATTTTTTAAAACCTGGAAAGGCCGGACAACAAACAAATATTTATTCATCGAAAAGTTTATCTGCCTATCCCAAATGTGAAAAAAATATCTTATTTTTACATGCAATAACTGGCTGCGACACTACTTCAGCATTTTTTAAAAGGGGTAAAACATCAGTCTTCAAATTATGTGAAAAACGTAATGATTTAATTAATTACGCGGAAGTATTTAAAGACATCAATTCTTCTTCACAACTCATCGTCTCAAATGGAATTCGCTTTCTTCTTGCAATGTATGGAGCTCCAAAAAAAATTGATTGTCTCGATAAATACAGATATTTAAGTTTTGTAAAAAATACCCGAAATAATAAAAGGGTAGAATTATCTTGCCTTCCACCAACATCTGCCGCTGCTTACCAACATTTATGTCGAGTGTATTATCAAATCCAAGTGTGGCTAGGCAATGAATTGAATCCGGAAGACTGGGGTTGGACATTAGTAGATAATACTTTGGTGCCAATTCATACTTTACTCCCACCTGCTCCAGAAAAACTTCTGAACACCATTTTTTGCAACTGCAAAAAAGGTTGCAGTGGAAACTGTGGCTGCAAAAAAGTTGGATTGTTTTGCTCAGTAGCATGCACTAATTGTCAAGGTCAGTCTTGCTCTAATACTATATCAATTGCCTCAGGTGAAAATTTAAATGATATCGACGAAGAATCATCTGATGAATTTTTATTTGAACAATGTACAGATATACAAGAAGAAGTAGAAGAAAACCAAGGAGAAAACGAAGACATTATAGTTGAAGTTGAGCTCGAAGACTATCAGTCAGATTAAATTTTTTTTTATTTCATATTGTATTTTTTAATAATAAAATAAAAATAAATAAAAAAAAGTATAAGAACGTTTTTTGTAGGAAATTTAATAATCTAAGATCCAAAGCAGGTAGACCATTTTGTCTTATGTCGAAAAATACTTGCCAGTTTTTACATGTAAAAAAATAAGTTTGGTTGTTACCATTGAAGGAAATTAATAAAAACGCTTAACCTTGAAGTAATTTTTTATGATCAGTTGTTGCATCAGATTATGTCAATGCATTGGTCGAAGGGTTATGGAAATTTCCAACCATTCTGATAAAAAAAAAACACATGCAATAACTGTTTAAAAATGTAACGGAATTTTGTGGTTTTATGACTTTTTACTAGAACATTCAAAACAGGTAGACTATTTTGTCTTTTTTCTACAAAAATGTGAAAAATTTGCAGTTTTAAAGTAAAAGTGATAAGAGAAACAAGTGGGCAGTGAATAATAAGTTAAAACAAATTAAATAAAACAAAACAATATAAAGTTATAATGGCAAGCTCATCTAAGAAACTACGATCCGATAATGATATATTTTTGGTGGGAAAATGCGAAAGTGAACTGAAAGGCGCAAAGTTGCCTAATATGAAGCAAGTTCTTCAATTATTTTTTTATAAAACCCGAGTGCAAAAACTCCCTGTGAAGGCAAGCATAAAAATACAATGCATTCAACTCTTGAATTTTAGCAAAAAGCAAATATTCCCACAATGACCGAAATCAACTGCATGAAAAAATTTAAATTACTTTATGCCGAATGGAAAAATTTGTCCAAGAACAGATTTGGCAAATATGAAAAATATAGAAACGATGAGAACGAATTCTGTGAAAAGATAGAAAATTATATATTTGATATCGCAGCTGCAGATGCACTTGAAACGATGACTATTGAAGAGGACAAAGATTTCCTTCTGTTGCAAAGAGAAAAGGGTCGGCCAGGTTGTATGTCAGGCCAGGATTTGAAGCTGTCACGAAAACAAGAACGCAAAGCGAAGCTACTGAAAGAATCAGAAAAGCGCAAGCGAAAATATGAAGAAGAGTTACAAGAAGTTCTAGGTATTGGTCAATATAATGTCTTTTTTATTGTTATTTTTAATTATTCCTTTTGTTCAAAGATGAGGCTGCGTCTGATACAGATTCCTCAGAAATTATTATATACGAAGGTGTAGAAATGAACAATTCAGCTCCGGAAGTTGATTTTATGAAGGACCAACATCAAGGAATCCATCGATCCCGCGGAAAAATCCATTTCGTTGATGATCGAATGTTAGCAAGCATGGATAAATGCCGCATCAGTGATCGCGATGCAATGCATTTAACATCTGCTACAATTACAGCCGTCTTGCGGAAGTTGCAGGAAATGCAACCTGACTTAAACGACATAAAAGTGGAAGATTTCGTCTTTAACCGAACATCGTTTCAAACAATGCGAAAGGAATATCGGCGCAGACAAGCGAAACAGATCATAGATGAATTCAAGGTACATATTTAATAATTAAATATAAATAAATATCTTGAAGGAAATTAACATAATATTTAATTTCAACATAGATTCCTGAAGTATTTGTCTTGCACTGGGACGGAAAAATGCTTCCAGATATGAAAGGCAAGGACAAAGTTGATCGATTGGCTCTCGTTATAACCGCAGAGAACGAAGAAAAACTCCTTGGCATTGCAAAACTTGAAGAATCTTGTGGTGAAAATATTGCTGAAGGCATTGAAAAATTCCTACGCAAATGGAAGATTGATAATTTAGTGCAAATTGTGGCTTTTGACACAACATCTACAAACACTGGTATTGAAAAAGGCTCAGCATATTTGCTTGAAAGTAAATTGGGTCGCGATTTACTTTTTCTACCGTGTCGCCATCATATCAGCGAATTGCTTATTAAAGCTGTGTTTGATTTAAATTTCGGAAAAACATCAGCACCAGAAGTCACTCTCTTTAATCGTTTTTCAAAAGACTGGAAAAATATGAATATCAATACTTTCAAGAGTGGAGTATTGGATGAAGCAGTGCAAAAAAACTTAACAGCAGCCGAAATAGAGACGCACAAGAACTTTTGTCTTGAGGCGTTGGAATCTCATTATGTGCGAGCCGATTATAAGGAGTTGTTGCAACTTTCGCTAATTTTTCTTGGTAAGGAAGTACCAAATTTTACGCAGTTGCGTTTGCCTGGCGCAACAATTCATGCAAGGTTTATGTCCAAAGCTATATACTGCTATAAGATTTTTTTGCTTCGCGAACAATTCAAGATGACATCCTCCGAGCTGAAAGGCATTCGAAACATTTGCATTTTCTTGACGCGAATTTATGTTTCGTATTGGTTCGGATGCGTTAACGCTGTATCTGCACCGCGTCAAGATTTACAATTTATTAAAGACGTTATTTCATATTTCGATCTAAATGTTTCAAATGCCTTATTGTCAAAATTCAAAAACCATTTATGGTATTTATCGGAAGAGGCGGTGGCTTTTGGATTTTTCGATGAAACTATATCTATTGAAGTGAAGCGGAAAATGGTTGAAGCTCTTGGCAATCATGTTGACGAAAATGACAAAGTTATTCCAAAAAGATTAAACTTAACGCTGGAACAAGTGAAATCGTTTGAAAATAAGGATTTAAGTTCTTTCGTTACTCCTCGCACCAAGCGTTTTTTCATCGTTTAGAAATCGATGTGACATTTTTTGAATTGGATCCATCGATTTGGAAGGACCAAGAAGAATACTGCACCGCAAAACGAATATGCCAACACTTAACCGTTGTAAATGACCCGGCAGAAAGAGCAATAAAACTAATAATAGATTTCAATCGGGCATTGACATACGACGAAGAGGATAAGCAGTATTTGCTTCAAGTTGTGGAGCACTACAGAAAAAACTTTTCATCCCACAATAAATCTTCATTAGTATAATATTATCAGCAATAAAAAAAAATTAAAAAATAAATAAAAAAAAATATTAAAAAATAAATTTTTTTTTTGGACCTTGGTTTTTGGGTATTCCGGGCAAGAATATCTGTAGTTTATCAGCAGACTATTGCGGCTCGTTGGAAAGGTAATAATTAAAGGTATCGAAGAAATTCAGTTGGGAACATAAAGTCAGATTTTTTTTGTTATTTAAATACAAACAGGAACAAAAATAGTGACAAATGGGTAATGTAATAAAAGTTTGGGCTCAACCCGGAGGTACTCGGAATTAAAAAAAAAAAAAAAAAATATGCATAATTATTGTTATCTCCAACCTCATATTTTTCAGTGCGAAAACTTTTGGATTTAACATTTTTAATTTTTTCTATATAACGCTATGGCCAGTCTAATATACATACATATATATCATTTCCACTTTTTATTTTTTCATTCACTTCTTAACTTTTACAGGATTTTCCCAAAGCTGAGCTTATGGCTCAATCAAAAATCCTTATGGAATGTAAGGTCTCCATAAGGAAGGTGGAGCAGCCGGTGTGCCGCATGACGGGAGAAAAAGTGGACCATTCCCTTAATGAAGTCGCCTCAATGCTGCCATTAAAAACGTTGGAAGACGTTGATTGCATTGAGGAAAAAATAAAATCGCCGGACTTCGCAATGGCAGTAGTAAGCAACTTAAATTAAATATGTATGTAAAAAATTTCAACTTTACTCTTCTTACAGAAAACGTTTATGTCTAAAGAGAAGGGAGTGGCAGAAGACGTCGGCGAAGTCATCCGTAAGATTATGACGGACGAATTAATGGACAAATTCAATTGGGAAGGGCGGTGGTAGAAAAAAGCATTGGCGAATTTGACACTTTTCGATAAGATTTTAAGAGGTATAAATAAAGTATATATAAAATATATATATATATATAAATAAATGTAGTGTAACTTTTATTCGTTTCTGCCTATATTTCGCTACAAACTTCGAGTAGCATCATTGCACATTGTGCAATATTAAACGTTAACTGTAATTGTAATTAATTTTGTTATTGCAACACATTTATAAAAATATAATTTTACTTTTTAAATTTCAGATGTCTTTCCCCACCAATCCTCCATCGAATTTGAGAGACGTTTAAGGAAAGAAGTTGACAAAAGTCATCACAGACAGAAACAAAAAATGTATTCTCAAAGAAATAAAAAGTAATTTTTTTATAATTTAATTTTTAATTTATTTTTTGAATTATTTTGAATTTTTGAATTATAATAATGATTTTTATTTATTTTTTGTTTTGTATTAAAATATAAATTTTAAATAAAATATTTAAAATATTTTTTTTAAAAATTAAAAGCAAAATCTTTTCTTTATAAATGATTTACCAGTCAGCTATGACTGGTTTTTACATAAGTACTGATTAGTCAGCTCTGACGATGTTTCCATCATTACTGATTAGTCATCTCTGACGATGTTTCCATCAGTACTGATTAGTCAGCTCTGACGATGTTTCCATCAGTACTGATTAGTCAGCTCTGACGATGTTTCCATCATTACTGATTAGTCAGCTCTGACGATGTTTCCATCAGTACTGATTAGTCAGCTCTGACGATGTTTCCATCAGTACTGAGTAGTCAGCTCTGACGATGTTTCCATCAGTACTGATTAGTCAGCTCTGACGATGTTTACATCAGTACTGATTAGTCAGCTCTGACGATGTTTACATCAGTACTGATTAGTCAGCTCTGACGATGTTTACATCAGTACTGATTAGTAAAATACTGTGGAGTGAGCAGTTCAGATGTATGTTTTTCTAGTTTACGAAATCCACAAGTATGAGAGAGAAACAAAATCACACGTACACGAATGTTTACATCAGTTTTTTTATATTACCCTTAATAAAATGATAGAAACTTCTGATGTATATACCCATCAGCAATGACCATCAGATGATGCATCAAATGACCGTCATTGTTCTTGTAGGGAGATGTTTTAAAAGCTTGGTGTGTTGCCGTACAGAGGAGTATGTACATAAACTAATCTAGCTGCCGTGAAGATATTATGTATTAGAGATGTTTACATATGTGTGTTGTGTGTAGCAGAGAACCAAGCCGAAGTGAAATGATCGGCGGCGGCGGCGCAGTCTTTTTTGGTCGGCGGCGGCGGCTTTTAATAGATAGTAACGGCGGCGGCTTAAATTCGGCTTAAATTTGAATTTTTTTTATTTTGTTTTAGTAGAGTAAGAGCTAGTTTACATGAAGAGACATGTCCCAGCGACTCTGCTTGCGTTAGCTTGTATTTTCTGTTGGTGTCCCTTCTAAAATCTTCTTGCGTTTACATAAAGGGATTTTGTTTCAGGAACAATGCGACTTTTTGACGTTAAATTAACAAATTTTTTTTATCCCTTCATTCGTAAGAAGGGCTGCCATACATATACAATTTATGATTTGTCAACAGTAGCAGTGGCAATACAAGTATTTAAAAAAACAAAATTAAATAAATTTTAAGAAACATAATAACTGATCTTCCTAAAGAAGAAATTATTGAAGAAATTTGAAAATAAACATAGAGATATTATTTTATTTATTATAAATATTAATATCTTTTCGTTTTAAAAATTTTACACAAGCTGACAAACATAGAAAAAATATTGAACATATAGAAAATAACTACTGTGAATAAGAATTTACATTAAAACTAAAAAACCCTATTTTCTAACAAAATTTTTGACCTAACTGAACTGGCTGTTGAAGCGTTAGATCTAGATGATGCTGAAAATATAGAAAACATTTTTAATTTGCTAGAATGCTAAGAAGAAGTCTGGCAACACCGGTCATACATAACATGAAAAGAATACAAGAGAAATGTCAAATTTGTCCCCTCAAATTCAAGGCGAATTCAACATTAGGTGATGTTAAGAAGCCAGCTGATTGTTTTTTGCTCGTTTTATTTTTACGGCTCAATGTCAAAGTTTGTTTACATTTAAATTAATTTTTATGTGCGTTAATTAAAAATTTTTATAAAAGTGGTAAAATTTGTGGGAAAAAATTTAAAAAATTCTAATATTTGTGCAATAACTTATTGGAAAATAAGTAAAACACATTTTATAATTTGAATAAACAACATTTGTAATGTTTTTAATTCAGAAAATGCAAAATTTCCGTTGTGTTTGTCCTAGTGATTAAAACTTGTGAAAATTGTGAAAAATGTGATATAAAACACAAATATGTGATATAAACTGGCACAAATTTATGTTATAAATTAAAAATACTTATTTTTTTTGAACATTTTCGCGTAAATTTATAAAAATAAAATTTTAATTAAAAGTAAACAAAAAATTTGTTTTTTTGTGTTTTGACATTCTCTTGGCCTTTTTGTGTTTGTTGCAGGGATGATATCACCTGATATTGAATTCGCCTTGCTCAAATTTAAAAACGTGCAACAATTGCTACCTCGTACTCAACGCCGCACCCCTCACCAACAAATTCGTGTCGCAGGGGACATGTAACACGTAAACACGCTCTAACAATAACTTAGGGGTTTTCCGTGATTTGTTTTGAAAATTTTTCGAATTTGTATCTTAATACATTGTAATTCGGAAATGTTTTCATTCGTATCGTATTACATAGTAGCCCTTCTGCTAATACAAATTTTTACTTAAAATTGTTCTTTTTTCAAATTGTATTAAAAATTTCTGTAATACAACTTGCAATAGCTACAGGATTTTTATATTTTGTAAACACTTTAAACTAAGAACTCAAGGGCTTCAAAAAGTATTTTTAACCAACACGCGCACATCGCTCAATCGACTTCACTATTCATAACTTTTAGAAAATATATACTTTAAGGGGTCGCAAATGAATACCATAGAATTTGTTAACGAAATGACACTATTTGAAACCACAGGGAAAGATTATACATATTATAGATGAACTGTGAATAAAGTCCCTGTGTTGTTTAGAAGTAGGCTAAAAAATATTTTATTTTTTTAATAGTTTTATTTAAAATAAGTAATAGTGCTATATTCGGCCATTCCGAATCATCATCATGTACATACATAGGTATAGTGACCAAATCGTAGCTCAGCCTACATACATTTCAGGTATTACGATTTTGTTCATGATTTTATCCGAAGCCATCTGAATTTTTTACATAGTTAACTGTATTTTACTACTCAAGCCCGTTCATTTGATACCAATATTGTGGGGGTTAAAAGGGACAAAGCTGTTATTAATATATTTGACCTATATATCCGTCGTTTTTTTTACTTTATGGGGTCGGAAATGAATATTGTAGAAAGTACAAATGGAATGAAAAAACTATATTTACTTTGTGCCCCACAGGTAAAGGGTATAAATAACTGTGTATCTTCTATATACATAAATATTTTTTTTTTTTAAATAAATAAACAAGAACAATTTTTACTTAATTGTGGCTTGTAACGGATACTGGATACATCTAGTTTAATATATCTAGTTTCTTACCCTTTTAAAATTACAGATTTAGAATTTAAGCACAATTGGCATAATTGAAATTTATTTTAAACGTGTTTATTTGAAGCTATCCGAAATATTTTTAGCATTCTGTGCCACCGATTGTTGTAACAACTTTTGCAATGCTTTTTGCATTAGAGTGCTTTCCTTTTAATTGTTGATAATGTAATACGTCGTTTGGTATTTTCAATGTTTCTTCAGAATGACTTTTAGAGTCTAAGAAAGATTCATTATTTCTTTTGAAATAATCAGCTTAAGATTTCTGTATGTTTTTTAATTGCTTCACTTTTCAATACGCTTCACTTTGTTTCTATGAAGTAACAGTTCAACTTATTTTTATAATTTCAAAAACTAACGACACTGTTTTTTTGTAATTAAGGGAATTTCAAAAGCAAGTTCGCATCAAGTTCTAAAAGTATGAGTGCATTAGTAAAAAAGTGTAAGTGTATTGAAACTTGATACACAAAACTTGATCGCGTAACCCCTGTGTAAAAGAAAAAACAATTCGGCGGCTGTGTTTGAGCCGGCTCAGCTTTTAAGTCGATATAAGTCGGCGGCGGCGCGACTTTAAGAAATCACTCGGCGGCGGCTAGCCGCCGATTTTGAGCCGATCGGCTTGTTTCTCTGGTGTGTAGCCGTTCATGAAGAGAAACGCAGGTGGCTGAGGCTGTTGTTGTGAAGATGTTGTATCGATGGTCGTGAGCTAAATTATTTATTAATGTAGAGAGTATTTATTTTGAGTTGAATTTAGAATAGAGTACAAGTTAACACCCTGTACGTTGAAAATGGTAATTCAATAAATCATTCTTTCGTATTGCCAAACTGTGGGAACTTCCGCTCCCAATAAATTAATTTCCAAATCATTGTATTAAAAACTGCTGATGGTATGTCTGGCAAAACAAAGCAACTTCCAAATAATTGCATCAAGCAGTAGCTGTTGACCAATTTACCTGCAGCGCTCGTGTAACGGTGGCAGAGAGCAGCAGAACCCCAATTTATATAAATTAAATATAGAAATTATTTTGTGTTTATGTTTAGTTTTATTTCTATTAACAACCAGACTAGTAATAATACTTTAAATAAATGTTAATAAATAAAGAAAAAATATAATTTTTTTTAAATGTTTTAAGCATTATTAAAATTAATTTACACAAGTAGAGATTTGTGCGAAATATAAAGTCGAGAAAATCGGGGAATGTGAAGGTTCCAGGAGATGCACCACTGTAGCTGAATATATGAAGCCTTGGAGTTCTACATTCGGGTCGAATGTCGCGTCAGGAGGGCCGAATGTAGGGTAATTGAGTTTTACTCAATTAGTGTGGGGAGAATGACGTACGAATATAGTCAGTTGTAGATGAACAGAGTAGATGGATGATCGACACCACGGACAAAATTGGTTTATAAATTTGAATTAATAAAAATGTGTACATAAGTTTGTCAAAATCTAAATAAATGTGTTTTCTTTTAAAACAAGGAATATCTAAAACTACATATATCTATCTAGCTTATTTTATATAAAATAGGCCAATAAAAGCTAAAAGAAAACGGTGTAAAACTTACTATCACCTCCTTCTCTACGTTACAACTTTTGACCTCGTAACTTAGCTTAAAAAACTGATTGTTATTTTTGTTTTATTGATATGATCTTTTTTTCTATTAAATATATAATATTAGGCTGTGGAAAAATGCCATTTAATTTTTTGTTAAGCTTATATTATTTCATATATACAAGCAAGAATACACATATTTTTTTTTCATTTAAAAAAAGGCTTGTAAAATAAACAACAAGTTTAAAAAAAATATATATATATTTTTTTTTTCCCTTACTCTGAATACAGAATTAATTAACCTTGAGTAATGTAAGTATGAAACTATTAAAACTTATAAACGTTAATAATAAAATTAAAAAAAAATTCAGTGTAAAACTTACTACCATCTCTCCTTAAATGTTAAAAATTTTCACCTCATAAGTTAAAAGTTAAGAGATAAAGGTTTTGTAGCAACTGTAGAGCTGGAACAGTGCGAAGCAACCGTTTAGGAAAGATAAGCTTAGACTATGACGCAAAGTTGAAGGAAAACGGACGTAGTTCATACGATTATAGAGTGGAATCAAGCAATGATATCAAAGTTATAAAATGGTTTGACAATAAAACTGTACAGCTGCTGTCCACGGACTATTGTATTGAACCATTGTCTACATGTCGGTGATGAAATCAACAAGAGAAAAAATTTGTTGAAATTCCAATTCCAAATGCTGTTCAGCAATATAACCGTTTTATGGGAGGTGTTGACCTGGCAGATACGCTCTGTGAATTATATAGAATATATCACCGATCCCGAAAATACTATATGAGAATTTTCTTTTGGGTCTTGAACTCCGCAGTCACAAATAGTTGGATTCTATATAGACGCCACAGTCAGTTTTCAAAAATCAGCGAAAGGATTCACTGACGCTTATACAATTTCAAACTAAAGTTGCTACTGGCCTTATATATACAAATACTTTTAGTCCGAGGAAGCGTGGCCGTCCATCAGACTCTTAACAAATGCCTCCCGTAACTTCAGAGCATTGTGTACCCTCAATTCAAGTTGAAGACGTCAGGTACGATGGTGTTGGTCATTTGGCATGTTATAAACCAAAGCAGTCACGTTGTAAATTTTGTAAAAATGGTTTTACAACTGTATATTGCACTAAATGCAATGTTTCTATATGTTTTACGCCTAAAAGAAATTGTTTCAAGGAGTTCCATGAAAAATGAAAATGTATATAAAAATATCTTAAAAAACATTCTGTTATTAAACGCTTTTCTTTTCTAAATTTCTCAATAAAATCAATATAAAACAATTATTTTCTTTTAGCAAAAGTTTTCCTTATTACCCCGCTTATGCGCCATGTTGTATATATACAACATCCTTCAAAAACTACATTGGACAGTAACAGTAACTTTAAATTTTACTTCTATTTTATCTTTTCTAAGGTCAATAAAGTTAGAATATATGTTAAAAATATATATTGGCCATAACAGAGTTTGGTGCATGAGAGGGTTAAAAATTAGATGAATATATTGCTCTAAATTTTTAAAATCTGCTTTTGGTTTTGCTCTGTCTGTTTTAGTTCAAAAGATATTTTATATTTTATTATTTCAAACTCAGCTAAATTTAATCAAAATTCAAAAATGTTTTGCAGTTTTTACATAAACATTTCTCATACGAAATTTACAAATACTTTAACACTGGTTAGTTCATCATACACAGATAATTTCTGTTTTGAAATAAAAACATAACCAACTAACAATTTTTATGAACAACTGTTAAAAAGTTGATCAATGAAATCAGTGTAGTAAAAAGTTATGTATTCTGTATCGTCAGCATATTGTAGCGAAGCTAATATAAAGCACTGCAGAGCACTGAGTAACAACTATATACACAGAATAATAAAAGGAGTGCTTCAATTCAACTAAGCGACTAAACCTTAAAGAAGAGGTGGACAACTGGTGCGTCTCAGAAGGGAGAAAGCAAAAAATATTGAGAATAATCAACAGCCAACAACTACCTCCCTGGGAAGAGTCCAGTAATTTATGGAAAAAGATAGATGCCATAGACTGCAGAATAAACATCATAAAGCAGACAAAGTAAAAATAAGTATAATAATTATAAATAAAAATATATTCTAAGTTAGTTTCCCGTTAATGAAGTGCTTTCTTAGTAGAGCACTCTTAGGCAAGAAGGCGTTAACCGCCATTTGCAACCATATTCTAATTATTACTTTAATACCAATTTAATTATTAATTATTTTCAATATCTAAAGTTATAAATGTAAACTAAAAAATTTAAAAAATTTTTTTTTTTAAATCCAATAAAAATTTATAACAAAATATAATAGTAATAACTTAAATAATTTTATGAGTTTTAATAAGGTTCTTTTGTAGCGAGACTGACACCATGCACTGCAGGGTAATCTAAATGCAATCACTCGCGTACTGCAGGGTTGCCCAAATTATAAGTACTTGTGTACTGTGAACCATGTGTGGGAAATATACTGAAATAGTAACCGCACTTAAAGGGGATCATATTGCTTGTGTTTGTTTTGACTGGTCAACTACACATAATTATAAACGGTACTTGACTATGGGTAACACACACACACACATGTGCAGCAATACAGTTTGAATACAATGCATGGCGCAGTGTCGGCGCGCTTCAAATTTCTTTTATAATTTTGGAAATTCCCACGACGTATCAGTGTGGGACTTACGGCTTTATTCTAAGTACTAACACATATTAAATTAATAATATTTAAGAACTAAAATAAGTACTAACCAACACCATTGGATTACTAGATAGTGTTTAAGATTCTCAATGTTAGTATATAAGCAACGAATATTTTTAAGAACAATTATTATTATTAAATTCACTAATAAACTATCCATTTGCTTGAGCCGGCTAGACTGGCTCGAGGGAAGTTTTATTAAATTAAATAAATACATAAGTTAAAAAACAACCAACAATTTGAACTTCTTATTATTCGTAAACAAAAAACATATTTCTTATTTTACACTTTATATTTGAAAATGAAAAGAGATAGAAAAAAGAGCAGAAATAGGATTGTATGGAATGACCAAGATCTTAAAGAGAAAAAAATAGATTTAGGAAGGCAAATAGAATGGTTAAGAGAATTTTGGAAAATACTAGGCATTAATGAGGAACCAACTGAGATAAGGAAATTAGCCTGATGATAGAAAAATTTGCAAGGAATTAAGAATATTAAAAATGTGTAAATCAAAGTTAGATAATGCAAATGTAATAAATAAAATAGATGTTAGACAGGAAAGTCTTAGAAATAAGAAAGAACACAATTAAAAAACTGAAGTAAAACAGAACAGTCTGTACCGTGTAGACAATCGTAAGATGGATAGAATGCATCTCTAATAAAAATAACGATACGGGGAAACGCATCCCTCAAAGGCACTAGATGAAAATGTAGCCATACCAGAAAAAGTCAGAAATTGTTGTCGTAAGTGTGAGCGTTAGTACTTTTATCATCAGCTGTGACAGTTAAGTAAGCCGCAGTTGGAAGTCAAACTTAATTAAATTAACAGTAAATGAAGAAATGGCTACCTTTCGTCCTTCTGAAATACAGCGGTCAAAACAGCAACAGGTACAAAAGGCACCTAAAATAATCTGCAAATTTGTGGTACCAGTAAAAAGCGGTGAACGGAAGCGACGTAGAGAAATCGTGAGTTGGAATAAAACATTATCGACACAAAAGATTCACTACGTGAGACCCAAAACCGAAAAATCAATAGAAAAACGTCACTCCAATTCAACGTAAAAAAAATAAAATATCAATAAACAGAAGGTGGTGAAACAAAATATACCGCTGTACATACAACCCCACTACACACATCCACACCAAATTCCTTCCTCTGCCCATATTGCAATGTACATGTCGGTATTATTAACACCCGCCAAACTCACAGCTATAACTAGTTTTCAACTACCAACAATTCAACACACTTTACGTCCATAATCCAGTTTCGTCCTCAACCATTTATCAAAATTCCGTATTTAAAATTTCAAACTTAGTATATATGAACAAGTAAAATTTAATAAAGTCGGAATAGAAATTACCATACTAATTCGGCGAAAACCTGCCTTGTGTTCTAATTGAAAGCCTCAAAAATAATTCGGCAGTTCCTTTGAACGCCTTGCAAATCAGCTGAAACCCTGACAGCCAGGAAAAATAACCAAGGGCTATAGGGAAATTATTCAATAATTTACAAGGCGATCCTGCCAAATTGGCAAACATTAAACTAGGACCTATAATAACAAATGTCCACAGAAATAGATGAGATCTTTGCACGTTGGTCGGCGTACCTAGAAAACAAAGAAAAAGAAGAGTACGAGCCTGTACCAACAGGTTATGCAGTACCTCCTTACGAACCACTACCGATCTCAGCTGGTCCAAAGGCTATCACGCTAGAGGAATATAGGAAGCGACAGAAGAAACCAGTGAAGAGCGCCCCTATAAAGAAGCAAAAAAAGAAGAGAGCGGGTAAGCAGTACCAAAAGCGAAAAACGCTGGCAGTACTGTACAAGGATTTAAACCATGCAACAGATAAAAAAAACAACAGATATTAATAAGGAGAGAGATAAAGAGGTTACAGTAGCAGCAATTGGACCTTAAGCATTAACATACAAATCAAACAAAATAGTATCAACTTTTATGTATGTAAATATATAGAGATAAATAATCACTTTATAATACATAGTATATAAGTAAAATTGTAATAACCAATACTATGAATATGTCAAGAAAAATTACTCCCCAATTTTTCTCTTAGCGGTGAGGGTGTAGTGTACCTCACAAGTGTCTACTTTGCACACATTGGCCACTCTGAAATACATACATACAATCCAGAGTAGGGTATGAAATAGATCAAATAACGGCATTTATCAATTGACTCACATTCACTAGAATATAGGACAAGTGGGATAGGAATGCATGGAAATAAATACAAGTTACTCATTTAGAATGCAAACAAACCACATTAAGTGTTTTGATGTAAATGAGTACATTTACAAATACCAACATTCTGATTGGCTAGTACAATTACAGACAGAGTAAATCTTGATATATCCATGGTACCGATAAAGACAAATAGAACTTTGTCAATAGGTATAATAAGCATTTGGTCAACGGATACCACAACTGAGAATCCTGATACATTCAAATGTGTGATATACAACAAAAAAAAAATTATCATAGACGATCTAATAAGGATATATTATTTATTGGTAAAAATATATATATAATACACTCTTGTATATAGAATAATTTAAGCATGATTTATAAGATAATTAATTATTTATTCTACATTTTTAATAAGCATTGTCACTAAAAATGTTTTTAAACAAAAATATTTTTCTTTTTTCTAATAATCGGCCCTGCAATTACGCCAACAATAAAACTGGCAACTTCGCTGCGGTTTTTCGCGCAAGGATCATATCAACTAAGCGTTGGAAATGACATTCATTTGTCCTTGGCTCAATCCACTGTTAGTAAAATTTTATCCGAAGCTTTGGACGCAATGAATGCCACAATTGAAAATAACTGGATTAAATTTGAAATGTCGGAAGATAATAAAATGGAGTGATTTTTTTATGAACAAACTGGTTTTCCTGGAAGCATAGAATGTGTAGACGGAACCCATATTAAAATAATTGGTCCCTGCAAAAGTTCTCAACATTTGTACTAAAAAAGAAAATGTTTCTTCAGCATAAAATCAATGGTTGTAATTAATAGCAATGAGTGTTAATATTTAGAATTGAGTTGCTTACATTTTTATTGTACTTAGATTTACGATCATAAGATGCGAATAACATAAGTAGATTGTAGGCATACACGTTCTAGCCACGATTCCTTAATTTGGAATAAAAGCCGAGTAAGAAGGTGGCTACGAGAAATATATGCAGCTTTTGATCGTAATTCATGGATTCTTGGTATGAGATTTCAAATAAGTTAAAATCAGTTTAACATTTACATTTCTAGTAGATGCTGGGTATCCATTGGAACCATTTTTATTGACACCATACAGATCAGCAGCTGAACACATTGCAGAAAGCCGTTCATATTCATGCAAAAGCTCGAAATAAAGGGTGTTTTTTTTGCTAGATAGAACTTTAAATTGTAAAAAGTAACACAAAGAATTAAATTTTGATGAAATATTTTTTTTATCGTTTCAGTATACTCTGACAAATCATCATGAATAGACTCACGCTTGAACAACGATACGAAATTATCCACATTTACTTTGAAAACCAGTCGTCGATTCGCGCAACTTATAGACGACTTCGTCATTTTTATGGCGTACATAATCGTCCATCTGAACAAGCCATTCGTAGAACTGTGGATAGATTTCGTACCACATACTCTCTAGAGGATGCAATAACACCAACACGTCGAAGGAATGTGCGTACTGAAGAGAATATCGCCGCTGTTAACGAAAGTGTGGAAGAAGATCCAAATTTATCGATTCGTCGCCAGCATTGTTCGTGTTATTCGTGACATACGGCCAGCAGTTTATTATATGTAGAGCGAGTAATTGGTGCATTAAAATCGCGATTTCGATGCCTTCTGGAAGCATGTGAATTACACTATAGTTCCGAAAAACTGCACTAATAGTTAATGCTTGTGCATTTATTATACTGCTTTTCCCGCTAATGATGTAGAATGTCTTCCGAAGACACTAAAAATTATAGTATGTATAAGCAACGTAAATTATGACGGGGGAGATAGCACAGAAGCTGCGAGAATGAGAAAAGCAATTTTTTATGTTTTTCCTTTCGTTTTCTTCAGTATCAAAATGAGTCTTAAATTGAACTATCTGACTACTACGGACTTGGAAATTCGATCGACGTAAACCCAGTAACTGTACACACGATTCTGTTATAAATGACACTTGCGATCCTGTACCAATCGAACATCGTAGATTTATAAAATTTCCAAAATTATCCTTAACACGAACTAAAGCAGTAGGCAATATCACTTGTGGATGATTATTTGAAATGACATGATTGTTGGTAACGACAGATGAGACCGGCTGCATATTGTCATTTAACGAAGAAAGTTGATTGGATGTAGATAAATTTAGACCAAATTTTCTTCAATTACATGGTTGATCAATGTGCGTTGAATCCCTATGGACGGCTCTACATTTTGATAAAATAAACTATTGAGATATTTACATATAAATTCTCTATTTAGATACTTCTGTGAGAAACTGAATTTTTAATAACAATACCTAGAATTATTTCTTGATTTTCTATAAGATGGCAAACTGGAATACTGTATTTGCTGAATTGGACGCTTATCTTGATGGCACAACTCCAGATGCCCTCCAGCAGATTGCTTTAAACTATGCTTATCAGGGGTTTAATCCTGAAATCATATCAAAAAACATTGCTAAGTTACAACCTAATGAGGCGGTGAGAAGTAAGGACTTGATTGAAATGATTGTACTTTTTATAACTAGAGGTAACAAGTTTGATAAGATAATCAAGAAGTCTCCATCAGAGGCTCAAGCCAAACTTAAACAGCTATTGGACAAATATAAGATTCACAAGAACTATTTTCTACCTTAGCTTGTTCGCAATCCTCCTCTGGAATGTTATTTAAAAATTGTGGCGAATTTGAGCTCCACTTCCGTAATTTAAATCCACCTAGACCTAGAAGTGAAACTAGTTCCTTCTTAGCACTATATAATTCATTAAGGTCGTCTGCGTCTGATATTACATCGTCCACATAAATATTATTTAGGATAATATTTGCAGCTAATGGAAATATAGTCTTATTATCGATAGCTAGCTGTTGTAAAACACGTACTGACAAAAAGGGAGCACTGGAAGTTCCATATGTTACAGTACATAAACGATAATGTTTAATAGGATCATTTACGTTGTTTCTCCACACAATGCGTTGGTAGTCACGGTCAGCTTTTGTAACCCAGATCTGTCGAAACATTTTCATTATATCGGCAGTGAAAACGAATGAAAATCTGCGGAATCGAATAGCTACGCCAAACAAATCTCGTTGTATGGGAGGTCCAATCAAGAGTGTATCATTTAGTGAATGCCCAAATGAATCCTTGAATGAACCGTCAAAAACCACTCTTAATTTTGTAGTGCTACTGTCTGGTTTTAGCACTGCATGGTGTGGCAGATAGTACTGTGGATTATTACCAATTTCGTCGTCAGGAATAATTTCCATATGACCTAAAAATTCATACTCCTTCATAAATGCCGTATATTGGTTGCGTAATTCTTCATTTCTTAAAAACCGCCTTTCCATTGTGTATAATCTGGAAATTGCTCCATTTACTGTTTTAACAAATGTGGCATTTTTAGTTTTGAATGGCAACTTCACTATATACTTGCCGTCAGACGCTTTAGTATATGTAGACCGAAAATGGATTTCAGCTGGATCATCGTTTTGGATTTGCGGTTCTTTTCTTTGTAATACATCCTCTTCAATGTCCCAAAATGTTTGAAGCATTTTATCAATATCTATGGAGCTAACGTATGAGGTTATATTTGAGGACAAAAATGTAGAATTTAGTTGTCCCGAGATTATCCACCCAAATATAGAATTGATGGCAAATAAACCAGGAGTATTTAACGACACCTTACCACACCTTATAATCGACCACACAATATCGGCCCCCAATAAAATATCGACAGATCCAGCAATATTAAACTTTTGATCGGCAAGCTTTAAGTTAGATAATACGTCTTCATTTGGTTCCGAGATGCTATATGAAGGTATATCGGTAGTTATTGTTTTATGAATAAACGCATTAATAGTGACCATTTCTAAGCTTTGAGACGAATAAACGTTAACTCTTACTTGACCTTTAGTAACACCAGCATTTGTGGAAGAAACACCCACAATCAATAATCGACCATTCGATCGACGTAAGCCCAGTAACTGTACACACGATTCTGTTATAAATGACACATGCGATCTACACACACAAACAACAACAATTGCTATGACATAAACATGGAGCGAAGCTCCGTTGTCAGCATGTTGTTGTTTGTGTGTGTGTGGATACTCAAATTCACATCACACACCCATGGGGTGGTGGTGTGTGCAGTGTGTTATAAATCTTTACCAATCAAGTTTTCTTATCAATAAAATTCTAAATAATAAATGATAATATAAACAATAGTTTTATATGTATATAAACAACATATTTGTATAAAAATTTATTAAATGAGTGACTGTAAAAGTGATTGGTCGTATTCGTATTCAACTCTAACAAATTCTTATAACTATTCAACAAGTGGTAATATTTTATTCTAAAAAAATGTTTTGAAATTAATATAATAAATTTTTTTTAGAGAATGGTTCGTCAAAGAAAGGTAAATTTCAAACCTCAACACGAGCTTCAATTTTCCAGCGAGGAAGAAAGCGAAAAGGTGGAAATAATTTCCAACGCTCAATAGAAATAGAATAGAAATTCCAAACACCCAAGACGTAATAACGGAATTGGGTTTAGCTATGGAAACGTCGAGTCAGCAAGCCATTCTCAAAGCACAAACTCTACAAGACGAACTCAACAATGGATCGACGAACAATTCCAACTTTTTTTTATTTAATGGATTTAATGGAATTGATGTGGGAGACGAATTTTTTAATGTTAATATTGCCGACAATGAAACAAATCGAAAGATTATGCATCAAGAAGAGGAATTTAATATGGAAGAAAATAATCACTACTATTCTGAGTTCGATGATGAGAATTATGAAAAAATTAAAAATGACAGGTATAGAATTAAAAAATTGTTTATTCGAGGATTTCAAGAAAGAAATATTAAAAGAAGAATTATCCACGATATTTACAAAAATATTGGATGTGGATTTAGCGAATCTGATTATCGAGCAATATACCAAAAACACAGAGGAGCCATCTTCTTCGTCTGCGAACACAACGAACATTTCCATGTCCTCCACGATTGCACCTATTCTAACTACACCTGTAAATGTGCCAGTATTGACATCTTCAAATCTTTCAGAGCCATTGGGCCTAGATTTTCTCGACGAGTTGCTCCCTCTTACGAGTACACTCTCGACCACTGGATTAATACAGCAATCTATTTTTCGAAGGAAGAACGAGAACTCCGTTACATGGACCTCGCCGGGAGAAACTGGGTATCAGGTAATAAAATTGGACATTTACAATTACAAAAAGATATGCAATCAGCAGAAGAAAAATTGGTGGAAAGAAGCGGAATTTCGCTCAACTTTTCTCACTTCATCTCCTGTAGATCCGAAGAACATTCTAATTCAGAAATTGCTGAGCGAAGTAGCCAAGCAAATCACACAGATATCAGGAACCAAAAAAGAGGAAAGAGCGACCGGATCATCGAATTTCTTCGGAAATTTGCCGTATCGCCAATAAATCATATTTTTAATCTTCCTTTTTGGCTAACTTCGAATTATAAATTTTTTAATAAGATAAGTGCACTTATGATAAATATATTAAAAATTCATAGCAATTTATATAATGACTTAAGTATAGAAGAGCTATATACACATTTTATGAGTCTAGAACCTCAATATTTAGTATTTAATTCTCCTACTGTAAATATTGATAATTACTATATGAATTTAACAGATTCATTAAATGCTATGGAAGAATTAATTAATTATCAATTTTACAATAACAGAGAAAAAATTTATAATTTTTATAAAAATTTATTTAATATTTTAGACAGAAAAATTCCAAAGAAAAATTCATTATTTATTTTATCATCACCTAATGCAGGAAAAAATTTTTTTTTTGATGCTATAATTCATTATTGCATAAATTTTGGACAAATGGGCAACTTTAATAGATATTGCTCATTTCCATTGCAAGAATGTGTTGATAAACGCATTATATTATGGAATGAACCTGTAATGGAGCCATCTGCTACCGAAACATTGAAATGTATATTAGGTGGTGATACTTGTAATGCAAAAGTAAAATACCAAGGAGATGCAATTATTTCAAGAACACCTGTAATTATATTATCAAATAATGATGTATTTCCGAAAGATGAAGCATTTCGTTCTCGTATGTATACTTACTATTGGAGACCAGCACCATTTTTAAAAAATTATAATTATAAGCCAAATCCATTATGTGTTTATCATTTATTTAATAAATATATTATTAATAAAAATTAAATAAAAAATTTACATTTTTCTTTTTTTTATTTGATTAATTATTTCAAATTCATCGTCAATAATTTCTTCCATTGTTTGTTGAACAACTCCAGTATGTTCATCAGTATTTCCAAAAACAGAAGAACCATCAGTATATTTATTTGTTGATTCATGATGAAAATGTACTTGTGTAGGCCAAGAAATTGGAGTATTTTTAGTAAAAGCAGATGATATATTAAATTCTATTATACAGCTACATTCAACTTTCCAATATGCACAAGAATTTAAAAAATTTGTATCTTCATTTGCTGGATTTAATTGTGGTACTGCTTGTATTCCGACATGAACTTGTGGTTGTGCTTTAAATGTAGTAGTACCTGATTGAAAACTAAATGTTCCATAATTTTCGATTTTTTGATTATAATAATCAGAAATATTATTAGATAGTACTGGTGGGATATTTTCAGTATCTAAACCTATTTCTCCAGTAACAGCTTTACTATCAGTAGTTTCAAAAAATTTTATTTTATGTGAACGAGATCTTAAAAAATTTTGAATACACAGTATTAGTACTTATAGTTTGTGGAACAAAATGTTGTTTAGCTGCATTAATATTTCCATTTTTTGGTATATACATATACTGTACAATAGGTTGATTTATAGCACTATTTATAAGAAATTGTTCTACTTTCTGATCCATATGTGCAACACCAGCATTATGAACCTGATACTGTGGATATTTATTAGCATCTGGATTAGTGCTACGATTCCAGTTATGAACATAATATTCCGAAATACTTCTTGGGATACACATAGCATTACTCGTTGAAGAGTTATAATATTTATTTACTATATCTTTTGTATTTATTTTGTTAATTCCTGTGGGTACCATTGGTTTTGTCGAAGACGTAGTATATTTTTTATTATTACCATAAAAATCAATGTTTAAACCGATTGCACTTAAACCAATTGGAATATATTCAGAAGTTGCAGAACCACTTAGTGTTGTTCCCGTATCAAATGCTGTTCGTGTTCCCAGTGGATAAATTACACATGATACTTCTTTTACTCGTGATCCTTCCGGTAAAGATAAATATTCTGCATTTGTTAAATAAAATGGTAAAAAGTCCACAGGTATTAATGCTAAAGAAGTTGTAAACCAATCATCTACAGATTGGGGGGGTTGAATTAATTTTGATGCATAACCATATGAATATAAAATTCTGCTTTTTTTAAAAATTACACTTGATGTAGAGCATGGTATGGACTTTGGTATCCTGACAATTGAATTTCCTCCGGTTGTTGTTGTCGCCGCCTGTGAACGAGTCCCTGTATTCGGTCCCCTATCACTACCAGATTGTGGTAAATCCATATTCGATGTATCAGGCAAAGATGCAAGAGTTTGATCAGGCAAATCACCAAGAAAATTATTAATGTAGTCCTCCCAATCGAAAGATTCTTCTGTAGTAGAATTAATACGTCTTCTACTGGTAGAGGGTTCTTCGTTGTCGGATCTTCTTTCAGTTGTTGTATTTGGAGCATCAGTGTGTTCTTTTAATAATTGATTATAAATATCGCCACCTTTCTTATGTCTTATTAATATTTTACGATAATCGTCAGTATTTCTAAAAGAAGCTAAATCGTGATGAGTACCAGATTGTACAGCGCGTTTAAATGCTTCATAAATTGCCTTTTGACGTCTTTTGTATAATTCTTGTCCAATATTAAATTTGCCTTTCATATCTTCTCCTCCCCCATATAGAACACCAGTAGCACTCTCTATTAAATATTATCCGTCCAGGAACAGTTGCCATTAAAGACTAATCTAAAAATTTGAATGGTAAAGATTTATAACACACTGCACACACCACCACCCCACGTAGATTTATAAAATTTCCAAAATTATCCTTAACCCTTTCGCTATTTTGTTGCCATATGGCAACATCCACTATTGTGACCAATATTTTTGTTCTTATTTAATATATCTTAGTTTTTTTTGCTGATTATTACTTTTTAATATCTTAGGAGGACAAAAAATCTAAAATTTGGACATTTTGGATAAATTTTCATGAGAATAATCCAAATCAGATTAACCTCATATATACTTAACCATTTTCACAACAAAAATTGATTTTTAATAAAATTTTTTTTTAATATTATTATAAAATTATAAAAAGAAAATTTAATAAAAAACTAATAAAAACACACTGGTTTATGTGATTTCACAAAAATATTGGTTTTTAAGCCCGCATAAGTATGTAGTGATTTTTCAAAATCAACCTGTTGCCATATGGCAACAAATTTGTTTTGTGTATATAATTGACAAAGGAACGTTATTTTTTTATTTGTACGAGTTTCATTTGTGTTTTGTATGCCATGATGACAAGACGTATGAAAGAGAGTGATATTGAAAAAATCCTGATAAATTTTGAAGACTCAGACTTATCAGATATTGATGATGATGATTCAAAAGATATTAATGTCTTACAAGATTTAATAGAAACTTTTGACCAAAATGACTCTTTTATAAGGGAGGAGTTAACAAGAGAAAATATCTACGAAGTTAATCTTGAAAATACTGAAAACGAAATAGTAGAACCTGTTGAAAATGAAACTTCTAAGTTTGTTGTGAAAAAATTTAATGACTTTCGTTGGAAAAAATGTCCTTGGGCCACTCCAGAAGCACATTTCAGCAGTGAGCATCCTCCCCGTTGCCAAAAAACCCCTGTAAAGTATTTTTTGGAGTACTATACAGAAGATTTTATTGAAGAAGTAGTTCTAGCGTAGCGTAGTAGTAGTTCAGTTATGATAAAAAACGGAGCCTCATTCAATTTTTCTCGGGAAGAGTTTCTAAAATTTCTTGCCCTAGAGATAATTACTGGATCAATAGGGTATCCCCGACTAGATATGTACTGGAAGAACCCCACAACTATTCCAGCTTTTACAGAAAATATGGCAAGAGGCCGATTTCATTTTATTCGCAACAATATAAAATTTTCTGTGAATGAAATAGCTAATGACAAACTATACAAAGTTCGACCCATAATAAATATGTTTTCAAAAAAGTCTTACACACTACCAAAAGACGAAAACCTTTGCATTGATGAGATGATGATTCCTTTTAAAGGTAAAACAGCGACAAGACAATATATGCCCAAAAAGCCCATAAAATGGGGCATAAAGGTTTTCTGTCTATGTAGTTCATCTGGCATTTTGCACGATTTTGAAATTTACCAGGGCAAAAACACAATTTTATGTGGTACAAAGTTGGGGTTTTGCTCCGATATTGTTATCCATTTAGCAAAGACAATCCCAGAAAACAAAAACTTCAAACTGTTTTTTGATAATTATTTTTCCACTCTAAACTTAGTCCTACTTTTAAGAGAAAAAGGAATTTGGTCCAGTGGAACTATAAGAGCCAATAGAATAAATAGGGTCCCACTGAAGTCAGAAAAAGATTTAAAAAAAGAAGGAAGAGGCAGTTATGACTTCCGCATAGAAAGAGAAAATAATTTATTTATTATTAGATGGTTTGATGGAGGCATAGTGCAAGTAGTGTCTTCAATATACGGTGATGAACCATTGAATGAAGTTTCAAGATTCTGCGCTGAAAAGAAGAGGAAAATTGCAATACCTCAGCCACATGTAATTGCTATGTATAATAAAAGTATGGGCGGAGTGGATAAGCTAGATTTTTTACTTTCGCTGTATAGGATTTCGATAAGATCCAAAAAGTGGGCCCTCAAGATTTTCGACCATTTCATTGATATGGTTATTTGTAACTCCTGGCTTGAGTATCGCAGAGACTATGAATATAATAATGGAAGTAATAAAGATTACATGGATCTCTTACGTTTTCGAAATGACATTGCCGATGGGCTTTTAGCTCTATCTAACCAAAATACTTGTTCCCGTAAAAGAGGACGGCCGAAAAATTCTACAGGAGGAGGGGACTTGGATAGCCCGTCAACTTCAAAAAAAGCCTATGACACAAAACCTTCCGCTTCTGTACGTTTCGACGGAAATCAACATTGGCCAGCTTATATAGAAAATAAAAGCAGATGCAAACATAACGGCTGTCAAGGATACTCCAGGTACAAGTGTTCAAAATGCAATGTACATTTATGTATACCGAACAAGGATCGGAATTGTTTTTATGATTACCACAATCTTAAATAAATTAACATTTATTAATTCTTTTTATAGAAAACTTTTTCATATGTAAATTATTTCATTTAAATTTTATTATATAATTTTTTATTTATATAATTTTTTTGTTGTAAATGAATTATTAAAAGATTATTTTTTATAAGTTTGTTAAAAATAATATAATAAAACTGTTGAAAAATAACTTGAACTTTGTGTATAAGAAATTTCTTAAAATTACACGAAATGTAAATTTTCTTATACTTTGAAAAAAATTGTTGCCATTTGGAAACAGTCTTAATAACCCACTTCAAACCAATTTTTTTAAATTTTCTTTTCAAATATAAATTTTTTTATTAAAACTATTAAAAAAATATAAAAATAAAATTTTTATTGCCGTTAAGTAAAAAGATGTAGCGAAAGGGTTAACACGAACTAAAGCAGTAGGCAATATCACTTGTGGATGATTATTTGAAATGACATGATTGTTGGTAACGACAAATGAGACCGGCTGCGTATTGTCATTTAACGAAGAAAGTTGATTAGATGTAGATAAATTTAGACCAAATTTTCTTGAATTACATGGTTGATCAATGTGCGTTGAATCCCTAAGGACGGCTCTACATTTTGATAAAATAAACTATTGAGATATTTACATATAAATTCTCTATTTAGATACTTCTGTGAGAAACTGAATTTTTAATAACAATACCTAGAATTATTTCTTGATTTTCTATAAGATGGCAAACTGGAATACTGTATTTGCTGAATTGGACGCTTATCTTGATGGCACAACTCCAGATGCCCTCCAGCAGATTGCTTTAAACTATGCTTATCAGGGGTTTAATCCTGAAATCATAGCAAAAAACATTCCTAAGTTACAATCTAATGAGGCGGTGAGAAGTAAGGACTTGATTGAAATGATTATACTTTTTATAACTAGAGGTAACAAGTTTGATAAGATAATCAAAAAGTCTCCATCAGAGGCTCAAGCCAAACTGAAACAGCTATTGGACAAATATAAGATTCACAAGAACTATTTTCTACCTTAGCTTGTTCGCAATCCTCCTCTGGAATGTTATTTAAAAATTGTGGCGAATAGCATCATCTGGGGTGGGTGGTTTGGTTTTTGTCGATGGACAGACATCAATATAAAAGTATATTGGAACATAATCTGGAGCCATCTGTCGAAAGCTTGGGTCTAGGAAGTCATTGGATTTTTCAGCAAGACAACAACAAGCATAGATATATAGATTGGCTCCTTTATCACGCTCCACGACAGCTGAATTCACCACCCCAGTCACCAGGCCTTAACCCAATTGAGCACATTTGGGATGTCTTGGAAAGATTATTGCGAAAATATGACATCAGCAGTCGAGAAACTCTCAAAACTGCATTAATTCGTGCATGGGCCGAAATTACACCGGATATCACTGAAAATTTAGTGATGGCAATGCCCTGCCGGCTTCAGGCAGTAATCAATGCCCAAGTTGGTCCTACTAAGTATTAAAAAAAATTAGCATCTTCATTTTTTAGTTCAAAAGCTTTACAAATCACTGGCTCTTATGGCTGTATGTTGACTTTTTTTCTGTGAATTTTTTATGTTTTTGTTACTTTTATCGTTTTTATGCCTTTGAATTGGATTTTTTTTTAATAAATATACTTTTTTGTTAACACTGTACAAGTTATCATTAATTAATTTTAAATATATTTTACAAATATTCAGAAAATCTGAAATTGGAGGGTGTATGTAGAGTTTTTTCCTTCACTGTATATTAGGAGTTCTATTTTATACCCCGACGTAGTAAAAAAAATCCTTCCGAAAAACTTTATTCAAAATACGTAAATATGCGGTCAAAAAAGAAAAAAATGTGGAAAGGATTGTCCCGTTGAAACCTGCAGTACACTAAAAAAAACAGTGACTGAAATTGATGAGTCCGCTACTTATTTCCTCAGGAGTTATTTACACGAAGAGCGCATTAATTGGGTTGAAATTGACAAATGGGAAAAATCGTTTATTTTACGGAAAAGGTATTTAAAAAATTTACCAATAGATAAATTTTTAGAAGCTTGGCCATTATTCAAAGACTAGGTTTTCAAATTTGGTAATTTGCTTTATAAAATTGATTTGCAAATACCTCATTCAAAATTATTTTCAGGTTAATATTGATTTCGATTTAATACATCCAAATAAGAATGATTCAATAAGTACCCAATGGTAATCATTTAAGGAAAAAATTAAAATATTTTATGAAAGTAATATTCACAATGAATATTGCAGACAATTATTTGATATTAAAAAATCATCAACAAACAAAAGTAAGACGTTGAAGTTTTAAAATATATTTTAATTTACATATTTTTTTATCTTTATAGATACACAAGATTATATGACTTGTACATTACTTAATTCTGTGCTTCCGTCAACTTCTAGATTCAAAAACTCTTCCAGAAAAAATAACAAAAAAGTTACAACTTCCGATGCACAGGAAAGTTTTGCTGTAAAAGTTTCATCTGTCAACGAAAATCAGCAAAAGTTGGATGAAATGGTTAATAAATACTTTTCAGAAAATTTTTCAATTCAATCAACCCTTTTTAGTTATCGAAGCTCATTCTAGTGAAAAGTTGACTGGATTTTATATATATTTTAATGAGAATTTGTTTAAATTTGATTCTTTTATTGAGTGTTTAGAAACATGTTTTAAAATATTTCATGTCCTTCCTATCAAATACCAACAAGCTTTCAACCCACTGTCGGTTTTTATACAAATTTTTTTCTTTAATATTAATACAGATTGTAATTGTAAATCATCTAATTCAACGTCGCTCCTTGATTTCATGAAAAAAAAAAATTAGTAGTAGTTTGAGTGTCTGATTTTTTCTTTTTGAACTCGGATCTTTTCTTTTTGAACTTTCATTAAAAAATAATTAACATAATTTTACAGCAAAAACTAATAATCAAGATTAAATAAAATCTCATCAACAATGTACATTTGTTTTAAATGTCTGAAGAAATGTTCAAATATCATCGTATTAATACGACATTTTAATATAGATCATTTAGTATCCAACAAACTTCTTCAACTTCAATGCAAACTGTTACCAAATATTTTCCAAATTTACATCTTTTAAAAATTATTTAGAAAAACAGCATTCCCGCTGAGAAAGAATGTTAGATGAATAAATGACTTATTTTATAAGGGACTTTCTTATAAACCGAATTTTTATTTATCTATTAATACCAATACATTTGAATTATATAAAATAAAATCATTTTTGCATCATAATGAAAACATTTATTAATTTAAAAATGTCCCATTTTTAATTTAAAAATGTCCCATTTTTAATTTAAAAATGTCCCATTTTTAATTTAAAAATGTCCCATTTTTAATTAAAAAATATATATTTTTAATCTAAGAATGATCAACTTTCTATCAAGATTGTTTTTGAATTTAAATCAAACATGAAAAACTTTAAAACCAGAATTATTAATTTTGAATTTAAAATGTTTTTAAGAAATCGCAACAGAATTAAAATTTTTAAAATAAGAAAAAACAAACTTAGTTCTATTTTATTACGGTTTTATTTTTAAAATAAGCTTGTTTGAGCTTCATATGAATTTTTTTTTTTAGTGTACATGGTTATAGTCCATTTGAGCTAGTTTTCGGCAAAACGCCTAATAGACCCAATATATAATATTGAAGCCTACGATAACGAGGTAAGATATAGATTACAATTGGCTCACCAACAAGCCAAAATTTTAACAGAAACAAAAAGAAAATTATGACACAAGTCAACAGTATAATTCAGTTAGCAATCGACCTAATAACTAACCCTTATGCCACAATCATGGGTCCTACTGTTACTGTAGCACACTATGCTGACATTGCATTCTTAGCAACCCACTTAGTTTACCGTAGTGGAACAGGGCAGAACCAGAGAGTCCAGTCCAGTATTTCTCCCCACCAGAAAAATCATAGAAAAAGCCAAAAACTTATATGACTTATATATGCTGATCTTTTCGATGAACGTCAGCAAAACTTAGCCACCGATGATTTAAGCACTACGGCATTGTTAAGTGCTTATGGAAAGAGAGTAGTAAGAAGTAATGATAACGAAATCATTATAGCTAATGTCGGTCAACTGATAGAGCAAGGAGGTAATGCCGATGGGGATGCCTAAGTAAGTGTTCTACACCACATGTTTGGTCAGTTCTTTGCTGAATTAAAGAAAAGAGAAGATATTGCCTTCTTAGCTATTATGACATTGTTGAATGAGAGTTTGCAGATGGCATCTATGCCGCTCATTGACAGCTCAGTCTCTGGTGAAGATCTTGCCAA
Source organism: Phyto melanocephala (assembly GCA_941918925.1). Taxonomy (NCBI): domain Eukaryota; kingdom Metazoa; phylum Arthropoda; class Insecta; order Diptera; family Rhinophoridae; genus Phyto; species Phyto melanocephala. The sequence goes on along the minus strand of OW799234.1, from coordinate 62,102,544 downwards.
GGTTTTTACTACAAACAAATTTACAGAGGACATCAAAGCTCATCTTGACATTCTTTAGATTCCAATACATTCACGTTGAACTGTTACCGCATTCCCAAGGAATTAAGATATAGTGGCATGCACGTCAATCCTGGACCTAATCAACCTGTAACTGATAATCCTCTTGACGTGATTGAGCCTATGATCTAAATTCACAAGTGTGACATGGAGAAACTGTCACTATTTTCTTTCACAATTTTATATTATATCTTTATATCCACTTTTATAACCATTTTATTCATTAATCAATTATATACTAATTTACTTTTATCTACTATGTTTGAACATGAACTATGTTACCACTTTAATTTGCTTTTACAATTATTTAAAAACCATTTAGAAACCATAAATACTCTCTGGTTTTGCCCTGTTTGTATGGATAGTGACATCAGTATATTTACTGATGGTTCTCTTATGGACGGAAGGGTATACCCGGGGTTCATTCAATTGAGTTAAACCTTCCTATTCCCTAAGTCTGGGGGATTGTGTGTTGGATTGCTTTACGCGTTGGACCACTTGCTGGAGGATAGTGCATTGGAGGAGAACTATAATTACACATGATAACCAGTCTGTGGTTAGATGTGTGCAGCGTACGTATGTGAACTCGAAACTGGTGCTCAAATGTGTTTTAAATCACAATAGGTGTGCCTCTGTGAACGAGGTAACGCTAGTGTGGGTTAAGGGACATGTTGGCAAAGATGGGAAAGAGGCGGCGGACGAACTTGCGAATAAAGAGACCTGCTGTGGCTTTCTGCGGACCGGAACCTAGAATTGCTCTTGGGGATGAGACGGTGCGGACAAAGGTCCTGCAATGGGTAGAAACGACCACATGTAAACAGGCATGTATGGTGCTTAAAGAGCCCTTTGGCAGAAATTCAGTCAGGGTACTCAAGATATAATCGGAGAACCCTGAGCTGGATAACTGCTTTGGTCACAGGGCATGGCAACTTCAAATGTCATCTGCACAGGATCAGGGTTGTAGAGAATGATGTTTGCAGATTGTGCCTTGAGACTGCTGAGACAGCGGCGCATGTAGTATGCGAATGTCTGGCAATAAACTTAGTACCACACAGGTACACGTTGCATGTGAGTGCTACGGGGGAAATTAAACTGGGGTAGATGCTGGCGATTACAAAGGACTCTGTGATGAGGATTGCAGATAATCATCAGTCTACAATGTGAAGTCACAACAGTCTAGAGGGTCGAAAAAGGACCCGTTTATGGAAGAGGTCTGCTTTGATATCCCTTCTACATGTATATACATTGATCAAAAAACAAATGTTGGCTGCCAAAAATGTGTTGTAAGTCTTGTTCAAGTGCTTTTAGAGGTTGGCGTGAAGGAAATCGTTAGCTCGTATGTTACTCTTATGGAGTGAATCACAAAATTATAAAAAAGATTGTTACTTCTGCATGACGGCAATGCGTAGATTTACGAGAACTAAGAACAAAATCATATATCCGAATATTTCATTTGTTCAACGACCAGTTCTTCGAAACAATGACGCTTTAGCTTCAGTGCCTTCTAATAGTGATTAAATTGTAAATGATGGTTACGACTTCTAATACCTTGAAAATAAATTCCCCCGCAACGCAACCTTTAAAATAAAGTTGAATAAGAGTATGTTAATGTCACATTTTTTTTTGGTAAAGAAAAAAAGTTCAAAAAAATCACTTAAGAACTTCCTTCTACCTACGGATCTTTGAAATGTAATATACCCCTTATTTTTTTCTACTTGTCCTTAGATAACTCTTTCCTAAAATCTTGGTGCAGTTTTAGAAGAACATGGTGAAAGATTTTACGACATGTGTGTAGGGTAATTGAGCTTTACTCAATTGGTATGGGGAAAATGACGTATAAAAATAGTCAGTTGTAGGTGAGTAGACGTTGCGGACGATCGACACCACGGACAAAATAAAGTTGATAATTTTAAATTAATATAATACATACATAAGTAAATATGTGAAAATTTAAATAAATATGTTTTCTTAAAAAAAAACAAAGGATTTTAAAAACTACAATTGGGGACTCGTCCGGGATTGGACAAAACGAGCCAAGTAAAGAAAAAATAACAATAAGTTGGTGTTTTTGTTCTAGAAAAAAGTGTGTTTGAAGGTGAAGTTTTTTCTTCTCAAAGAAAAGAGAAATTGAAAATTACAAATTTCAACAAAATATGTATATATACATAAGTGGACAAATAAATAAAACGTAAAAAACCAATTTTACAAACTAATTTTATAACTGATTGTGAAGAAAGCAAGACTGCAAATTTCAACAAAATATATGTATGTGAACATATAAATAATACAAAAAAGGAACAGACAAAAACTGTTTTAAAACTGTGACAAATAATCCAGTTGCCGTGAAGATGTTATGTATATGAGATGTTTACGTATGTGTGTTGTGTGTAGCCGTTCAAGAAGAGAAACGCAAGTGGCTGAGGCTGTTGTTAAGAAGTAGAGCTGCAAAACAATCCATAGTACTATTGATGGTATCGATAGTTTTATTTTTGACTGACTATCGGTAGTTTCTTTTCGATAGCGATACTATTGACAAATTTTTAAAGTAAATATGTAGCCAGTATAACATTTGCAACAGCTTATTCTACACAGGTTCTTAGCCGCCTTTAAATTTGTATACTTTTACAAATAAAAACAAGTTATTATTTTAGGTAAACTTAGCTATATAAATCTGGCGGCTGCGGCTATGTGTCGGCTGCAACCTAATATACTTCGTTCTCTTTACATACAGGTGACGCTGCAGTTTAAAGTAAAGTGTTCAGCATAACATAAACAGAAAAGTTTTTTTTTATAAAATTTATTCTTATGGAATAGAAATAATATATAATTGTACGAAGTTGGCGGTTCTATAAAAAATGGAGAAGTATTTGCAAACATCAAAAAGTATGTATTATAATACTTTTTATGTGTATGACTGCTTGTTCATATACATCATACATATGTATGTATGAATATTTTATATATTTTTTAGAGAACGGCAACGAAAACGAAAATATTGTGGAAGACAGCAACGATGATGGGACCGTACCTGAAAAGAGGCGTAAGACATCTTCAGATGTTTAAAAATATTTTGAAACGCTGAAGGGAAAAAACAGTGCAAAATGCCGTTTATGTGGAAAATTTTATAAAACCAATGGCAATACAACAAATTTACTAGACCTCCTTAAACGAGCACATCTAAACTTCAAAGAAGTAGAAAAACCAAACAATGTCATCACGACTTTTTTAAAAAGAATTGACACTTATGGCCCAGAAACGGACCGTAAGATGAATCTGGATTAAGCTCGTATGTCCATGATTGCTATCGACGTGCAGCCGTTTAGCATTGCGGATGATAGAGGTTTTAGAGATTTTGTAAAATGTCTAGATCCTGGCTACGCTTTACCTTCGCGTACTACTCTACAAAATAAAATGATGGTTGAAATGTACCAAAATACAAAAATAAAGCTTCAAGCGATTTTAAATAAAATAGAGTACTGTGCAATTACAACAGATTGTTGGACATCGTGAGCCAATGAGGTTTACCTCACCGTTACTTGTCATTTTGTTAGTACAGAATTTTTTTTGCAAACTGCTGTTTTGTCGACACAAAAACTTTTAACCGCTACAAACCTAGAAATCACTCAATACTAGACGTTAAGAATAATTTTCAATGTACGTATATAAGAACCAAAATTTATTAAATAAAATCAGACTTGATATTGAAACAGAACAAATAGCATTCGTGCTTATCTTTTTATTTTTGGAAAGTCTAACACATAACATTACATGGCGATCCTGCCAGCTCCTTCGAATACAAAAAGCAGTAATTGCTTAACTAATTGCTCAATTCGGAGAAATGGTAAAGATCCTCCAAAGGACCAATACTCACAGCTTACGCTAAATTTATCTCTTTGTTTAATTAGAAAAAAAATATAGAAATTATTTTTCTTTTAAGGAACATACAGTGGAAGAGTTACAGCTCGAGCTTGACGAAGCCGAGAAGAGGTGGCTGGAACTATTAGAAGACCCTACTGTCGCGCCGAAACCAAGATACCCAAGGAAGAAGCCAAGAGAGGATGAAGCCAGATTCCCAATATTCCCTCTTCCGGACGTAAACAAAACAAGAGGAGGAACAATCAACAAACAAAAGCAAAAACTTAAAATCCTAACTCTTATGTTAAAAGATGAAGCAGATACAGAGACCACAGAAAAGATTAGAATAGAAATAAATAAAATTAAGTTACTAATCAAAAATATAAGAAAACAAAAACTGAAACAAAAGAAAAAATCTTATATTAAAACCCAAATTTTATAGAAAAGAATTTATTAAAATTGATATTGAATATGAAATAATTGGTAACAATTTCATAAATTTTAAAAACTAATTTTAATATTAGAAATTATTTGTGTATAAATATTTCTTGATTCTTGCTACATTAACAGAACTAAAAGAAAAATAAAAGTTAAATATAAGAATATCATTTTAGGGTAGGTCCCATTTGGAATAGCAACAAAATGGGTAAGCCACAAAGCAAGGTGGAAATCCAGGAGAATATAGCAACTAATGGAAACGCGGAGAATTCAAAGGACTTTGTTTCAGAACATGTAAAAACTTTAGTTATAGTAATACTATTATTATATTTAGCTTATAGAGTTAATAAATATTTTAAAAACTATGTAGCAAGACACACAAATAACGATGTTAATAGAATAACTAATGTATAAATTATTATATAAATAAATAAAGAAACAAATACTTATTTATGGAAGATTGTATAGAAAAACTTAAAGAATTTTTAAAACATTTAAAAAAGAACCCAGCTAGGACCTATACTAGGAAGACAGTCGCAAATAAACTAGAATACATAGAGAACATAAAGGAAGAATTCATAAAATTAGAACACGAGGATAGTGAGAAAGGCATAGCATTGAAATTAGAATTTGACAATCTTTACAAATACATTACAAAATATTTAGAAAGTAATACTAAAGACGATACAACAGATATTAAAACGGTTTCAAAAACACTCCCATTATTTTCAGGAAATCATGAGGAACTCGAAAGTTTCATTATAACAGCGGAACTAATTGAGGAAACTTTGGCAGAAAATGCAAAACAAGATTTCCTACAATACGTATACCATGGTAAACTAACTTCGAATGTCAGGACTGCAATAGGGACATATACTAAACCAGAGAATTTCTTTTCTCTCAGGACACTTCTTGAACAAAGATATAAATGTAATAGGACTATACCAGAACTACAATATAGATTAACCACGATATATCAGGGTAAACTGACAGTTAATGCATTTAAGGAGGTCAGTGATTTAGAAATCACTCAATACTAGACGTTAAGAATAATTTTTAATGTACGTATATAAGAACCAAAATTTATTAAATAAAATCAGACTTGATATTTAAACAGAACAAATAGCATTTATTTTTGGAAAGTCTAACACATAACATTAGAATATTTTAAAGGCAACACAATTGCTTACGAGAAATTTAAGGCTGAACAAGGCAAAGAAAAGCCATATAGTTTACTTCAAGAAGTACCCACGCGATGGAACAGTGCCTTGAAAATGGTTGAGAGGATCTTACTCACAAATTGCTGGATATCAAAAGTTCTTCTGGCAACACCAAAAGCACCACCACCTTTAACAGCGGATGATATCGCAATATTAAATGATTTAAAAGAAACTTCGTCCAGTACTTCCGTAACAATATTATTTTCAAGCTATGAAAGACGTAAAGCCGAATTTGAAAACATTTGAAGGGAAACAGGCATGTATTTGCCTTATAGAAAAAGTAAGGAAAAGACTATTTTCATATGAAGAGCGAACTGTAGCAAGGTTGGGAACCTTGTTAGATCCACGTTTTAAAAAAGAAGGCTTCTTTTTATCAACAAAAAATGCTGATATTGGGTTTCAACTTTTGAAAAATGAATTGAGCTTTATAAGCCGAAGTAGTACTTCGTTTGTTCAGCATATAGAACCGTCAACTTCCACGTCTATTCTACATCATTTGCCACAGCCTTCTATTTTTAAATTTGTTGGAAATCAAATAGCCAAGAAAGTCGACTAAAAAACCGCGAACTGAACATTCATTTAGTACCTAAGTATATTAATTTTAAGAAAATGAATTTAAATAAAAATTGTTTTGAACTGCAGTTTGGAGTGTTTCATTTCACTAAAATAGCTAACAGTACCAACTAGCAGTTGTGCGATACCCACTAAGGTTCCCACATACATATGTATGTATATGTATAGTATGTTTAGTTTTTAATTGTTTTTATTATTCATTGACAAAAAAAAAATTATGTTTTAACTTTCTTTTATTTAAATAAAAGAATTTTTTCAATCAATAAATGTTGCGAAAATAACTGACGTAGATGAAAAACTTTAGCCAACACCTACAAACATAAGTATGTATGTGTGTATGTACATATGTTTACTAACGTATCCCTTTCACTTGTGGTATTATTGCCAGAAGTAGCACATAAAAAAATCCGATAGTATCGTTAATATCGATAGGTTTTTTTCAGACTATCGATGGAGGCGACTATCGATAGGTTTGCAGCTCTATTGTAAAGATGCTGTATTGATGGTCGTGAGCTAAAGTATTTAGTAAACGTAGAGAATTGAGTTGAATTTAGAATAGAGTACACAATTAGAGATTTGTGTGAAATATTTAAGAGATAATATTATTTTGTAAAGAGATGAGATCTATGAGTCCATCTGAGTTTGAATTTTAAATTTAACGTAGACGAATAGAAGTTTTTTTTTGTTTTAAGAGACACTCATATTTATATTGTTGATTGTAAATAAACACGTACATAAGTATAACAGTATTAGGGTAATCCTGAACTTAAATAAATATATTTTGGAAAAGAAGAAAAAGAACTATTGTTTTGAAATAATGTTAATATGGTTGTATGCAAATCAATGCAGACTTTTGTGTAATATAAGTTTATTTTTAAAATAACGTTTTGGAATATAACTAATATTTTGATTTTTGTAATTAATTTCAATGTTTTACTTTTAATAAGGAAAATCTTTTGAATTATTTTTCGTTTTATTGAATACTTTTATAATAATTTTAAACTTTCACTGATTTTATTAATTGATTTTGAATTTTATTTAATATTTTTTTAAACTTTACTTTATATTAATAATATTAAATTATATATTAATTAACTTGATTTAATTTTATACTATTTGAATTTTTATATTTTAATCGGACATTTGACTTTAAAGACGACATGGAATTAGTAGGGATTTTGGGACTGACTGTAGAGGAGTTGAAGGAAAAGTGTAGTGAATTGGGATTGGACGTGAACGGGTCGAAGACAATTTTGCAGGAAAGGGTGATAAGGTATTATGGTTTCGGACAGAGGACTGATGATGATAATTCAGAATATATGAAGCCTTGGAGTTCTACATTCGGGTCGAATGTCGCGTCAGGAGGGCCGAATGTAGGGTAATTGAGCTTTACTCAATTGGTATGGGAAAAATGACGTACGAAAATAGTCAGTTGTAGATGAGTAGACATATGTTCCCATAGGGCCGTATATATGTAATTAGATATTATTAATTAATAAAAGTTTATACTTTTAAATTTATAGACGAATTTTAAGTTCGATATCTTTAAATATATTAAGAAATCGTGTTTATTAAATCAAAGCATCAAAAAACATTTTATTTAATGATATCATTCTCATACAGTATAATGAAATGTTGCATATTCGGTACACAGAACAGGGACGATATATTGTAAATTTGTTTAAATGACTTGAGAACTGTTGAAAAGAAAAATGACTTCAAAACAATTCTTAGACTTTCTACTTCTTTGAAGTTGTGAAGGGACCATTCCCTTGTGCCATACTTCCCTTGAATACAACTAATCTAAATAACTTTGTACTTATTACTACGCATACATTTCAATGCATGCCTAAGCTTCATTACGTTAAACAAATAAAAAGAAGACAACACTCCTCCCGCAGCTTGGAATATCGCGCGTGAAACCTTTCCTCGTACCGACGGATTGGTTAGAGCTATGCTGCTGCACACCTCGAACGGCTCAATGAACAGACCAATCGATAAAATTGTGAAACTGCCAATACGCTGAAACGTTACTTTAGAGCCGCCCGGGATGTTGGGAAACCATTTCCTTGCATCATACTTCCCTTTAATATAACTTATCTGTATAACTCTTGTACTATCACTACACATACATACATTTCAATGCATGCATAAGCTTCATTGTTAATAATTGTCTCGCACACTAAACCCAAACAGTCCGCTAACATTACTTAAAACAAATAAATAAAGTATTTGTAAATAAACGAAAAATATTGTTAGGCGTGTATTATTTTGGGCTGGTTGGGGTATTCCTAGACATTCGTTAGGAAGATTTGGCATCCGGGCCAAATACGTAAGTTCACCAACAAAAATTCTATTTTTAAGTTTCGTAAAAATATTGGAGATATTCTTCATTAATTTTTTTAATTACCTTTTGTTCTTTAAACCCTTTTTTCTGGTTGACGTACAAAAGTTAATTTTTAATAAAACAAGCAAGAGTGCTAATCATGCAATAACAGCTGTATCGCAATTCATCACATTAAGATGAAATACGTGCCAACATGCATATACATTTCATTTTCATTATAATGATTTTATCCGCTTAAAAACATCCCATTGTAAAATTATAAAAAAAAAAGTTTTTTGTCTTAACTGGGATTCGAAGCTACGTTCATCCAGTTTGTATTGTTGTGAAAAGACGAGGGGGGTATATGCAGTTGTTTATATATTTAGCTAATTTTCAAAACCGGTCTGCTCCCGAAAATTTTTAATATTTAGGTACATTACACGGGTCTTGGAGATTTCTGGGGGCTTTAAGAAGTTGATTTCAACATACAAACGGACAATGCTTAATTGAATCCCCTATTCATAAGCTTTCAGAAAAATATATACTTCATGGGGTCGGAAATGTATATTGTAGAAATTTTACACGGAAAGGCAAACCGATATACATATACCATTACACTCACTGTGAAGGGTGTAAAAAGTGTTGAAGCTATCGAAACGGCGTTTCACTTTTAGGTACTAAATTTAGTTACTGGAAATTAAAACTGCTTAACAAATTTGCTAACATAAATTGGTGTTTTTTATAATTGACTTTTTAATAGTAGAGGTCTGTTACCGATTATGGCCCATAGACTAGGTTATTGTTGTTGTAATAAATAAATTGAAATAGGTGTTCGAAATTATGACAGTAAATAAACAGCATTATAAAAATTTGACTTTGTAGTAAAATCTAACTTATCTATCTACATACATGTAAAGTAAAGAATTTTAAAGAAAAATAAACATGATTTTCATTAAATTTTTTAACACATACGGACTTTAAATAAGTTTCTATATAGTACATACATACATACATAATAACACTATCGCACATTGTTTGTTTCAGACTCACACATTACACATTCACACATTAAAAAAATTTTTATATTATTTTCACATATGTAACTCTTACATATCAGTCTTTGTTTTTTGTAATTCTTCAGTTATTTTTAATTTTTTACATCCACTTTGAGGGAGTTTTAAAGGACTAGATTTAAATATTTAAAGAGAATGTAGAAAAAAAGTAGTCAGCTCTATTTTGAATAGCAGCCGAATTAATAAATAAAAGAATAATATATAATTGTATGTAATAAGAAGATAATTAAAAAAAAACTTAAAGAGTAGGTAATAAGACTGAATTTGTTAAATAAACTTACATTAAATGATGATGTAATTAAGGTTTTGGTGATGCTTTTCATACTGTTACGTAGTTTTGATATTGTTGTAGATGGTTGTGGGTGACAAATTAACTTGCATTGCTGAAGGGAAGGTAAGCGGACGAGATTAAAAAAATAGACCAACAAAACATAAAACCCTTAGCATTACTCAGGATTTTATGGAAGCAGCAGTTTTATTATTATTGCTTTTATTAAAATTTTTGGTACTAGATCTAATGCAAGCCAATGAAGACGACGTTTTCGAAGAAGATGACGAAGGAGACGACTTTAAAGTCTTTAAGGATGTTGGATTATTTTTTTCAATGTACGTTGTTTTATGTTGATGTGGTGTTAAAGTACGATCTAAATCTATATTTTTCGGCACTTTTTGGTTAGTACTGGTCTCTATGACTGTATTTTCCCAATTGTCATCACTTTCATCGCCAACTTTCTCTAAAATAATATCACTTTTCTCTTCACAAATAGATGTATTTTTATTAAAATCTTTACTTTTTTCAGCAACAGCGGCATTAGTTGCAGGATTAAAATCTTTTGCGTTTACATACTGCTCTAAAATGTTTTTAGAATTGCTTGCATTAAAATAACATTGGATTTCTATATCATTAATGTTTTCTGGCAGTGGTGAAAATACAGAATTTAAATCTAATGTGTCGCGCAATGCCATCCATGATTTTACAAATACCTCCTTAACGCGTGAAAATGTTTCAAAATCGTATACAGAACGTGCTGTATTTGTTAAATCGAATGGTTCTAAGGAAAAAAATATTTAAATGAAAAATATTTTTTAGTTAGATGGCTTAATAATAACGTTATACTTATGTTAGTATATACATTTGTTATCGAAATTGATTAAAAGAAGATTATTTATCGTAGAAGACTGATTTCATCTACATATAGGTTTTCAATAAGGAACTTTAAATTTTCATCTTTGACTGTCATAACACAATAAATTCTAAATTGTCAATTAATTGATAATCAAAAACATACATAAATAGCAAATTTAGGTTTATTTTGAATTTATTGGGCCAATTCAAAGTAGACTCTCATATTGTACTATGTCATATAATTCATAATAATATGACTAGTGACTTTGAACACCTTTTGTTAACAAATTATGTATTTAATACAAGAAAGAAGACAAAGAGATGACGCTGTTAAAAATTGTATGTATACAAGAAAGAAGAAAATAGAAAATATTCTCTCTGAGAGGTGAGAAGCGAAGAAATTCTCTCTGAGAGACAGTATGGTTAAAAGTATAACATAAACAATTTCTTATACATAGGAAACAAATGTGTAAAGTCATATTATTTTTTTTGTATGGAAATTACTAACAAAAATGTTAAGCATGCATAAAATAATATGATATAGTACAAATACGACTGATATGCAACCACTTTGAATTGGCCCATTATATTAAAGTATATTCCAAATTTAAAACTTACCCTCAATATTTAATTCTTTCCATTGGTGTATATCATTTTTCAAAGATTTTGCTACGCGACATAAATTAACGGGTAAAAGGCCTCCCGTACGTACAGATATAGCATAATCCGTAAAACTATTGTTAAGGCAACAAGAAATTATTTGTGTTTTCACATTTGGTAACAAAAGAAATACTTACTGGAAGCAGCTGTAGTATTGTAGAAAGTCTAAAAATAATTCTCCTAGAGTTTGTGTATTTTTTGTTTCATATGGTCCAAGAGTTTCATTCAGGTCCACATAACCAAAATCATTTGAACGTAGCTAAAATTAAAGGATTATTAAATAATGAAAATTCAAATATGTACTCCTACCACAACTTACTAATGTAAATTTTTCGGGAAAAATTTCATGTAAACAAGGTAATACTGGTGGGTTCACAGCGCATTGTAAGAAATGTATAACCATTAATACTAGCGAATAACTGGATATTGTCCTGGTTTTAGCATTATTTATGTTATGGTATTGAGCCCACAGTTTTGTCACCAACACCAATGGACGTAAACGCCAGTCAACTAAATATGATTTATACATTTTAATAGAAAATATTATTTAATTTCTTCAATTTTTTTTTATCAATATGATGTCCTTATATGCGAGCTTGAGATCATATTTTTAATTTAAAATATTATTTAGAAACAAAAATTATAATACATATCGAGGGTCACAAGTAGAAAGGCTCTAACTCAAATATTTGTAACTTTGCAGGAGAAGATAAAAACGTAATAGAAATTGTATTATCATAATGTAACGTCTTTTGTAAATTTACTTGTAAAATTGTTATTTTTGTTACTATTGCGAGAAATTTTTGTGTCGAGGTGAATTTGTGTGAAATGTATTGGAATCACTGAAAAACTCAATATCGCCTTTTATTAGAGCCTTTTTACTTGTAAACTTTGTTTATATCAAAATTGTTTCAAGCTCATATATTTTTAATGTACCCACCCAGCGAAAAAAATTTATAATTGTTCAAAGTTTATTAAATTTTTCACACCTTATAAACTCTCTAAATGCAAAATAGTTTGTCATAACTGATGTGCTTCAAAATACTTGCAAATTTATCTTAAACTTTGCAAAATATATTAAACCATTCATACATACATATAAACGAACAGTATTCTCATGTGCGTTCTATCCATTCTTTGGAATGTAGTTCAATTTACCTTACATTTACACATGCAATTAGTGGCATGCAATTGTTGTATACGTATTATTCATGGTACAATCAGCAGGTAGCCTCATTAAAACTGCTGATTTTTTTCTTTACTTTAAAAGGTCTAAAAATATATTTACACCTGAGCGAAATCATGTAAGTAGCAGATTTTGAGGAAATCTAGTTGATTTTTACCAGATTTCCCATACAAAACGAAATCTACTTCGCCACTAGATTTTGGCAGAATTTACTTAAAATCTAGTACGACTTCGTGATGCAACTGTGTTTTTTTTTATTAAATTGTAATAAAACATACTACGCTGCACATACTTTATTGTGGGTTTATTTTTTACGTTTTTTTTATATGGAGTTTGAATTTTGGAGAAGTAGAGCATAGGGAGTCTCGCAGACCACCTTGTAAATAAATATACTGTTTTGAAAACGAAATCTTGCAAAATGTCAAAAAACAGTGGTATAAATGGTATAGATTTTAATAAAGATTTTAAATCAAATCTACTAGATTTCGCTCACGTGTAATTGTAGTATAACTAAAATGTTAAATTTTGTTTATGTTTGTTGTTTACATTGCGTATTTGAAATACATTTGCTTTTTGACATTTCAGTCGTCGTTTTTCAACATCAAAATACATGTAGAATTTTGTTGTTCCAGAAGTGAGGCTATCTGATGATTGTAGCATGTTAAGTACAATATAGTTGTATACATTGAACTTTATGTATCCGCACATATGCTTTAGCCAGCAAAAGCATAATATCATGGTACAATTATCAGGTAGCCTCAGTTCTGCAACAACAAAATCCTAAATGTATTTTGTTGCTGGAAAACGACGACTTAAATGTCAAAAAGCAAATGTGTGTGCGTGTTTTTTTGGCGGTAGAATATATACGTACACAATATATACACATACATAAACAAAATTTGACATCTTAGTTAAACCTTAAGGTAGAGAAAAAAATAATCAGCTGTTTTGGTGAGGCTACCTGATAATTGTACCATGCACAATATAGTAAGGCCCAATTATTATTAAATATCAGGTGGTGTTGACAACGCAGCTGATCAACTTTTGTCTTTGCATAAATGCTGGCTGAGTTTGCAAATATTATTTATGTTTACATAGATTAATTTTTCCCGCGCAACTATTTAAAAAAAAAACACAAACAAAAACCATGTAGTTTTTAATGTTTTTTTTTTTAATTTTGTATTTGTTGTAAAATTACTACCACCTGATAATTGAATTCGCCATGGTTAGGTCTTTAGGCTTTTAAACTACTTCATCATGGGTTAAACCACTTTTTCGTGTTTTTTTTGCTGGGTGTGTTTACATGTTGCATACTTATGAAATAAATTTTACTTACGTTGTGAGTAGCAGTACAGCAAATGAGTATTTTTAATACCGACACCATTGTTAAAGTTGAGATCAAATTCTATATGATGTACACGATCGCGAAAGCGTAAAATTGGAACTTTTGCCTCAATTAAATTGAAATTTTCAAATTCACCTTAAAAAATAATAATAAGTAAATCTTTATGCTAAAAACCTTCTTTTTAAGACAATGCATGATAATGGTATTTAACGCTTACGATACTAAAAACAAACTAAACTGATACAACAACTGTACCATGGCACAATCATCAGGTAGCCTCAGTTCTGCAACAACAAAATCCTAAATGTATTTTGTTGCTGGAAAACGACGACTTAAATGTCAAAAAGCAAATGTGTGTGCGTGTTTTTTTAGCGGTAGAATATATACGTACACAATATATACACATACATAAACAAAATTTGACATCTTAGTTAAACCTTAAGGTAGAGAAAAAAATAATCAGCTGTTTTAGCGAGGCTACCTGATAATTCTACCATGAACTGTACTGTTTATTAACATAAACAGGGCTGTCAACTATGAAATTTTTAAAAGCACCAAGACTAAGAAAATAAAATCACTTTGTTAAAAAGGGCGCTGAGTTTAAAACGTTTAAGTTTTAATGCTATTTATTTCATAAAATTCTAAATTTCCGCATAAAAACATTCTCACGTTCCCTTGCTTCTATTAGGAGCGAGCATAAGGCCTGAAATTTGTAAACAAATTGATAACTTTAACTTAACGCCAATAAAATCAAAACTTTACAAGCCAATTTTTTAGCTTTTAGTTATCAGTTGCCTACTGGAATTCCTTATTTTACAACTGACAACAAAACTGAAGTTTAGTTGTAATCGATAATTGACCGATAAGTCTATAGATATTTAACTAAAAATGTCATCATATCAATGTAATGCTAGGAATTCTTTTTTGGCCGCACATATTCGTCCCAAGAAATAAAGATGCATTTGTGCATAAAAAAATGCTAAATCAGTATATTAGGAAGAGTTATAGCTCGTAATCCAAGAGTAGGTCAAACAAAAACATGACCTTCCATGCATTGACGTAGAGCAATGAAATTTCGAATGTATATTTCTTGAGTAAAAAACAAATAAGAGCGCTATATTCGGCCGTGCCGAATCTTTTATACCCTTCACAACGTGTAGTCATGCAATAACAGTAGTTTGTATCACCATTCATCCCATATGAAATACGTAAATACATATAAAAAACATACATATATAAAAACAACCCATTTTAAAATTATAACTTTACGTATGTATGATAACAGAAAAAATAAAAAAAAAAATTAAAAAAAAAATTTAAAAAAAAAAATTAAAAAAAAAAATTTTTTTAAAAATAATTAAAATATACATATATAATAAATATAAAACAAAAACAAATTAAAAACAAAATTTATAAAAAAAAATAATAAAAATATAAATAATATATTAAATAAAAAATAAAAAAAAATATATAAAAAAAAACTTTTTTTGGCTTAGCTGGGATTTTATGCCACGTTTTCTCTAACCAGTATACACGTTTGTATGTATGTATGTTGTTGTTGTAATGTTGTTTTTGTGAAAAAAAATCGAGGTGGTCGTGGGTTTTTACTCATATCTCAGTTGTTTATGTACCGATGTTTCTGATTTTCCGATCTACTCCCGAATATTTCTGATATTTTAATACCTCACCCGGGTCCAAGCGATGTCGGGGGGCTTCAAAAAGTTGATTTCAACATACACACGGACAGACGGTCAGACGGACAGAGCTTAATCGACTCCCCTATTCATAAGCTTTCAGAAAATATATACTTTATGGGGTCGGAAATGAAAATTGTAGAAATTTCACACGGAATGACAAACCTATATATACCCTTTTTCACTGTGTGAAGGGTATAAAAATATCTTTCCCTGAAAATTGCTTAAATCTATACATTACGAAAGGAGTTATAGATCAAAGCGTACGAAAATTTATACCGCAGTGTCTTTTTTGGTATATTTAAAATTTAAAACGTAATAAAACTGAGAAAATTATATAGACAAACATTTTACAAAAATGGACTACTTGTGTTGAATTCAAACAATAATATAATTTTAAAAGTAGGAGGTGACATGCCCACACAAAGCAAATATTATTTTTTAACTACCTCTGGGTACCAAATTCAAAAAAAAAAAATAGTCAACAGTATCATTTCTAATGTGGAAATTCTTAATGTTTCATTGGTATGGGAAATTTTATAATAGGAAATAGCGAATAAAAAACACTACTTGATATACATAAAAAAAAGTAAATACAATAAAAGGCAAATTCATATCAGGCGATATTAAGCAGCCAGCTGATTGTTTTTTGCTCGTTTTATTTTAACAGCACAATGTCAAAGTTTGTTTACATTTAAATTAATTTTTATATGCGTTAGTTAAAAAATTGTATAAAAGTGGTAAAATTTTGTGAAAAAAATTGTAAAAATACTAATATTTGTGCAATAACTCATTGGGAAATAAGTAAAATATAATTTATAATAAGAATAAACAACATTTTTAATGTTTTTAATTTCGAAAATGCAAAATTTCTGTTGTGTTTGTCCTAGTGGTTTATAGTTGTGAAAATTGTGAAAAATGTAAAAAAAACACAAATATGTGATATAAACTAGGACAAATTTTTGTTATAAATTGAAAATATTTATTTATTTTAAAACTTTTCGCGTAAATTTATAAAAATAAAATTTTAAGTAAAAGTAAACAAAAAATTTGTTTTGTTTTACCTTTATGTTTGTTGCAGGGATGTTATCACCTGATATGAATTCGCCTTGATACAAAATAAATAATAAAAAATCTATATATTTGCCAATTCACAACCTTACTTGGGAATAATAATTTTTGATAATTTCTTTATTAATAACTTGTTCAAACACATAAACAATTCAACTACTAATTGAATGCCGTATAAATACGAATCCATACATGTTCTGCGATAGGTTGTAAATTGGGCAATAATATGTTTTAGCATAGTATTATTTTCTGTTGTACAGAAAACTGTATCCGTAATTTTTAACTACATACCTGATTTACTAATGCAATCACGTAATACTGTCAGATTAAATATAGCATCTGTACGAGGATCATAATGAGAAGTATTACGGCAAACTAAACACATATCAATATCAGATGAATCAGAGCCAAAGCCCGATATCGTAGAACCAACCAAATATAAACCATAACGAGGATAAGCATTCTAAAAAATTATTTTCAAAGAAATTAATAACTTTTAATGTATA
This sequence comes from Phyto melanocephala, assembly GCA_941918925.1. Classification (NCBI taxonomy): domain Eukaryota; kingdom Metazoa; phylum Arthropoda; class Insecta; order Diptera; family Rhinophoridae; genus Phyto; species Phyto melanocephala. The sequence goes on along the minus strand of OW799234.1, from coordinate 62,085,414 downwards.
GTATTTTTGGTATATAATGAGTAATGATGTGTAAAATTACCTTAATTACGACATACAAATATCGCCATAAATGCATTTTTTTCTTAAACGTCTCTTCAGTTTGTTGTGAGGTGGTAAATTTTGTCCATATATCCTGTGAAAGATGATCCCATTTGGAATTGTTAAGTAAAGTGGCTGGTGTCTCTTTAACTTCGACTAGATGGGCCCGAGCCAAAAACCGATCGGGCGGTGTGCTGTATGGGAAGTAGTCATGCACTGATGAGTTAATAGACGGGTTGCTAAAGGGGCGCATATGATGAATCTGAGGATTGTTAAAGATTAGATTGTGCGGTGGTAATGGGTGTGGTAATGCTTGTTGTTGGTGGTGAGAATAAATATGTTGCGTTAGTGGTGGTGGAGGCGGCAGCTGTTGCTGTCCACTGCCACTACCATTAACCATCGAGCTGGCTATTGAGCTTTGTGATAGTGGTATCTGATTACGTCCATTATTAGGATGGATAACACCTCCAGCACCATCACCTCGGGGGCGTATTGAACTGGCTAATGTAGAAGATGAAGAATTACACAATGACGATTGCTGTTGCTGATGAGCTATCAAGCGCTGCTGTTGCGCGATTAACTGTGACGAGCTATATTTGAATTTTAACATTTTAGAAAAAAAAGAAGTGATAGAAATTTAATAATTTTCAATCAAATATGTACAATAAATTTTTTAAAACAGTTACTTTTCTAAATTTAAATTTTAGTCAATCAGGAATGTGATGGCAATCGAAAATGAAAACGAATCAAATTCATTCATTCACTTTTTTTTTTCATCTTTATAACGAATCAATTTTTTAATTGATTTTTTAAATTTTTAGTATATTAGTAGAAAAAAATTTTATATAATCAAGAAAATAGTAAAGTAACCCAAATTTAAAACATAGTAACTAACATATTTTTTATTATGTTTTTAAAACTATGTATTAAAAGTATTCGGGAGACAAATTACGGCTTTCGTAATCGAAATTTTAATATTCTTATTAGAATGTCCATATGAAAAGCACAGCGAATTGTGATCTAATTTTGTACTTTGCTCCAGGTCACAAATTTTAGTCTTGCGAAATTGTAAAATTTTACAATTTGTTTGAAAAAAATTACACACAGTTGAAAAAAAAATTTGATTCGATTTCGATTTTTTTGTTTATTATATACTATTATATATTATATACTGAAATAAAAATTTTATAGTTCAAAAATATATTTATTTTGCAAGTGCCACGCCTACTATTACTAAATCAACTATTTCTTATTCAAATAATCATATAGACGTCAAAGTGTCTTTTGCTAAATTTGGGTACTCTAACTATTATCGCTTCCCAGATATACGAATTTTTTTATTTAATTCATATGACAGGTGCCACGCCCACTATTACTAAAGCATCCATTTCTTATCAAAATAGTCATATAGATGTCAAAGCTTCTCGTGCAAAATTTGGGTACTCTAACTGTTATCGCTTCCCGAATACACGAATTTTAGTTTTCAATTGCTATGAGAGCTGCCACGCCCACTATTTCTAATTTACCCATTTTTTCCAGAAATATTTATTTGGGTGTCAAAGTTTCTCTCGATATCCTTTTCCAAATATACGAAATTTACGGCCTTATTCATAACAAAAAGTAAGCCACAGTTTATACACTACGTACAACAAGCTGCTAAATAGAATGCCGATTAAGCTTGGCAGCTCGTTGGCAGAGAGTTTATTCATAACAAATTTTTATCCGTCTGCCAACTTTTCATAAATCAACTCTGAAACTGCATAATACTCCTCAAAATTGCAACCATTTGTTGTATATCATTTCTGATTTTGACATTTTGTTATTTTTCCATACATACTAGCAATTTTTAAAATTCTAAAATAAAGTAAAAAAATAAACGAACAATATATTTTTCGTGCACAAAAATTTTTATTCTTTCTTTACAATTTTTTTTTGTCACAGAACAGATGTATTTCACAAGTCGGCAAGCGCTTGGCAGCTCGTTAGAAAGAGTTTAGCAAATCGTTAGTCAGAATTTGGCATGTGTGTTATGAATAAACTTTAAGCTAACTTTATGTCAACTTTTTGTTATGAATAAGGCCGTTAGTATTTACCTCATGTGGCCACGGCTACTATTGAAATTCCGCCCATTTTTACCCAAATATTCGTGTGGATGTCAAAGTTTATCGTACTTAATTTGAAGACTCTAGCTGCATTAACTTTCGTGATATATAATATTTAATATATATTCTTTAATAGGGCGTGGCACCCCGCCCACTTACAATTTCAAACCAAAGTATAGCCTATAGTTCTTTCCAGACATACAGAAAGATTCTGTTAAAATTTCAAGGAAATCGATCCAGCCGTTTAACCGTCTATAAAGCACAAACTAACATACAAACACACATTGATTTTTATATAAGTACTAGCCAAACCCGGCGCGCGTCGCTACGCCCCTTAATGAATCAAAATGCATTCTGAATTTTTATTGAATATCAAGTGCAAAAACCTGCCCACTTTTCTAATAACGAAATTGTAAAGTCATAGCAGCTCAATATGAGTGCAAAGTTTCAGAAAAATCGGTCCAGTGCAAGTACCTCAAAATTATAACTTTGTTTTTACGGGCGTGACACTGCCCACTTTTCTAATCTTAAAAATGGTAAAGTCATGACAGCTCAGTGTGTGTGCAAAGTTTTAGAAAAATCGGACCAGTGCAAGTACCTCAAACTTATAACCTTTTTTTATGGGCGTGGCCCTGCCCACTTTTCTAATCACGAAAATATAAAGTCATGACAGCTCAATATGTGTGCAAAGTTTCAGAAAAATCCGTCAAGTGCAAGTACCTCAAAATTAAAACTTTTTTATGGGCGTGGCCCCGCCCACTTTTCTAATCACGAAATTATTCAGTCATGAGAGCTCGATATGTGTGCAAAGTTTCAGAAAAATCGGTCATGTGGAAGTAGCTTAAAATGATAACTAATTTTTTATGGGCGTGGCCCCGCCCACTTTTTTCCACCCATAAACACTCCCTGGTATGAGTACAACAACTTACCAAAGTTTGAGCCCGATCGGTTTTACAGTTTCGGAGTCTATAGCTAACACACACACACACACACAGAGTTTAACTTTTATATATATAGATATAGATTTAAATATTTTATTCAAAAGTTAATTTTGTCTATTCTGCATTCTACTTCCGTAAAAAAATATTCCTTTTTAATACGAATAGAAAAATGTTATAGCTTAAAACGAATAAGCTTTTGTGCATAAAAATTTATAAATAAGATCCTATTAATAAAACAGAAATCTAAAAAAAAATTTGTTTATAAATGAAAAAAACTCGGAATTACACAAAAACAAAAATAACGAAAAGCTGCAAAAAGAGTTTTAAGCCGAAAGCATTTTTGAATAAAAACACTTTAAATTTATAGAAAAAAAATTAAAACAAAGGTCGACTTCCTTAACGCAAGTTGCAATGCATATTTACAATGCATACACTTCGTAAACGCATATGTAAACTTTCTAGCAATGTCCAATGCTCCTAATCGTTTGGCAACTCATTTTACTACGTATCAGCTGTCAAAATCGCGCATCATTTTTATTTTGTATGCAAACATTTGAGCTGCAATGGCTGAGTTAGTATTTTCTTTGTTTATTTTTAATAAATTATTTATAATTGATAGAGTTTATTTAAATCACAGACCAATAATTTAAATAATTAAACATTTTATATTGCAGAGACAAAAAGTGGATCCATGAGCGTTCCTAAATGCCGATAAAATGCAAAAAAAATCTCTGCAACGCAAGGTTGCACTTAAGACATGTTTAGCATTGCATACGCATTTTTTTAAATTATGAATTGCAACTTGCGTTTAGGAAGTCGGCAAAATTTTTTGGATTTTAATTATTGGGATATTTTCATTATAAAGTAAGATTAAATATCGTTTTTTTATAGATATATGTACATATAGGGAGTGAGTTCTTTTTTAAGTAGTACGACGTATTTAGAGTAAAGTATACCCAGCAAAAAAAATTATGAAAAAAAAGTGAATTTGCAAAGGTCCCTGGTGACGAAGTGGTTCAATTTAGGTGAAAGCACTAAAGATTTTAATATTAGCGTATCATTGGAGATAAGTTTTTTACATGCATATATTAACGAACCGCACTCCATTCTAATACAGTACAAACTCGATATTCCGGACACCATAAATCCTGGGGGCAAATTACGGCATTCGAACGTGCTCGAAATTTGAAAATTCTTATTAGAATCTCTATACCTAAAGCACAGCAAACTCGATCGTTCGAGTAAAATTTCGATCGTGATCGAATGTCGTAATTTTGCACCTGAGCATGTCCGTATTACCGGAATGTCCGGAGTTTTTTTTATTAAAAATAAAAAAAAATTTAATACATTTTACATTTATTATTAGTAAATGAAACGAAAACATGTTGCAAACCTTTGTCAAAAACACTCAACTAACTAAATCAAAATTGCAAAAATTCCAGACGTAGACGAATATGTATAGCGGTAAAAACGTCCGTTATTATACAAAGAGCATTATATAAATAAAAAAAAAAACCTACTGTCCGGATTTAAGACTAAAACAAGTGTTACACTGTCCGGTTTGTAGCAGTGTCCGCATAGATAGATGTGTCCGTAAAATCGCGTGTTCGGATTATAGAGTTTGTACTGTAAGTGCATAGAACTCATGCATATTTGATGAGAAGCATCGGGTATTTATAAGTTGAATTCGTTTGTTTACATGGATTGTTTAAGATATTTTGCATGATGTTGCATTCATTTTTTAGAACATCATTTATGACAAATTATTTCACATTTAGGGAGTCATTTGGAATGAATGCTTGTACACAATTGATTTAAAGTCTTGAAAATGTAATTTGCTCTGCACCACTTATATTTTTTTTCTGTGATGTTAGAAATTCACTTAAATTTTATAGCAGGACAAAAGACCAAAAATATAGGGGCAATGAGATATAGATTTCATTAGATGTAATGTCATTATTTCCTGTATACTTGTTGATATAGCATTAGATATTATAGAATAAAAAGTAAACGAGTACTCTTAATGTATTTTGTGCTCAAGATTTATGAATATCAAATTACATACAACGATAAAACAATAATAGTCAACACGCTTATCATTGTACATTGAGTGTTGTCAAAGTAAAAATATTTAAAGAATTTTAAATTAAATAAAAACCAAAAAACAAATAAATAAAAACTAAAAATCAGCTGTATAATGTAAGTTTTAGCTTTTCTAGCCCCTATTTCCTAAACCTACCTCATTATAGGGTAACTGTTTTCTTCATTTGAAGAATTAATCTTTTTTTTATTTTTAATTTTTTTTTATTCAATGATTAAAAAAAGACTCAATTCATCAGCGCCAAAAAGGCACTATAGAGGCGTGTTTTCATTTTCAGATTTCTACAACTTACCTTATCAGAGGGTAATTGTGTTCTCCATTTGAAGAATTAATGCCACTTTCAGAAGAGTTTAATCCTGCCGGCAGTACTACGGAATCTGTGTTTAAATTGCTGTCAATAATTATATTATTATATTTATCAGTGTGACACGAAGAGCAGGGAGAAGGTGATGGGCTGGCATTTGTTTGGCAAAAGTTAGAGTGCACCTGTTGTTGTGTTTGTTGTTGATAATGTATTTCATCGGTTAGCAGGCGAGGTGAAATCGAATTTATAGAGGAACCACATGAAGATGATGACGATGTAGTATTGGGTGGCATCAAAGAAACTTGTCCTAAAGTTGTTTGTTGATATAAAAATTGATTATTCTGATGCAAAGGACTCCAATAGCCACTGCTGTTGCTGGAATGGGTAGCATCAGCTGTAATTGCTGGCACAATATTTGAATGATCGGACGATGATTGACCATGAATTGTATTAAAATAATATTGATGTGGCTGTTGTTGCTGTTGGTAGCCATCATCAGTGTAATAATTTGGAGATTTTTTTGGAAAACTTAGAAGCGATGCAACGGTATTATTTGCATATATTTGTGGTTGCGTCTCGTTGACGGTTTTATAATTCTGTTGTGGAGCTAAATACTTAATGACATGTACATTCGGAAAAGCGTGTGTAGAAATACCATTATAATTATAATCCATAGGACTGGACAGAGAAGTTGGTGGTCCACAGGTAGCTGGTGTAGTAGGTTGACTACAATTTTGTTGCTGCAATTGTTGTCCTGTCAAAGATAACGAAGTGCTTGAGGCTGACGAAGATAACGATGAACTGGATTGTAAGGGATATTTATTTGGTACAGTAGAATGATTCGATGATGCTTCAGAATCATAATCATTGCCTGCAATGATTCCTGTAGTCGATGCGGCTGTAGCAGCCGCAGCTGCAGTAGTAGCCTCATCCAATTGTGAACAGCTTATTATATTGTGCGGCGGTGGTGCATTTTGAGGGTTTAACGCAGTGATAGATGAGTTTGTTGCAGGAGTCGGTGAAGGCGTTGGCGAAGGCATAGTCAGCGTTAAAGGTGCCAGCAGTTTTTTGTTTAAAAGGTTCTGTTGTTGCTGCTGGTGTTGATATTGTGGTTGTAGAGCAAAATGATGTTGTACATTCGCATAAGGAGGATAAGGCAAATGACTTGTATTAAAGTTCATTAACATTGCGATAGGTCCCGGACTATTATTGTCCATCGGTTTGGGACTATGACTATTAGTAGCGGTCAAAGGTGTAGGTGGCATTGATTGGGGCGCTGGACTACAACCCCTGGACGTGGTGCCGCCGATAGGGCCATCTGTACTGACATAAGTTAAATTGTTATAGTTTTGATGCTGAAGCATGTTAGGTGAATTCATCATTACATGCTGATGATGGTGATAGCCGTAATAGTTATGATGCTGATGATGATGGCTATGATTACTGTGATGGTGGATTCGATGATTAATACGCTGATTAGCAGCACCTAACGTTTTTGCTGGCAAAGTCTCTATTGCTAAATTTAAATTTGATGCAGTATTGTTTGACTCCTGACTTGTTCCAGTTGATGTTGAAGTCAATTGTCGGCTAAAAGTATTTGAAGGATTCGATGAGGTACTGTTTGATGTTGTGCTTGAAACATTCGAAGATTTTTTATGGCTTTGTGAGCTATTTCCTGAATTTGTATAATTTGTATTTACTAGCTGTCGTGAATGCTGTTGAGATAAGGAACTTTTTTTCATCATTCCGACGCTATCAGCATCATTTTTGTGATGATTTGTGTAGGAATAACCTGAATTAAATTGACCCCCACTTCTACCGCCTGATGCAAATCTGCCTAATTCCCCACCAAAAACACCTGATCCACCTCCATAACTCGGGTGCTGTATACCGGAAGGTTGTTGCTGATGAGATGTGGTATAAAAGTTATGATGAAAGCGACTATGCGTTGGCTGTTGTTGTTGTGCGTAGTGCTGCTGGTGCTGTTTATGATCATTAAAATTTCTAGTGTTGGAGAAAGGGCCGCTAGCTACACTGCTGCTATTATTATTATTATTTGCATTGGAAAGCGAATTGTCCGCACTAAGGAAATCCTTCTGTAAAAATGAAGCAATAGTCAACTGTGTTGGTTGGTGGTGATAATTATGACCACTTCCGCCGTAAATATAACGAGGTTGACGCTGACTTGTCATATACGTATAAGGATAGCTGTCTCCATTTATTGGAGAATTAGTTGATGTTTGATTGTCATAACAACTCGTTGTTTCTATTCAATAAAAAAATTTAATTTTTTAAATATCAATAACTTTTTCAATAAAAACAATGTTTAAACAAAAGTATGTATATATAAACGGTGGGCCATCTTCGGCATAAATTTTAACCAGCGGTTATTTCGAATATGGCAATACTTATGTCATTCTATTTTGTCACAAAATTCAGTATATAATCTCCGCTAAACAAAATGAATCGATTTACGCTTGAGCAACATTGGGATTTATTTGAAAATTATTTTTATTTTCCAAAAGCTCATTTTTATCTTGGTGGGTACGTTAATAAGAAAAATTGCTGCATTTGGGGATCAGAAAACCCAAATTTGGTCTTACAGAAGCCATTACTGTTTAGATCATTTATTTATTGATAATAAGAACAGCGCAACCATAACGGTCAATGGAGATACCTATCGTACCATGATAACCGATTTATAGTATTGATGTGAACGATGTTTGGTTTCAACAAGATGGTGGAACTTGCCACACATCTTATGTCACAACCGATTTATTGCGTACAACATCAGGCGAAATTGTGATGTCAATTGGCCGCCAAGAAGCTGCGATTTGACACCGTTGGACTATTTTCTGTGAGGCGCCATTAAAGATAAGTGCTATACTGACAAACTAGAGACAATTGAGAGTTTTAAGGCCAACATTCGTGATGCCTTCACCGAAATACAACCCCATACACCGAAAAAGTGCTTTAAAATTGGTCCGATCGAATGGGGCACTGAGGCCAGCCGCGGAAGCAATATGAATGAAATAATATTTCATTTCTAAAAGGCACAATATCAAAAATATTTTTTTCTAGATTACATTCCTCTTTTTATTAACTATAACTTGTTACAGCAGCCTTATTTTGTAACTCGCTAAAGCTAAATCTGTCGCTAAATCTCTAAGAAATATATTTTACTTGGAGACTTAGACTACAAAAATTTCTAAATATGTATAAACTATTATAATATTTCCTCTATTCCTATATTGTGGTGTTGTGTGCTTGTTGGTTTTTCAGCGTCAACAAACAAAATCATTTATGATGTGCTGGCAAATTAACACGCTTTACATTAAAACACAAATCGTGTGAATTTGCATCGTCGGCAGAAATATAAATTTTAGCAAGTAAGAAATCTATTGTTAGTTTTTAAGTTTTTTTTGGAAAGCAGTTAATAAAGTTTCTTCAAACCCAAAAGTAGTCTCTATTTTTATTTCGGCAAAGTGCATAATTATATACATACTAAACATACTAATTTTTCCACACGTATGGCGCTAAAACTTAAAAAAACTTTAAAAAATTACCTTGTGCTTTAGATGGACGTAGACCCACGGACAATTTTCTTCCTACTTTATGTAGAAAATCTAAAGAGTAGGAATTAGACGACGTTGGTGACGTCGAAGCTGTAGAATTGTTTGAGTTAGTTTTATTTTCCACATTGTTACTACTGCTACTGCCATTACTAGTAGCAGATAATTTTGACATTTGTTTTAGTTCACTGTGTTTATCCAATGTATCCTGTTGCTGTTTAATAGTTGCATTAGAAGTATACGAGATTTCTAAATTATTTTCAGTTGTTGCAGAACTATTAGAGCCTGTTAAGGTAGTGGTCATAGCTGTTTGTTTAACAGCGTGAACCTGATGTTTTAAAAGTTCTTTGTTTAGTTGGGATGTAGTATTAGCGTGAGCACCAGCTACTGTTGCGGAATACTTTTGGATGTTCCTACCATTACTGTTGTTGAAATTTTTGTTATTGTTTAACGTATTTATTACTAGATTCCTATCAGAAGCATATAGCTAAAGGACATTAGAAAATTTAATATTAAGAGATATTTGATTTTAATTATCTTATTATATAATAAAAGTAAAGTTATAAGTTGACAGTTGAAACGGAGCGAAAGTTTGGTTATAATCTAAAATCAACACTGAAGTAATTTTTATTGTTTACCTTGTCTTTTGTAGTTTTTGGGGATTGTATCACACTACCACACGAAGAATAGCCTGAAGATGATAAACTGCAAGTAGCTTCAACACAACCTTCTTCTGCACTTTCACCAGTTTTAGAATTTTTCCAAAATGATTTCTTTTTTGACAAAGATGTTGTTATTGCATTGGATGTTGTTGTTGTTGTTGAACTTAAAGTTATAGATGAAGATGAGGAGGAAGTCCTTGTTAGCTTTTGATTTGAATTACTTTTACTAGCAACCGCGGCCTCAACAGCACTTGTAACAAATGCTTGTAAATTATTAGATGTTGGATTAAAATTTGACAAGGTTGAGGCTCGTGCTTGTGATTTTACCCAACAGCTATTACGAGCTGAAGTAGTTAAAGTTGCAATTTTAGTTGGTGTGGTTTGCTGGGAATTAGACAAAGGCAAAGTTTTCGATGGGTCATTAACATTAGCTATTTTTAAATTATTTTCGTAACGATTAAGATCGACTGCTGCTGGAGCTGAAACTGAAGAGGTGGAAGTAAAAGGTGTCGGTGAATAAAGCGATTTATCACAATTGTTTTGTCTCGTTAAACAAGTGTATGTTTGATTTTTAGTATGATTTGAAAAATTGGAGTTGGCATTGTTAGAAATTGTATGTTGTTGTTGTTCTTGATTTTGTAAATCAATATTAATATACTTTTGACTTTTAACTGCAACACTATTACTGTCATTGCATGTTGTTATTGTAGGTGCGTTGGTTTTGCTTTGTTGCATGACTGTTAAATACTGTTGTTGTTGCTGATAATGTTGTTGGTGATGTTGCTGCGTTTGCTGATGATAGTATTTTTTACGATTTAATGATGTAGTAGTGTTAGTATTGCTGTTACTATTATTGTAATGTTTTTTCAACTTGTTACCTCCCGTATTGTTAATGTTATTATTATGATGGTACTTTTGTTGCTGATGTGTTATATATTGTTGTTGCATTTTACTGTTGTTGCCTTGTATAAATTTGGTTTTATTATGTTTTTGTTCCCTTTTGTTTTGTTTGTGATTTAAATTGCTACCGACTTCTGCTCCACCCTGTCTATTACCACTTCCAACTATACTTGACTCATTACCATTATTGATTGATTCTTTAATATTTGCTTGCGCTCCTCCGCCAGTTTGAGCAATAGGCGAGTTAGTTTTTGTGTTTAAAGTTAAAATTTTCATATTACTGGTAAACATAATAGGAATATAATATATTTATTTATTTATCTTTAATTATCTTACTTCTTTTCATTTAACGAAATAGTTTTACCAGTATGATTTGATTACAATATAATGTTCTTTTTTTCCTTATAGTAAAATCACTTGAAAAAATTTAAATTTAATATACATAGATAGGTAGGTATTTTTTTAAGCTGAACTTCTGGGTGTGTTTATAAAATTGCCCGAGCTTCAGTAGTTTCTTTTAAATAAATTATAATTTATATTTTTGCAGGTGATAACTTATATTATTAAACTTTAATAAAATACTTATTTATCTGGTGTATAACAAGATTTTTGATATATTGAGAATGACGGTTTATTCATTTTAAAATTGTCGGTTTATTGTAGGAGCTTTGTTCTGTGGTGATTATTTGTAGAGTAAAAAATGTTTTGAACATTTAGCAATACCTTTTTAAGAGATCCTTTTTTAAATGCGTTTGTATATTCTTAATTTCCATTTATTTTAAAATACCATTAAAATAAATTATAAATATAAATCATATTGAACAATTTTTATATGAGCATAATTTTACGATTCATAACCATCTTTTTTACGACAACTGCAAATAAAACAATAAATAAGTATTAGGTACATATGTAGGTTAAAAATATTTATGATTAGATTAAACTGTTAACTAAGTAACATATGAAGAGTTAAGGCATCCCAAAAATAACGTTTAATATTGTCTTAATTCACTATATTTAGTAAATGATTTTATAACAATTGAAAATAAAGTTTAATGATTTTATTTTGAAATACGGTAACCCGTATCGAACACCAAACTGTCTACAACTTTACAAAAATAAAAATCCGTTATAGTACTTAAAAAAGGAAAAAAAAAAGGCATACATATGTAAAAAAAACATGCGTACATACATAGCTGCCAGATCATACCTATATTTTGAAGATTTTTTGTTTACTGTTATTTTGTGAGCTTAACAATTGTTCGTAATTATGTTTGTAGGGTTATTATTACAATAAAGATTGCAAACTATTTCATTCGGTATATGGTACCATAGAATTAAGGAGTTTACTTATTTATTCATGTTAAGAAACAATTTAATTTTTATAAAACTTAATAGGTATAAAATTTAGTAGTTAACATTCAAGCATTTTTCTAGCAGTATATTTTATGTTGTTTGCGAGAAAGGAAAACAGGTAGTCCGTATCCATTATAATTCTTTTTTAACCCATTATACCTATGAAAGTGTGAAATGATTATAACTATAGGTAGGTATAAATTTGTAATTTCATTTTTAATTTTTACAATATTCATTTTATACCATATACAGTATAAAAAATTCATAACCGAGCTATTAACCAACGTAGCTTAGATATAGTCAAACAAAGCTTCTTATGTAGCAAAAGAATATGAAATAGTGAAAACTTTACTGAAGAGCAAAAATAAAAAATGTATTGTAGTGGAGGGAAATGTTTAAAATATATGTGGTGGAGTTTATTTTTTAACGAGTTTGATAGTTTGTGGTGGTAAGGTACAGTTGGTATTGGTATAAATGAAAAAAATAATAGAGTTAAGACCGGATGATTGGAGTATTGGCGTTTTTTTAAATTTGTTTAAGTGTGCAAAAAGCAAAATTAAACAAAAACAAATAATTAAAAAAAGAATAGAAAAGCATACAAAAAATTTAAATGAAAATACATAAAGGAATGGAGCGAAAAAATGTAAATAACTTTTGAAAATTACACGATAGCAGTACAACCCTGTAACAAAAATCGGCTGTTTAATTGCAATGACCTATTTAATGGGCCTTGGTCCCTATTTTTTACAAAAACAAAGTAAGAGTTAGTAGCTCCTATTAACATTTTGTCTACGTTTGTTGTGTAAATATAAAATAGATATTTCCTTTGGCAGTATTTACAGAAAATCTTAATTCAATGGGTCAATTACCGACCGAATATTCTTTGTAATATAGTTTTTTTGGCCTTTGGGGCTTTTTATATTACTTTTGTTGAAAATAAAATTAAATAAATAAAATAAAATATATCGGCGAAAAAATTTAAAAAAAATGTTAACTGGTTTTATCATTTGTAAAGGGTGTTTTTTTAAGCCCGATAGAACTTGAAATTGTAAAAAATAACACAAAAAATTAAATTGTAATCAAAATTTTTATTTTATTCGAAAGATCAATACGTGACATTAACATTTGAAAATGATTTCTGGCATATGGGCACCGCGGCTGTTCTTGACGAAGCGCATTCTGGACGTCCAATTTTGGGCCACTTTTTCGAGCACTGCTGGCCGTATGTCACGAATAACACGAACAATGCTGGCCTCCAAGGCGTCAATTGTTGCTGGTTTATCAGCATAAACCAGTGACTTCACGTAGCCCCACAGGAAATAATCGAGAGGTGTCAAATCGCACGACCTTGGAGGCCAATTGACTGGTCCATTTCTCGAAATCAACTTATCGCCAAATTTTGATTTCAATAAGTCGATGGTTGCGTTCGCCGTATGGCACGTAGCGCCATCCTGTTGAAACCACATCTCCTCCGGATCAATGTCATCCATATTTTCAAACAAAAAATCATTGATAATGGTGCGGAAACGATCTCCATTGACCGTAACGCGAGCTCCGGCCTCATTTTTGAAGAAATAAGGTCCGATGATGCCACCAGCGTGAAAACCGCACCAAACGGTGCATTTTTCTGTATGTAATGGAGTCTGTAGGGTCTCTTGTGGATTGGTCTCGCTCCATATGCGGCAATTTTGCTTATTAACAAACCCGTTAAGCCAAAAATGCGCCTCATCGCTGAACACAATTTTGCGATAAAATTGGACGTCCAGAATGCGCTTCGTCAAGAACAGCCGCGGTGCCTATATGACCGAAATCATTTTCAAATGTTAATGTCACGTATTGATCTTTCGAATAAAAAAAAAATTTTGATTACAATTTAATTTTTTGTGTTATTTTTTACAATTTAAAGTTCTATCGGGCTTAAAAAAACACCCTTTAATATTAAGGAGTGCAAAAAGTTAGCACAATTATAGGCACTTTTTAAGAACTATTTAAAGTCAGAAGTACAATAGAATCTTATGAATAATTTAGCTCTATTTTTTTTATTATTTCATTGCAAAAAAAAGTAATTTTAAGAGTTCGACAGTCTTCATTCTAAGCCAAAGCATCGCTCATTCAGCTACTGAAAATAAAGAATTAATAAAAATTTCTATCCTAAATTAATCTTTTTTATTAAGATCTCATCTACTAGATTTTTTATATTAATTGTTTGAGTTTATCTACATATAGTTGGTACTTCAATAGCATTTTTATAAACGTTTTCAGTTTATTATTAATCATAAAATTACTCCACAAAAAATAATAAAGAAATAGTACAATAGGACTGAAAAATGAATACTTCCTTCAATACAATTTTAAAATCTTACAACTATTAAATACCTGTTTTAAACCTAGTTTGCTGCTAATATAAAAATAAAACTATATGAAATAAAATATTTTTAATGTAAACGTGGACTATGTTTCAAATTTTTGTTTAAAAAGACGTCAAATATTACTATATTGTCAATATATCAAGTAACAAAATTTAAGATTTTGTGATTTCAAATAAAAAAAAATCATAAACAACGGCACTTTTTTATCTTGGAATATTCTAAATAGTAACACAAAACTAGAGCTGAAAGACAAAACTGCATTTCAGAGTTCAACATTTTTTAAGCGCCATATTTTATTTTTTTTAATACATATGTCGTATATGTAATTATTAGTGTTAATACTAACCACCTCGTGGTTTATTTTTCTTTTAAAACAAAAAAAAATCTTAACATCTTTTTATATATTTTTTTGTTGCAAATGTTTATATCAATTCAACAAAGTTTATGCAACAAAAACAGAAATAAAGCGCCTTTTTTTCTAGGTTATTTTAAACTTTTCTTATAGGTGAAATTTAAGAGAATTAATTTTTTGTATTATTTTTTTAATACAGCAACCGAACTTCTCCTTTTTTTAATTGGCATTTCCACACATACATATTTTTCATTACTTTTTATAAGCAAGCCAACTTTAATAAAATTATTTTTTCATGTTACTTGGTGTCTATTTTAAATTATGTATATTGACTGTCACAAAACACATTACACTAATTAAATAATTTTTTCAACTGACTTTTTAATAAATAAATTATGCAGTAAAATCTGAAGGAAAAAGATCTAATACAATTTTCTTGTCCTTATTGCGAATTCCCTTCTAGACTAACCGGCGTTTTTCTTTTATTAAAATTTATCAAACTGTGTTGCTCAGTGAGCGATTTTATGATATTGATTGAATTTTTATATCAGATAGTATGGCAGGTTCTACACGAAAACTGATTAAATACCGATTTTTTTTTTAATTTATTTCAGGTATCGTAGAGAGCTTTTACGCGATGATTGTCGAATCCATGTATTTCCAATTGTCTTTTAAAGAATCTTAAAACAAATCAATAGTCTTCAAACGGCGACTTTTTGCCTGCACAAGCTCATGTTTGTTTAATATTTTACGCTAAATCTAAATAAGCCAATTTAGTGTAAAAGAAAATTGAAAAAATCAGGGAATATACTAAACATATCTTTCAAGCCGAATTATCAGTTGGTGGTAATTCTATAACAAATACAACTTTAAGAAAACAACTTGGTTTTTAATTGTTGATTTTGTCTGCCGATGTGTCAAAAACTACATGTTTTTTTTTGTGTTTTTTTAGCGCGGGAAAAAGCAATCTATGTAAACATAAATAATATTTGACAGCTCAACCAGCATTTATGCAAATAAAAAAGTAGATCAGCTGCGTTGTCAACACCACCTGATAATGAATTCGCCTTGATGTCATATCATAACAAAGATGTCTATAAATCTTCGGAATCATGGAGATTTTTTTTTTTTGTTAAACCAGAGCCATTTGTGCTTATTTGATCATACCAAAGCAAATTATGGGTGATTGTGATGGTTTTTTATAGCCATTAATTACCAAATATTTCCAAAAGGCTGGTCATCTAAGGAATAATTTCAATAATATTTTCGTAAATGAATATTGTATAAATTACAAACGAAATGTAAAGCTATATATTACCTTGGCACCACAGGTGATGGTATAATATACTAGAGAATATATATAATAAACAAACTAATTAATTTATTTAAAATTACTGCCTACTATTAATTATAAGCCGCATTTTTTTTTGGCTCCTTTTTGTGGACGCAAATTTTTTTGAGCATATCCAGTAAAAATTTCGTCTGTTATAGATTTCAGTTAACCCAGAATTTACACACGAAAGTAAATGCCTGAAATTCGCATTACACTCACACTTCTTCTCTAACATACTCACATTTTTTACTTTCTACTTAGATTTCAACGATATTTTTGACGTTTTCAAGACTTATACAAATTTGCAGGATTGTGGTAAACAAGTAATTGAGAATATAACTTATTTGTATATATTTGATAAAACTTATAATATTTACTTTTTAAATATACATAAAGAATAAAATTTATGTCTTTTTAAAACAATCACACAGTACAACACATTATTTCGAGACTCAATTCTGATAATTGTTTATGAAAGTAGACCCAAAAAGAAGAACTTCTGCATCATTAGTTTGGTCAAGGTACATGAAGTAATAATTTAAAAATTAATTTGAATTTAGTAAGTATCGGGGAATTTGTCACGTTTAAAGCTCTTTTCTTTGTCATAACTCGAGAACCACTAGTACGAATAAGCTGAAACAAATTTAAAAAAATTAAAATTCCTTTAATCTCTTCATAGAACGTTTCGCTACATAAGCAATAGTTTCGCAGTTATAAATAAATGTATGAAGAAAAATAATATTTTTTGCCCAAAAAATAGAAATATTTCATTCATAAAATATCCAAATTGGTAAAAAAAAGTGTCAAGCAGCGTTGTCAACTCGGTGATTTTATCACCGTTTTTGGTGATTTTTAACATTTTGGAAGCGAAAAAATTGCGAGTTAGTGCTTGGTGATTTTTTTTTAAGTTTTTAGTGCTTTTATTTTTATTTCGGTGACACCAAATACTAAATTTGAAAATAATTTTTTTAATTGAAAACAATTTTTGTAAGTGTAAATATCTTTAATTACCCTTACGTATTTTGTATCTTAACAACGCTAAAAAATATTTACTCATTGCAAAATGATATTATGTTGATAATACTTTCAGCTTATGATACTAAAAATAATAATTAAGAAGATTATAAGGATTGATAGTATACAATGTTTCTGTTATTTGAGTGTTTTGCTTGTTTATTATTAATTGAAACTTATTTCCGATACTGGTTTGTTGATATCCTGTATGATTTATGAGACATAAACCACCTACTTTTTATATAATGAAATTGTTACGAGAATTTATTTTGTAAGTAAAGTTTCAAGTTGATCAAACCTTGGTGAAAATAAAAAAAGAGAAATTAATATGCAAATACTTATCATTTTAAAATTTTTTAGAGCACAAATTGACACCCTGATGAGGTTAATATTTGCATTGATAGTACATTTGGATGTTTTGGCCTAATAATATAAAGAACAGAATATCTTCAGACTTGTATTTCGATTATCGATATCAATCAAAACTCCAGTCTTATTGCCATTTGTAAAATAATTTATTTTAGGGGGCAACTGGCATCTAAAAGCTTTAATTTTTTTAAGTAATGATTATATTAGCAAATGTAAAGTTAAATTTGTACACATTTTAAACTCAGTGATTTTTTATGAAAATTACGCGCTTTTTTAGGGGTTTAGGTGCTTTTTGAAATTTTAAAGTTGACAACGCTGGTGTAGAGTCCTATTATTTTCACGTAAAGTCGCATAACCTATTAACAAAATAAGACATAAGTCATGAAAATCGATGAATGCGTTTCGCTTTTATTCACAATTAAGTAAAGGTATGAATTTCAAAAATTTGCTGGAGATATTCACAAAATTCTTTGGAAAAAACATTTATGACTTTATTATGATTCTCAGAATTAAAAAAAAGTAATAAACAAAAGGTTAATTGATTTTAATGATTGCGGTAGCAAAGTAATACGAGCTAATAAATGTGAGTTGACAATTGAAAGGAAAGTGCACTTTTTTAATTATTTGGCTTTTTCCGTTAGTTGCCTGCATAATTTTTTTTATAGAAATTACACCCACATTTATGAGTGCTCATGTTTTGGAACGTTTCGGAAACATATTTCATAAGTAACTGCCAGTAAAATCTTCTATATATATTGTTATGTACATATATGCCTTTTATAAATGTTGGCTTATTTCCTTTAAATAAATTTGAGTTCTTTTATTGCAATCAAAAACAGTTGAAGCTAGTTATAAAATTTAGAGTACTTTATTTACTTAAACACACTCAGATATTGTTATATAACAATTTACTTATTTCACTTATTGTTATACACTTTTAATAAACACTGAAACACTGTTAGCTCACATTTAACAAGCTCTACTGTTATACTGGTGTTAGCTGTGTTTTTCGGCTATTTATAGTAATATAGTGGTGTTATACAACTTAACATCATGTTTAAAAAACCAGCGAACCAAATGAAGTTAAATGTACATAAACTAATGCAAACAAAACTACAGCAACTTAAACTACTGTAAATAAAACTAAAATAAAATTATAATGAAAATTAAGCTATTTGAATTAAATCTGTAACACTACCGCCTGCTTAAGCCTGTTCGTCCCAAATATTACGACTCAACGCTTCGACGGCATTTTTAAAATAAAGTTCCACTTTCCTGTGTAAACGAACAAGCAATGGTCTATTTAATTGAAATTTTTGTTTATAATATGTTTACAGATATTTTATGAAAGTACTTTCATTTGTAAATATGGGATAAGGTCTCTACATTTTCATCTCAATATATACATAGCTATTTTTCTCAAAATTTTTAAATATATTTTTATTAGTGTAAAAACGCCTTGTGTTAACATTTTATAGTGATTATCAATTAGTTGGTCTTAGTGCACAGCTGATAGCTTTAACCCTTGTTTTTTGCTAAGGAGCCGATTTTTTTCTTGTGGATTTGGGAAACAAGATTGTAAAATTATATAAATTAAACTAAATTATATTTAAAAATGATTTTAACGCGTTGTGCGAAATCAGTAAAAGTGCCATGTTTCGCGGTGTACCGTAATTATATTTCAACACAAAAAAACTCTGCTGCTAAAGCGGCCTTATCGGAAAATGATGAATTTACGGATGTAGCGCAGTATCCCAATATAGAGGATATGTCATTTACAGCACGTAAAGAGCGCGAAAACCTTTCTTGGCAAGAGCAGGTTCAACAAGCTCCTACAGTAGAAGAGAAAATGTTAAAAATCAATATGCCTCGTTACTATGGGTATAAAGTTGTGCAGTTGCATGACGAACGTTTGCCCTATAATTGTCTTCCTGCGATACAGCATTACACTAGAACATTGTTCGAAAGCATGGACGATTTAAAGGCTGTTGAACAAATGTCATCATATGTAGATGCGATTAAAGGCGACGTTCAGGATGCTTTGGAATTGGCACATGATTATTTTAGGTAAGTTTGTCATAAATTTGATAGAAAAGAAATAAATTGATTGTGTTTTTAGCCAAAAATATCCTAATGCCATTAAGATGGATCCCAAAGAAAAGGAACGTATATTAGCTCAAATCATAGTTGAGCAACTAAATCGAGCTTTGATAAATGATCTTTCAGCTGATTTTCAGCACTTGAAAGATGTTGAGGTTGATTATAATCCAAGACATGAAGCTTTTTGGTATGTCGGCGGTATATCAGCACCAAAAAGTGTAGTTAAATCTAAAGAGGGCAAAGAATGGCAAAAACACTTGGCCAAAGAACCTGTGGATCGTCTAATGCAATACAAAAGTGATCCTATGTTGGCCATTAGACATCGCTTACAATTAAATTCATGGAAAAATAAAATTGAGTATAACAACATTGAACTGGCAAAAAAGTTGCCCCGTGTTCAATATGACCCCAGGAGTTTAGGTTTTACCACTGGTTATCAACATGGCACAAATATTGCGGGTAAATTGCTATTAAATTATTTAAAGTAAAAATTATTAAAACAACTTTTATGCAGGTCACTGGCCCAGCAATTTGTCTGGATTTGGCTTACTTTCTTATCAGTCACGATCGGGCATCCATATACGACCACAAAGTAGTGGTGCTGAAGATCACAATGAAGCCCTACATGCCCATGCCATACAATCAAGCTTTGCCTGGCTACTAGCCTTGGCCAACTACAATGGTTTTAACACTTTTTCGGAATTAACATACCCATATAACACCCAAACCATTGTAACTAATGGTAAACTCTGGTCATTCTATGAATATCAATTGAATACCTTGTTAATGAATGGTCGTCAAATCGACGAAAATCCTCGGGTCAACTACTGTCGTGGTACCCGAGAACTTGCACTATACCAGGATATTGATGACAAAGGGAAGATAGTGGGATTTAATGATCAAGTATTGAAGTATTTAATCAATTGTTATATCAATGTTCCCAGTGTACAACTATCTGCACAGGAATTGCAACCATTTTTGGATGCGAAATATAAGCGTATAGCCGACTACGAAGATGATGAAAAGCGTGTATTTTTGGAAAAACACTTTAAACATATGGTTTCTAATCGTCCTCGTCACTTGGCTTTACCAGAAATTTACTTGTGGGAAAAAATTTACAAAATCGATAACAAAACTCGCCCTTTGGAAGCAAGACGTCGTTACTTTGAACTGTTTGTTAATCCCTGGAAACGTAAATTAGATCAACATCAAAAAGAATATATACCACGCAGTTTACGTACTGAAGGACCCAAGAGCAAAAACAAGTGGAAGCAAACTTATTACCCTTAGATTTTAAGAATTAAGTAACGGTTGTAAGTAATTTGTAATATTTTCTTAGAAAATAATAAAAAAACATAAACCTAAAAAACAAAGTAGTTCACAAAAGTCAAAGCTGTTTAAAACATACTTATGTATGTACATATTTACATCAAGTGTGGATCCAGCACATTCGTTTTTTGGTGGGTGTTGTAGTTCTGTTTTTATTAAAATATATAAATTTTTTGTTTTATAGCTGCCAAAACTATTACTTATCATAAGAAAAAATTTGTTTTTATTATCATTTTTCCTCTCCCCAGATCCGCGCTTACATACTTATGTATTCGATTTCATTACTGTTGTGTGTTAGTGTTTTATTACACTATGCAAACTAGCAAAAATTTCCAGAATAACCACTATATTTTTTTGAGCTATAGTCGCCTAACTGCTAAAATCATCATAATTTCAATTTATATGGTAAGGTTTTTTTAAATTTTTTTTTTTTATAAAATCTGAGATTTTTGAAAAGGCTACTTACTATACATCTTGTCGTAAATTTGAAACGACGTACCCGATTTTGTTTAACAATACGTCTGAAAACTTTAAATATCCCGAGATTTAAGTTTTTCTAATATCATTTTCTGATCTAGCCATCAGTTTTTGTAGTTATCAAAGAACAAGTCGGAAAAAACAATTTTTTTTTAATTATAGAATGTTCATTCATTCATTTTTTCGGAATACCTCACTGTAAATTATTATCAGTTAAATTATTTTAATTTTTTTTTGTTTCTGCACAGAAAAACACAAATTTCAAAGAAAATTAAATGATTTTGACAGTTTATTGCGGCAATAATTGCTTAAGCAATCTACAGAGCAATGATTGCGCAATAAATTGCCACATATAGCAATTTGCGGTCTACACGTCGCAATCTCTATAAATATTGCTACGTGAAGACCGCGGGTAAAAAAACTCCGCATTTATCGCATATTGAACTGGGTGTCCAGTATTGGTTAATGATGTCTACCTTGATTTTAAAATAATCTTCGTATATTATTTGGTAAGAAATTGAGAAATGGCGCCGCACATTGGCGCCTTTTGACTTCTTGCGTTGCAAAAATCATAACTTTTGAAATAATCAAGATATTTTAAAGATTTAGAAAGATATTGACAGAGGACACTTTAGGCTTCAAAATAGTGTTTACTAAATACTGCTAAAGGTACAGGGTGCTCTAAAAATTGCGGTTAAAATAGGCAAAATTTTCCAATTAAATATTGACATCTTTTTTTAAATATAAGTTTTTTATTTGTATCGCAAATACACATTTTTATTGAAATCTTAGTAAATTTATATTAAGTAACTAGTTTAACCTGGTGCGCTTTGCAATGCACATTGTTCAAATCCAAAAGTTAAAAAAAACACTCTAATATAACATGTTATACAAATATAAAATTTTTTTATTTCTATTACAGAAACACATTTTTAAGTTATTTTTAATAATAATGTATTTATTTATGCTGTAGATATAATGTTTTCTAGTATATATTTTATTTAGCTAGAATAATTGGTTTTTATTAGATAGATCTCTTTGAAATAGTCATTAACATTGGGAGCGTTATCTAACAGACTTCACATATCAGAGCTATAATTATGTTCTTCCAAATCCTTTCGAGATCTTACATGTTTTCGTGATGAAATTAGTGGGTCTGAAGAGGACGCCAACATAATGAAAAGGTCTGCATTCTGTCTGATCCGTGTGATTTTGCAAGTATTCGTGTATCTAAATTTTTTTGTAGTGTTTGTTTTTGCATTCCTGGGCTTCTTCTGACAATTCTCCAATCGATAAGCATTGATATTCAATTAAACTTTTACCATGAGCCAAAATCTTATGAACCGTAGGAGTAAGTTTCTTCTCAGGGTAAATTTGAGCTAAAAGTTGGACAATTTTTGATGCATAGCCATTAAACTTTGGACCATTTCTCTAGAGTTTATAACATTTAGGATAACTGCCAACCTTTTTATAATATTATTTGTGACCCCAGTAATTCGGGCTGTTACCTCATCGTTTTCAAAATATGATCTGGACATATTACCATCGTTAGTATTTCCATACCCCTTTTTTGGGCAGTCTACTTTCAGCCCAAGCTTCTTAAGAATTTCATTTTGTATAATTTTTTTTTCGAGCAGATAGTTTTTCTTTTTGTTTTGCGTTCATATCAAAACATTCGCTTTCACGCGAAATTGTATACACTAGTTTAATAATAAACTCCATGATCCTATTTCTGGCATGTAATGGAGAAATTCCATATTCATAATTTTGCTAATCACTTGAGTCATAAAAATTTTGAGTCTTTCTGTGACTTTTTGCAAATTGCACACTTTAAAGTTGACGAGGTAACTGTTATTACATTAGGACTTTGCCATCAATCATTGTAAGAAAAAATTCATAATCAATCGAAAAACTTTTTCCATTCTTTATTTTTATAATAGAAGGCTTTAGCTCTGAAATTTGCTTTTTTATATCGTTCACTGTAGATTTGAATATTTCTGAAGATTCCTTTGCATATTGAAAAAATGTCGGACGGCAAAAATGAACTGATGATGGGCGAGGATTTTTCCAATGCTCAGCGATTTCACTTCTCAGTCGTAAAGGAACTACAGAAGCCATAAACATATTTGTATCTGTAATAGTTGTGTCATTTGTCGATATTGTTTGCTTGTAAGCACTTTGACCGCATGATCCATCACATCCCCACTTATTTATCAATGTAAGCCTATCTGGAAGTGATACTGCTTCCTCTTCAGGCAAACTTTGAATAAAGCGTTTGGCTGTATGATCCATTAGGTCTTGCAGTTTTACCTCTACCGATACTTCAGAAACCTTTACATTAGGTGGCACTGCTTCTTTTTTGGCATATGTATTTTTTTTGTATCCAGGAAGAATATTCACATTATGATTCTTTAAAGAGCTTCGTAAAATAGAATATTTTTCCTTTGACAATCCCAATTCCATAAACAACGCTAAAGCTTCTTCTATATTATACTTTGTGGGTAAAGCATTTTGTGGAGTAGGAATACTCCGAACTGGGCTTGCCAGCATCACAGCTTTTGTAATGTCGGACCTTGATTTATCTTTATCTTTTACTAACTTAAGATGCGATTTAGATATATCTTTTGTGGCATCCTGGTAAATCGTGTAGTTTTTCCACAATAGCCAATTTAAATGCATTTTCATTATCTGAGTTTCTGAATAACTCCAACAATTCTAAATTAGTAAATGACATTATCGCACTTTAAAATAAAATTGTATAAGTTCTGTTACTGATCACTAGTTTTAGAAAGTAAAAACCTAACTGGTTGTATTATACAATCGCCGCACAGTGTTGCGAAACCAGAATTTTTTGGAAATCATATTGCCTAAACTGTAATTTTAATTGTATCGATGAGAAACTTCTACAGATTGGTCAGAATGAAATCCCAAACAGAATGAGTGAAAAAAAATTTACACCGAAAAAAATTGTTGGGTCAAATTTTCAACAAAAGTCAAAAATAAAAAAAAAATTGTTCGAAAAATTTAAAAAAAAATTTATTTTAATTCTTCTTTTATTTCTGATAAATACCCTATGATTAGTTTTTAAAATAAATTATAGGGTGGTCCGAACAAGAATTATAAACGTAAAATTTTCATGATTTTTCGATATTTGTTGAATAATTCTGAAATTTTATATAAAACCAAAATCTATTTCATTTCTTATTTGAAAGGTGGCAGTAAAAGCTTTAATTTGATACCGGTTTGAAGTCAATAGCTTCAGTTTTAAGAGAGTTATGCTCATTTTTGTCACCCGAAAACCAATATGATTAAATTATTCAATAAGTGATTCCGAGAATTTCCGTTCTATTTCTATGGAATAAATACTGAGAGTGATATACTAAAATTGCTATAACTCCCAGGAGAGCAGGTATGGGCAGCTGATTTTTCACAGTTCGTTGAAAACAAATTATGTAACATTTCTGTAGTGGTTTGGAACTGGGACTCTCTGGGACTTTTTAGATATTGCTTACCTAACCCAAATTTGAAGGAAAAATGGACCTTTAGTCGGGTTTTCGCTCTAAAAAAGGTGCATATGAAAATGTCTCAAACAATATTCCTTTTTTTTACAGAAGATACTTGTCCGAAGGCAGATTTTTTTCCGAATCAAAAAATCTGTCACCAAAATCAAATGAGATCATTTTGAATACAGCTCTGAAATCCGCTCTTTTCGTGAAAATTTTGTATATTTGACTTCTAAAATCAATTAAAAATTAACGGGCCAACATAAAAATAAGCTTTATGTGTTTTTTGTTTACTTGGAATGTCTGTGACAAAATTGCATCATTAAAAACACTGAAAAAAATAATCGGAAAAAAATACTTTTCCACTAGCCGCAACACAGTGCGCCGTTTAATTTGTACCCAAAAATTAAAAAAAGGGTTAAACTACCTAATTTGACCAAAAAAAAATTAACTGGAATATATACCTGCAGTTTATATTTTTTTTCAGTATACAAAAGTTTTAAAACTACTAATAAATTTAAATAAATAAAAAATTGCAATAGTTATGCCTACCTGATTGGCAGAGCAAAATATTGTTTATTATTTAACGAAAAGCAATAAAACTATGCAACAAGTAACTTTATTTAACACTAAAATTGCTGCAGTGAAAAAAAATTTGGAAATCCTTTTTAATTTCTTTTCACAATTTGCACACATCTTTGTTACATACTTTAAAAATGAGAAAAAGAATTTTCTCGTTTTCGCTATGAGGTTGTAACAGTTTTCTTCTTATTTCACCTACAGCGGCAACCTACGGCAGCCAAACTTAGTTAAATTATTTCAAGTATTATGTAGCAAATATGCTCAGAAAATATGGTCGAGGCCATTTTTGACCATTTTTCGATATGCTCTATTTTATTTGTAAAAATTACCTAAATATAGGGTGTCTAAAAAGCGGCTACTGCCGAAAAAGTAGGGCATCTGCTGAACATTTTACTACTTCTTTTAATAAAAACAAACATACCTTAAATAAAATATCAAAAAAGTAGTAATCAAACTGCAATGTTTCTGACACTTTAATTCTAAAGTGCATTTATTTTTTCAAGATCATCCTTTTTTTTTGCTTTCTAAAAAATGGGCTAAATCGGAATATTAGGAAGAGAGTTATAGCTCGAAAAGCAAGAGTAGGTCGAAAAACCGTGTCCTTCGAACATCGAATAAAATGGAATTGTGTCCAAACGCCTTAACGTAGACTCATGAAACTTCGAATATATATTTCCTGGGTAAAGACAATATTTTTACCCGAAAATTGTCTAAATCTATGCATTAAGAGAGGAGTTATCGATCAAAATGTACGAAAATTTATACCGCACAGTGTATTTTTCGGTATATTTAAAAACAAAAACGTCATAAAAGCAACAAAATTGGATGTACGACTCTGAAATTTTGCACACTTTACTTTTTGGTGACACGCTTTCTTGTAACGGCAAATCAATGTGCCACGCCCACTTTTACGCCCACCTCCCATATAACGTTTTAACTAAAATTCATATAATTTCTCTATTAATAAAGATTTTGGAATAATAAAGGCCTATATTGAAACACCTGAGTTGTACTCATTCGCAAAAATAACTTTGACACGCCTACTATAACGCCCACTTTTCACGTTATCTACCGTTAATGAAATTTAAAAGCTCATAAAACCGCTAAAATTAGAGGTATGATGATAAATTTTACTACGTCTATCCCCCTAGGCAATTTCATTACTATGCCAAAAAATTAAGGTGCCACGCCCACCTCCCATTTAACGTTTTACCTAAAATTCATATAATTTCTCTATTAATAAAGATTTTGGAATAATAAAGGGCTATATTGAAACACCTAAGTTGTACTCATTAGCAAAAACAACTTTGATATAGATAAAAATGTACGAAAATTTATACCGAACAGTGTATATTTCAAATTTAAAACGTAATACAACTGACAAAACTATATGTACGATTCTGAAATTTTGCAAACATGGCTTTTTGGTCAAAGTCTTCGTTATAACGGAAAATAGATGTGCCACGCACACTTTTTTCTTTAAATTTTTATAAAAATATATTAGTCATATATATTAGCATTTATTCATCTTACACTGCGCCATTTATTGTACTGTAGCTAAATATAAGATAAAGATGATAAGATAGATGACTCTACTAGCAACTACTAGATGGCATGCTAACAACTTATGCTTATGTTCTCCTGAAGTTATGCTCTATTAAAAATGGGAATTTAGGAAAATTTTGACATAAGTAAAAAAAAATAATCTCTAAACATTATAAACAATTTATTTTCATGTACTAATGGCTAACAAATTTTAAAATTATACAAAACTTATTTCGTTTGAAAATCTTTTAAATCTTTAAAAGAAGTGTAAAAATCAGAATCTTACTAATAAATTTCCCGTTTTAGAAAAATGCAGAGAATGTATATTTTAAATCACCCTGTGGCCCTTAAAATTTAACCTTAAATTCACTTTCTTCCTCTTAAATTCATGTAAATTCTCTATGAATAAAGATTTTGGAATACTAAAGGACTATATTGAAATATCTAATTTATGTTTATTAGCAGAAACTTTATTGACACGCGTATTTTAACGGCCACTTTCATTGAAAGACTAAATTTACGAAAACATATTACTAGCATACCGAAGTTATAATGGGTGGTTTAATTTTAAGGGACTAGGTTGATTTTGAATAAAATTATTATAAAATTATTATCATTTATTTTTTTATAATGATAATATTTGTATGCTTCAATTATGTATGGAACAAAATATCGGCCAAATGGCCCCCCAACTTAGGCGGCACATTTCATTTTCAATGACACCAAAGAACCAAAGAAAGTGATACATATTTTATTATAAAGAGATTATTCTATAGCGATTAACAAAATAATAAATATTGTGCTTTAAATGTACACAAAATTGGTGGTGGGTATAAAAGATTCGGCACAGAATATAGTGCTCTTACTTGTTTTTTTTTAAATCGAAAGGCTAAGAGTAACAAAAACCGGGTTTTAAGATCTCATCTTACTTTGAGACCAATTAACGTCGAATAATAATTTAAAATTAATTTTTCATTAAAAATAAAAAAAATATTTAGCTTTACGCTACCCTACAAGAAATGACTGATGTAAACTAGCACATTAACAATTTTTTTACTAACACATGTGTAACAATTTTATATGAAATAATTGATGGCAGCCTTGCCATTATATATTCTTTAATTATTTCGTTTTTGAAATTAGGAATTATATATACAAATAGGTTTTTTATACGCTAATTTCTTGAAAAAATTGTACTGTAGAAGTCTTGACATTATAATTTATTTTTATAATGTCAAAAACTGCTTTTTATTACAATTTTATACAAATGTTTTAGTTGTTTTATAATAATTAAGTTTATAACACTTTATTGTATTTTGGAAGTTTTCTTAAGCAAGAATTTGTAAATGAAAAATTTTGGGCAATGCAGCGCTGATTTATATAGGCGAAAAATTAATATGTAAGAAAAAGACAACTATACATAACAATGCAAGGATTTTATTCACTTTAAGCTTTGTGAATCCCCTGCAATAAGCCAAAAAAAGTTATTTCAACTGAAATTAAAGTTCGGAAATAAATACATAACATTATTGTGAAACTCTGTGTGTGTGTGTGTGTGTGTGTGTGTGTGTTAGCTATAGACTCCGAAACTGTAAAACCGATCGGGCTCAAACTTTGGTAAGTTGTTGTACACATACCAGGGAGTGTTTATGGGTGAAAAAAAGTGGGCGGAGCCACGCCCATAAAAAATTAGTTATCATTTTAAGCTACTTGCACTTGACCGATTTTTCTGAAACTTTGCACACATATCGAGCTGTCATGACTAAATAATTTCGTGATAAGAAAAGTGGGCGGGGCCACGCCCCTAAAATGCTTTAATTTTGAGGTACTTGCACTGGACGGATTTCTCTGAAACTTTGCACACATATTGAGCTGCCATGGCTTTATAATTTCGTGATTGAAAAAGTGGGCGGGGCCACGCCCATAAAAAATTAGTTATCAGTTTTAGCTACTTGCACTGGACCGAATTTTCTGAAACTTTGCAAACATACTGAGCTGTCATGACTACTTTTTCGTCATTAGAAAAATGGGCAGTGCCACGCCCATTAAAAAAAAGGTATCAGTTTGAGGTACTTGCACTGGACCGATTTTTCTGAAACTTTGCACACATATTGAGTTGTCATGACTATACAGTTTTGTATTTAGAAAAGTGGGCAGTGCCACGCCCATAAAAAAAGGTATCATTTTGAGGTACTTACACTGGACCGATTTTTCTGAAACTTTGCACACTTATTGAGCTGTCATGACTATACAGTTTCGTAATTAGAAAAGTGGGCAGTGCCATGCTCATAAAGAAAAGGTTATAGTTTTTAGCCTTGCACTTGATATTCGATTAAAATTTAGAATGCGATTCAAATTCATGAAGGGGCGTAGCAACGCGCGCCGGGATTGGCTAGTATTATATAAAAACAAATTAAAGTAAAATAAAAGTAGAAAAAAAATCAAAATGAAGTAGAATAAAAGTGGACAAAAAATAGTGTTTTATTTATTAAAAACAGAACAAGAAGTTATATTAAAAAAACAGTGTTTAAATAAAAAAAAAAAAAAAAAAACACGAAAAAAACTAAATTAAAAGTAAAAAAGGAAAATAAACAAGTTAAAAAAAAAGTGTTTGAAAAGAATTGAAAAAACATAACTTAAACAAATTAAAAAAAATGTTTAAAAGAATTAGAAAAAAAACTAAAAAAGAAAGCATGAAGAAAATTAATCTTTAAACTGTCTTTCAAGACACAAACGACATTCGAGTCGCTGGAGGAACTAATGATGTTTAATCAAATTTTAAAAGGTATTTGAATATTAACATTCTTTAATTATAGATTTATTACATATAGATACTTTTTAAATTTTACTTTTAAAATTTTAGATTTTTCTGAACAGCAAACATCTTATCAATTTTATAGGATTTATTTAAAGGCAGTGGAGAAATCGAACGAAGAAAACATATACATATTCCAAGAAGCTGATTATTCATAAAAATATATTTTATATTACACATTATTTTAAATAAATAACTAAAAAAGTATTTAATATTATAAATTAAACCCAGTTTATTTAATAAATGATGTACCAGTCAGCTTTAACTGGTTTATACATCATGGATGATAGGTCAAATCTAATGGAATCATCAGGTATGATTAATATATGCATCATGAATGATTAGTCATTTGATGCATCAAATGATGTGTAGTGTTCTTGCTGGGTAATTTGTGATCAAAAAGATCAAAACTAGGTATTTTCAGTTTATCGGGAATAAAACACGAATTTATCAATGGAATTTCATGTAATAAAATTTATTTTATTTCTAATAAATGCAGTTTTAAGATTAAGTACCAAAACTGGTAATTATTTGTTGCTTTCTATTTTTTATAAATTTTTTAATTTCAAAAATTCTTTAATTAAATAAAATTGTTTTTTCCGACTAGTTTCTCGATAAATCCAAAACAAATGGCTAGATCAGAAAATGATATTAGAAAAACAAAAAGCTGGCGTAATTTTAAGTTTCAGACGGATTGCTAAACAAAATCGAGTACGACGTTTCAAAGGTAAGATATGATGTATGGAGCAGTCTCTCTAAAATTTTATAAAAAAATTAAAAAAAAACCTTACCATAGAACTTGAAATTATGATGATTTTTGCAGTTAGGTGACTATAGCGGATTAAAAAAATATAGTGGTTATTTAGGAAACAAAAAAAGTTGCCATATGTTGCATAGTGTTATTCGGCTGCTCATGTATAAAACTGTTATTTTGGCTACCTTATAAACATATAGGTTTTTATTCATAAAAAGTGTATTTGAAATCTATTTTAAGAAAATTTTGTATTAAAAATTTGAATTTTTATAAAGATGGGAGATAAATCGTAGTTTATTTTAATATTAAAACAGAAATTTTAATATACTCCGGTTCACTGATTAACTTAAAATTCCATATTCAGAAACCTGTATCTATTGCAATTTTTAACCGATTGCAGAATTTTAAAATAAAAATAGAAGCCAGACATCTTGAGATATCAAAAAAGTCATGCCAATAGTGGTTTCTTAACTAAAGCATTTTTTCTGAGCAATTTATAAAAAAAGGCCAATAATGTGCTATTTTTTGAGTTCACTTGAATAACGGCACTTTATTATTTTTAAAGTAAGCGATGTTTTTTTTGTACGGAGCGTTTGTTTATTACAATTTATAACATCTTAATCATTTTACGAGTCAAAATAGCAAAATAAAAAATTTAAAATCTACCGGAAAAAACTAAAATCGATGTTTACCGTTCTGAAGGTTAGAATAAACTGCGCAATAGGTTAAAAAAATTGAACAAAGCCCAACAGTCAATTACATCAAGGATCCCGAGGGATATGGAAAAAAGTTTAAAGGAAGGTTTTTATCGTTTTTATCTACGTATGAGTAAAGAAAAATCAGAATTGCTTGTAATTCTGCCTTATCCTTGTCAAAAATAAGAGCCCAAGCTGGAGTGCAAGTGAGCAAGTCATCAGTACGCAGAGTAATTAAAGGCTGTAAGTATCTTAAATACCGTAAATTACAAAAAAGCCGCCACTTAATGCTTCTCGTAAGGAAAAGCGGCTTCAATTCGCAGAAGACTACATGGCATGGGATGTGCAGCAAAGAGGTCAGGTAAATGACTGGAGAACCGATGATGAGAAGAAGTTTAATTTGTATGGACCTGATGACTATAACTACTACTACCATGATTTGCGCAAAGAAAAACGATTTTTAGACCGATATCACAGTCGAGAGGGAGGCGTTATGGTATGTGGTGCCATTACGTACTATGGCAATATCGATCTTGAACTTCAAAGTGCAAAAATGACTGGTGCAAGCTATAAAACGTTATTGGAATCAGCTTTTCCACAGATCTATGAACTTTGGTCCCATATCTTAGATATTGCAACAGGATAATGCCCCTATACACAACGCCAGAGTAGTAAAGGAGTTCATTGCAAGCCAAAACGTTTATATTCTTGACTGGCTACCCTATTCGCCAGTTCTAAACATTGTCGAAAATGTCTGGGGTTAGTTATCTCGTAAGATCTATGAAGAAGGTAGACAATTTGATGACAAGTAGTTACTAATTCGGGCCATTAAGGATGCTTGGAGTTAAATTTCGTTGGATTACATAAATTCTCTTTATCTGTCAATGAAAACCCCAATATTGAGGGTGTTCAAGAAGTTACATTTTAAAATACCAGATTTGAACCATATATAAATTGATTGTGCGCCATTTTGTAGTGGCGGCCAACATGAATTTTATTTTTTTTTATAAAGCTTATATTGCGCTAGTCAAGTCCTTTTAGGTGATAGAAATATTGACTCTCGCGGTTGTAAAAATATGGGAAAAAATAGAGGCAGTCGTGTTTATTTGCTCAGCGATTCATTTTCAGATATTTCCAAAAGGTTGATACCATACACAGATCTGAGGAACATATAGTTGCTTCTAAAAGTTGATTTCAACCAACAGACGGAAAGACGAACAGACGGACGAGGCCTTATCGACTCCTCTATTCATAAGCTTTTAGAAAATATATAATTTATGGGTTCGGAAATGAAAATTGTAGAAAGTACAAACGAAATGACAAAGCTATACACATATACCTTTGTGCACCACAGGTGAAGGGTATAAAAACAAGAAAACTGTTTTTCAATAAAATTACTTAAAGTGCCTTTATTCAAGTGAATCAAAACAAGTTAGAGCACTATATTCGGCTGTGCCGAATCTTTTATACCCACCACCAATTTGATGTACTTTTATAGCTCAGAATTTATTATTTTGTTATTAACAGTAATCGCTGTGGAATAATATCTTTATCTTTATACTAAAATATGTATCACTTTCTTTGTATAACATCGATATGCTAGTAAAATATTTCAGTAAATTTAGTCTTCTAGTGAAAGTGGACGTTAAAGTAGGCGTGTCAATAAAGTTTCTGCTAATAAATACAACTTATATATTTTAATATAGTCCTTTAATCTTCCAAAATTTTTATTCATAGATAAATTATATGAATTCGAGATAAAGCGTTATATGGTAGGTGGGCGTAAAAGTGGGCGTGTAACATTTATTTTTCAGATTATATACACTATATGGAGTCTAAAATTGATATTTCGATGTGTTACAAACGGAATGACAAAATAAATATACCCCCACCATTTTCTTGGTGGCGGGTATAAGAATAGCACATTCTTGGACTTTTTTTTTAAATTGCTCAGAAAAAATCTTAAGTTAAGAAACCACCACTGGCATGATTTTTTTGATATCTCAAGATGTCTGGCTTCCATTTTTATTTTGAAATTCTGCAATCGATTAAAAGCTGCAAAAGAAACAGGAACATGGAATTTTTAGTGCCTTTAAATCAGTTAAACGGAGTGTATAATATAAAGCGATAAAGTAAATCTACTTCTTCGAATTCGTCCACCATTTCATCCTAAAACAAACATTAAGAATGCTATCAGCTTTAAATTATTTTCGCGAATAACATAATAAGGTTATGTGAAAAAATTTTCGTACGAACAGAGTGATATTCACGATTTAAAAGAATTATAAATGAGTATTTATTATAATTCACAATTAATAATTTCAGAAAATAAAGCTGAATTCGAAAAAACGCGAGCAAAATTGATATCAAACTCATGGAAACAGCGCGCTAGGTAGAAAACAGTAAAAACCAACTACACAAAACAAGAGGTAGGGACGACCTACGCGCGTTTTCAAGGTTGATCAACACGTTCCTGATGTCATGAGATGGGTCGCTTTCAAATGAGACCAATACCAACACGCTCAGTGATGGTACACCAAAGATACACGTATTTAAATCTTTAAAATGGCTCTCCTGAACAAAACCTGTTTTTACCCTTAGGTCACTTTCTATTTTTATGAATTAAAAAAGAAAATTAAAAAAAATAATTTAATTATAAAAAAAAGGCAAACAAGTTAAATTATACTAATTACACTCAGTCGGATACCAAAACAAACTGCTATTTGTCTCATCAGAGATGTTAGTTCATAGGCATCAAAAACTTTTTGTTTGGTATTGAAAATTGGCTAAATCGGATTATTAGGAAGAAAGTTATAGCCCGTAATGCAAGAGTAGGTCAAAAAAACCATATATTTCGAACATCGAATAAAATGCAATTGTGACCAAACGCATTGACTTAGAGTCATGAAACTTCGAATGTATATTTCCTGAGTAAAAAAATATTTTTCCCCGAAAATAGATTAAATATATGCATTAGGAAAGGAGTTATAGATCAAAATGTACGAAAATTTATACCGCATAGTGTATTTTTCGGTATATTCAAAATTTCAAACGTCATAAAACCTATACAATTAAATGAAATTTTGCAAACATTTGCTTTTTGATCAAAGGCTTTCCACTAATGAAAAATAAATGTGACACGCCCACTTTTACATTTGCTTTTTGATCAAAGGCTTTCCACTAATGAAAAATAAATGTGACACGCCCACTTTTACGCCCACCTCCCATATAACGCTTTATCTCAAAAGTATATAATTTCTCTATGAACAAAATTTTTGAAAGAATAAAAAATTCTATATTGAAATATCTAAGTTAAATTTATTAGCAGAAACTACTTTGTCACGCCCATTTCTCACATAATTTACTGAATTTAAATTAAAAGATCACAAAACCGACAGAATTAAATGTATGATGATGAAATTTTGCATATACTTATACATTTCTCGTCAATATAAGTATAAACCACAAAAATTTAGGTGACATGTCCACTTTGACGCCCACCTCCCATATAACGCTCTATCATAAATTCATACTATATCTATGTGGACAAAAATTAAAAAAAAAGGAAATCTGTTATGAATTATCTAAGTTGAATTCAAACATTAGTTGTATAACTTTAATAGAAGCCGCTGCCATGCCCACACAAAGCTAATATTATTTTTGAACTACCTCTGGGCAACAAATCATACTCCTCAGATTTCGTAAAAATAAAACGTTGATGAAAAAATCAGTAATATCATTTCTAATGTAGAAATACTTAGGGTTAATTTGTAAGACTTTATTAAAAAACAGGGTGCCCCGGTGGACTTCAGTAGTGTGCTGGTCTGCTAGTTTAAGGGTTGCCGATTCGATTCCCGTCTCTTTTATTCTTTTTCTATTTTAACTATTCTATTCATATGGAGCGCACAACATGCCAATTGGGCATAACTGTATACCTGTCGTGGGCTTGAGCTTTTAGTGCCCTTCCTATTCAACCTAACCTAAACTAAAAAAAAAACAAATAAATTAATAGCAAATCAAAGAAAAACACTCATAAACGTTATAATCATTCGAAAAAAAGGACATAACTTAAGCAATTTACAATGGAGCCAAAGAAACCACCGCTTTCATAAATTAAAAAAAGAAGAAATTTTATAGCGGAAGCTATTACAGGATGTAAAGTAAAGTTTACATTTCGTAGTGCAAAAAAGAAAACAAAAAAATCAATTCGAATTCACTTAAATCAGTGATAAATTGCTTTTATTGTAATGCTCTGTGGTAAACAAATATTCGAAATGAATGCAGTGTTCACTAAAACGGCTATAACTCATGAACCAATACACATACAGAGACCGTTTATACAAGCGAACTTTGGTATTGACGTCACCTTTCACGCATTCCAGAGAACATCAATTACTAACACCATGCAACTTATTTTTATATATATATAGAAGATTACATATTAATTGTTTGGTTAGAATCAATTATAACATTTTTAAATGATTTGTTTTCGAATTTTGAACTTATAAAGTTCAAACACCTTCAATTCGTTTTTTGTATTATTTCAACCTTGCTTAATCGAAATCTCTTTACTTCGAAAACTCCTCTAATTTATAAAATACAGTCAGTCTTTACGAGTACGAATTATCGTCTGAATAAGAATTATTCTAATAAAAAACCTAGAACTAAACATTTTGTTGAAATTTCTTTAGAAATAAAACAATTTTGGAAAAATCACTTAAAAACCATTTTTTTCTATATTCTATATTTCTGTATAGATTTAGATCCCCTAACTTTAAATAAATGTCATTTAGTTCAAAAAGTAAATTGTTTATTTGTCAATGACAGCCATTGTATTAGTATTAGTACTTACCATAACAAAAACTCCTTGATTGAAATAAAAAAAAACTGGACACAATATTTCTAACGTATATTTGTTTT
Source organism: Phyto melanocephala (assembly GCA_941918925.1). Taxonomy (NCBI): domain Eukaryota; kingdom Metazoa; phylum Arthropoda; class Insecta; order Diptera; family Rhinophoridae; genus Phyto; species Phyto melanocephala. The sequence continues at coordinate 62,049,280 of OW799234.1, read as the reverse complement.
ATTTTGCTTTAAATTTCATTTTAGTATATACTGTTTCTTTGTTTATTAATTTTATTTATTACAATTTTGCATTTTGTTTATTAAACATTAACAATGTGTTAGAATTTTTTTATTTTGTATTTGTCTTTAATATGTTTTATTATTAAACTTTCAACTAATCAATACAATTGATTTTTTTTATATTTTTTATTTGGAATTTAACTTTTATTTTTTTAAGGTTTTTGTGTTTAAAAAATATATTTTTTAAAAATTATGTATGTATGTGTAATTTAATGTTTTTTTTTCATTCAGCATAAAACTTTTAATTATGTTTCTTTTAATTTACAAAAATTTATTTATTTTTTTTTAGTTTTTAGTTTTCTTACAACCATTTTTAAATATAATTATAATTAACATAAAGTGAAGTATTCATTTAAGTTTAAACATTATTTATTGCCTTAACTTTTGGTAATTGTTTAATGCTTCTTTTTATTAATTTTATATATTTTTTTATTTATTACAAAAAGAAGAGAAGAAAAATAAACAAATAATAATAAAAAGTCTGTAAAATGAATTGCTGTAAAGTTCGATTGAAAAGTCCAAAATTGTCCAAATTTGTTGACATCTCTTATCTTTTATGACATTAAAGATGTATCTTATTGTCAATGTATGGTTACTAATGGACTCACTAGAATTGCTAACATCGTATGGTCATAATTTACAAAATGTTAAAAAAAAAGTTTTAAACCATTTTAAAATTTTGAACAATGAAGTTAACATGATCATGTTAAATTTGATCACACCTTGTAAGTCCATCAAGTATGTTAATCCCATTATTTTGTAAATCAATTTTCCGAAGTTTGTAATAAAAATCATTTGATAGTTTTTTTTTAAATTTAAAATTTTTTACAAAAAATATTGTTTGTTTAACTAGAATATCACGCTTTTTTGAAAACAAAAACTTTTCTTAAGCCGTTATATGCTTGCAAAAATAATTGTATTTTTGCACTCATAACTGGATGTTAGATTAATGACCGTCAATCAAGAATGTTAAGCAATTTCTTACTTACTAATTGCAAGACAGATGTTATTGTTATTATTTTCAAGAGAACAAATACCGGTCAATGTATGTATAATACATGTAGATCAGCACTGCATCCTATTTTTAAATCAAATTAGGTGGTCTGACAATATATTTCAGTTCACAAGATTGTGTATTCTTACAGAATTGTTTAATATGTTTTACTTCTACAGTGGCGTTTATCGTAGACTAGGGCCGGCTATAACACTAAAACTTATTTTAGGCCTGCCTGCGGAATTTTTGGCGCCAGACAGTGTTGGACCAGTGGAGTCCATCTACTGAAGAATCTCTTTAGCCCCCATATATTATACATAGTAATTTTAGGTGCTAAACCATACAAATTTTTTCGTTGATGTGTCCCCTAACTTACGTTAACGTTACCTCGTTTGCAGAAATTTATAACAAGTATAGAAGGTTGTTTATTTAAATATTTGCATGTCAAACTTGCATTAGCGGCATAATGAATTTGAATGACATTTCGAACACAGATAGGCAATAAGCTAAATTAATTATAGAGTAGTGCTTGTACCAGACCTCGTAAATAAACAGATGCCATATTACTAATAATGAGTAAAGAGTAATAGTGTTATGACATAAAGCCATGTAATAAAGTCACCGCGAAAGTAAAATTTTTTTTTAGACGATACAAAAATTCTTGAATTCATGAGTAAGAAATAAAGGGAATTGTATGCACTCCCAATTCTAATTTGTTAGCTATGAGTTGCAGGTACTGACCAGTGTACACTTATACAGGTGGCGGTGCCAGCCCAGCTGATTATTTTTTTGTGTGTTAATGCTTGTCAAACTCTATATATAAAAAGAGATTTCAGTGCCAAGAATTGTTAAACTCCATGTATAACAAAAGACAGACAAAAACTGCTCTCCTTTACGCTATCACGTTATGTAATTACACAATGGTACTAAAAACAAGTAAGAGCGCTATATTCGGCCGTGCCGCATCTTATATACCCTTCACAACGTGTAGTCATGCAATAACAGTAGTTTGTATCACCATTCATCCCATATGAAATGCGTACATACATATAAAAAACATACATATATTAAAACATCCCATTGTAAAATTATAAATTCACGTATGTATGTTAAAAAAACAAAAAAAAAAATTAAAAAAAAAAAATAATTAAAATATATATAATAAATATAAAACAAAAAAAAAATTAAAAAAAAAAAAATTAAAAAAAAATTTAAAAAACAAATTAAAAAAAAATTTTTTTGGCTCAGCTGGTATTCGATGCCACGTTTTCTCTAACCAGTATACACGTTTGTATGTATGTATGTTGTTGTTGTAATGTTGTTTTTGTGAAAAAAAATCGAGGTGGTCGTGGGTTTTTGCTCATATCTCAGTTGTTTTTGAACCGATGTTTCTGATTTTCAATACCGATCTACTCCCAAATATTTCTGATATTCTAATACCTCACCCGGGTCCAAGCGATGTCGGGGGGCTTCAAAAAGTTGATTTCAACATACACACGGACAGACTAACAGAGCTTAATCGACTCAACTATTCATAAGCTTTCGGAAAATATATACTTTATGGGGTCGGAAATGAAAATTGTAGAAATTTCACACGGAATGACAAACCTATATATACCCTTTTTCACTGTGTGAAGGGTATAAAAATAAACAATAAACGGTATTGTCAACAACAGTTTTTTCTGTTATATTAGCGATTGCGTATAAAGTTTTGCAAATTACATATTTAAATTTAGGTTAAATAAAAAAAACCAATGACATGAATACACGTATGTATCTCAAAATGGCATGTCGTGCACTCTAAGAAATATTTAATTTTCGTATCTAATAAGCCAAATGCCGGATATTAGCAATGCTAATGTTGAAATGTTTCATTTTCTCCCTTAAAAGTTCTGAAGGTTGTTCTATCATATAGTCCTATGCGAGATAGGTGAGTTCTCACCTCTGTATGACCTGTTATTATTTCAGTTAATATTCTTTGTGGTGGCCTTATAAGTGTAGCTAAATATTTTCTCTGGGGGTGGCAAGTTTTCGAACTCTTGCAAAAAAAATTCTAGGGGCATCACATCTCTCTAAATTGTTCTAATTACGCCTATGATTGGTCTTTTTAATTAAAGAATCGAGTTCGACTTCTCAAACTCTCTTAAGCTTACTCATTGTTTTTATAGGTTAAATATAATATTTAAAAGGAACATTTTATTTATGTATGTATGCATTAATGTTTTCATGCACAAAAATTTACAACATTGCCAAATTAAAAAAATAAAATTAAACAAAGCAAAAACTAAAAATAGCCCAGCTTGGCTTCGATGTGTAGCTCTATTTTACACCTTTTTTCAATCAAACAAATATTTGCATGTAACATTTGCTTTTTTTATTGAGCCATCTTGATCAAGAATTCATCAGTCAAACTCAATTCAAAAAAATTCTCAGTTCCCGACGACAAAAATAAACAGCCAGAGGCTAGTAGGCCTTTACAAATTAATGACAATGACGCGAAAGATGTTTATTCGGCAGAAGCATAAAAGTGTCTGAATACTGATGTTTACTGGTTAAATTACACGTGACATACCATAATGAAGTAGCCATAACCATTGACGTAAACATAAATATTTAACCTTAACTTATTACTGCTGCCATAATCATAAACAGCTGTTTATGTTTTTATTTGTTTATCAATTTCAAAAACAAAACAACAAATATATTTTACTAGCAAACAGCTGTTTATGGTTACGGCGAAAAACCAAAATTTAATAGGTTTCTTTAGTTATGATTATGACAATTCACATATAATCAAATACTCTGTTGGCTATACGTTTGGTTTAAACCGCTGTTTTATATGGTTCTGATTATGACACGTTTAATTGCACCTTAAGTTAAAAGCAATTTTACAACAATTTTAGTGAAACCATTGATTTGCATCGGGGTTTTTTTTAAAAAGTGATCAACTTAAAGAAGTCCTGGAATATACTATTAAAACAATGTGTTCTGTAAAAAATGTCTTGAGAAGGTTAATCGTTATTTTGGAAACAATTTTGAGATTTTTTTTTTATAATTATTTTTGACTTTTTTTTAATAATAACAAAATCTACAATTGTACCAAATTCCTTGGTTATTATTATTATTATTATTATGTTTCTTTTCTTCTTTGATATCTGTTATTGCTTTTAGTTTTTATTTAAATATGTTTTAGTTTATTTTGTCATCAAGTCGATTTTAATAATTTTTGTTTAATTTTTTATAGTTTTATCTACATGTGTTTGTTTTAGTTTTCGTTACGAAAATAATTTATTTTAAATCAGTTGTTATTACTACTATTTTTTTGTTCGTTATATTTATGAATTTCTTTAAATACCTTTTTATATATATATTTTAGTGAATTTTATTGATTTCAAATGGAAAAACATTTTTTAAGATGTCACATCATCGCTGTCAGTGTTAGTTTCACTGTCATTAGTTTTAAGGTTGTACTTCTTTTAAAAACTAAACTAAGAACTACATAAAAAATCTTTATCATTGTTAAGTTTTTATTACTAATATTATTAACTATAATTTGTTTCTGGATTTTATTTTACATATTTATGTATTGATGTAATAATTGCTGTATTCACAAGAAGTCCTAATACGACATGTTTTGTCAAAATTTCCCAAAAATTTAAAAACGATTGATTGATTGATTTTATCATTGTTAAGTTTTTATTACTAATATTATTAACTATAATTTGTTTCTGGATTTTATTTTACATATTTATGTATTGATGTAATAATTGCTGTATTCACAAGAAGTCCTAATACGACATGTTTTGTCAAAATTTCCCAAAAATTTAAAAACGATTGATATTGAAATATTTATTTTGCAAAACTGTTAAATCTTTTTAACAATTTTAAAAATGTTTGACATTATGACAATACAACACTTAGGACATCTTGTGAATTTAACAAATGTTTTTATTATACTAAAGAACTTATTTACAACTAAAATTTAAATTGATTATGCACCGATTTGTTTTTTGTTGTTGTTGTTGTGTATATGTTTAACAATATTGGTTTTTGTTGTTGTGATTATAGCTGTTGAGTATTGGGCGTGTTTCTGAACTTATTAAACTAGCGTTTATATACTCATATCTAAAGTTATACCTATTATATTTAAGTTAAAACTTATTTCTTAAGGGTTTGTTTTTTAAGGGACCTCCTTTATATAGATGTTTATTTTACATAAATAGTTGTATCTATTAAATAAGTTCTTAAAACGGTTTTCGTAATCATTTTGAAATTTTAATTTATTTATTGTTGTTTTTTGTGTTAAGATTTGTTTTTTTTTTTTTTTTTTTTTGGGGGGGGAGGGTTTAACTTATAAATTAATTTAGATCCTCTGCTTTACACAATTTACAACATCTCTAGCAGTTTTAGAGTTGTTCTTGTTTAATTATTGTTTTCGTTTTATCTTGTAGTATAAGAACTAATTTTTTTCTGAATTGTTAATTGGTTTTCTTTTTAGGATTTGTTGTAATGTTTGTAGTTTATTATTAAATTTTATTAAACATTTGTAAAATATAAGCAAGCGAGTATTTAGTTAAAACGTGTTTAGTATTATAATTAATTTTTTAGCATTATTAAGTAATTTTATATGGCCAAATTTGTTTAGTTTTAGTTTGTTTCTTAGAGTACTTAAATTTTATAAATAAATTTGTCAAGTGTTGTTTTGCTGTTTTTAGTGTTTTGTTTTTTTTAATTCTTTTAAATAAGAAACCGAAATAGTTTGAGGGTTTTTTTTACTTTTTAATAATATTTAATATAAATTTTTGTTTGTTTCTTAGTGTTAGTAATTATGTATTTCATTTCAGTTTTGTAGTATTTGTTTTTTTTTTTTTTTTTTATTAAATTCGCCATTTTTTATGCTGTTTATTAATAAAACTTTTTTTTTATATTTTTCCTTTTAACTTCGCAATCATAATTTAAATAATGATTTTTCTTTGTGGGAGGCACAAAACAAAAATCTCTAAATATTTTCTAACAAAATCTAAAATTTTTTAAATTTTTGTTTCTAAAATTAATTTCTAAACTCAAAGCTATTGTCAAGAATGATTTTTATATTTCTTTTTGTGTATGTATTCAATTAATAAAAACACTTTTTTGTTAATATCCTGTTAAGGGGTTTTTGCTCTTAATTATGCAAACTTTAACAACTCAACCCTCATACATTATATATGTTGCCTTAAATCGATTGTCTAAAAATCGCTTTTTTGGTTACACTTTTACTAATTTGTTGTTGCTAAATGTTTATTTGTATATTGCTTGAAACTGCTATGAATTTTCAAAAAATTTTGTATACCATTTGAAACCATATAGAGAGTGTATTGTATTATTAGTTTTTTATTTTTATAATTTTTTTTTGTAAAAAAAAAAATTTAATACAATTAAATTATAAAAAATTACCCTTTTTGATTACGATTTATTCAGATCTTTTAGTTGATTTCTTTTTTGAAAATTTACTAGCTTAGTTTGCTATTCAAATAACAATCTACAATTTGGCAAGTGTTTTTAATAAATAAAAAAAAGTTATTAGGACGTTCAGAAGTGATGTTGCATTAGTATGGTTAATGAGGTGAGTGAATGAGAGAGAGAGAGAGAGGGAGGCCTAATTTCTTTTGTGCCTAAAACTACATATGAATATTCTAGGCCTACTGTCATATTAGGGTATTCGAACGGTTGTTATCCGACCGGTTTTTTTTATAGTTTTATCAAAGCCGAATATTTTTAAATGCCCATTTTTCGAATATCGAATAAACCAGTTTTTTTTAAAGGAATAAACCGGTTATTGTTATGAGCTGAACAAACCAAAAGTCACTACAAAAGCCAACTACAAAGAACACATTTTGGAAGATTTTTTTATATTAAGGTTATTGTCATAAGACATCTGGAAGATTGAAAAGATTACTTAGTGCTTTGTACTCTAAAAGTTCAACAAGTAAGTGAAATGTCATTTTCAATGTCATAAAAACAAAAGCAAACATCTGATATACATACATACTTCAAAACATTTAAACTGCACTTTGTTTTTAAAAGGCTATTTTAAAAGAAGCAACTAAGAAGACAAAATTTTTAATTATCATTATTTTAATTGCATAATGTGGTCTCACATATGTTAAGTCATTAACTATGTACATATAAATATAATATTTAAATAATGAAAGTGCATATGTTTATATGCATATTTATTTATAAATGTATAAATATGTTCCTATAATATTTTAAAGCAAAAATTCTTTAAAAGGTTCTGTCTGAATTGTGAAAGAATTTGCAAGCAAAAGTAGTGTTGTTATATGTAGGTATATATGAGTACTTAATAACTTCTCTTAAATTTGGGAAAGTAATTGGCTGATTCCCAAGAGACCCTTTTATCATGTATAGAAATACACATAAAATATATATCTCGTTTATTACCCACCAAAAACTAGGTAATGACTTGCTCTTACTAAACAACATATTTTTCAATGACTATTACATAAGTCTATCTTACTAAGAAGTATTTTAGTAATGACTTTAGACATTTGCTTAGATACACACACAATACTTTTTCTTGTTGCGAAATTTGCTTGAATCCATTGAAATTTATAACTTTTTATAATTCTCATTTTGTTTAACACGCTTAGGCTATAAGTAATAATTACTTTGACAACACCGGCAAAGCTTTTCATTAACAATATGATGACTTATAGATTTTCACTGATATTTAAATTTCAAATTAATGTATCGCAGAATAAGCTAATCGATTTTTCGTCCTAAGAAGAACCGAACGACTTCTGTAAGTCCATAGTAGTAATGGGTTATTTAGGTTATTAAAATCAAGTATTTATTTATTGCTATAAAAGTAAGTACTTATTTAAGTCCCTATTTATAAGCGACCGCAATAAGTACTTATACGAGTCTCTATTTGTAAGCGAGGGTGGTAAGTACTTGCGTCCAATGACATCACCGTGTTAAAAACATTGGTTTAGATGCCAAATTGTAAGTAATGAATAACTGTTTTCTAGTACTTTCAACTCATTATTTTGTAATGTGTTATTTTGCTGGGTACTTTTTAACACATTAACAGTTAAATGTAACAAGTTTTTTATTTTTATCGACATTTTTTTAATGCAGGCATTTGCAATATTATTGTTCTAAAATTTGTATTTATTTAATAATTTCTATGTAATACATAAATATGTATAGAAATTTAAGCAATAAAAATTATATTTCAAGTATACCTCATAAACTCCGACAAAAATATATTAAAAGAGCAATTTCTAAGAAAAAATCCCTTGAATATCAGTATCAAGTATAAGAGGCTTGTGCTTACAAGTTGTAACTGACATTGAAGAGCAACACAAGATTCTCGGCAGCATATTCCACAGACGTACAATAAAATTAAGTGTATGTGTTAGAACGAAGCCTAATCATTATATACAAATTTTAAATTGTTCTGCTTTAAATTGATTAAAGTAAAGACTTCTTTATGTCCACATGTCCATGTAAATAAAAATAATTTATTTAAAGGTTCTTACTCAGCTAGGAATTTAAATTTTGTAAATCATTTTTCTATTTAGAAATACAATTCTAACTTATTGAAATATTTACTTTAATAGTGTTAAATACCGGATAACTAGGTACTCATAATATTTATAACACTAAAAAGGAAAGCTGCCCGGTAAAGGCCAGTATACTTGATCGAATATACTTGATTTAAATTGTTATAAATTCGTAAATTTTTTTTTTTAGCAAATAAACAAACCTAAAAACTTACTCCCAAGAAGATAAGTGTATGGCTGTGTACAACTCAATACTAACATATGACAGTCAGATAAGAAAAAATTGTTTTCAAGCTACTGATACGAAATATCTAAGTCAAGTGGCGCTTGCTATGCATATATTTTTTAAATGACCAGGCAGATATTTGAAGTAAGACTTCTAGAACGACAAAATGTTAAAATTCTGTCAAAGACATTGAAAGGTTGTGAACACATAAAAGTCTCGTCCCTCCTTAGTGAAATTTATCGCAGTAAGATGAGAATGTAGGAACTTGATACATAAAGCAAAACTTTTATAGCAAGATAAACCAGGAAAAGCTGTAGAAAATTTTAAATGACGCATGAATCGAGCTAAGATTTTTGAGAACTTTTGCCTAAGACAGAAAAAGAAAGTAAATGCCTTGCATAAACACATCTACACGTACTAAAAAAATACATAAGTGTAGGGACCTTTAAATAATTAGAAAACTCTGAGTTCTTCTGCATACTCCACAGTATTCGATGAAATTTTGTAATATTTTTCTGGTAAAGTAGAGAAAAGTAGAAACAATTCGACAAGTTTGTGTATAACAAAAAGGCGTTAGATATTTTTAACTGAATTTTATAATAAAAACTCAAAGTATGAAAATTGAGAGATTTAAAACTGTATTCGTTGTTTATACTTTGCCCGTAACGAATTAATTAATTGAATTAATTAAAACAAGTTATGCACCAATAGAAACAATAACAAATATGAACCCTCAGGAATTCTTAGTTTCTATTAAGCTTTTAACGTTTGCAATAGGAATTATTTTCAGTTTCGAGTTTTTAGCTAGAAATTTCATATAGTTCAGCAGTTGTTCAATATTTTCGATATAAAAAAAGTAACTTTTAACCAGAGATTTTGCATTTAATGAGTAACTGAAAAAGATGGTGTTTTCTAGGGGCTTGTTATTTACTTAATTTAATTTTTACTATTTTAAAATCTAAAAAACCAAGCAAGGTTCGGAGGTAGAAAAATGAAACAAAACAAATGTGGAAAGAAACGACAGATATTTATATGAAAGGAGAGAAATTACAAATAGCCTTTTTATACTTGCTCACATCTTTCATCAAATCAACAAGATGTTAACATCTTCCCATATGAATTGTACGTGTTTGTGTGTCAACATTTTTCAACATTATTTAAAGATGTTCCTAATTCATTTTGTTCCATTCAACAGCTTTCGATTATATTAGTGTCTTCACTAGAAAAAATAAATATTGTTGCAAAAAAATATGTACATGGCATCACTAGAAAAAAAAAATCACAAGTGCCAAAAATTACAACGAGTAGACTTGAAATATGTCGTATAAAATAAGATATCTTAATCTTCTTCATCCTCTAACAAAATCTGCATATTGTAATAATCATTGCTTTCCACGGGCAATAATTAATACAATTAAAACAGAGTTTTTTAATTCCATTTTTTTCAATTTTTATTTGCGCAAACTAGTAAAATAAATATTATGACAGACGATAGATGAAAGATGTTGCAGATGTAATAGCCTTTTTACACTGATCAACATTTAACATCTACCATCAATACGCAAAGATGTTAACATCTTTCTATAAGATTTGTACAGGTTTGTGTGTCAACATTTTTGTACATCTTTTAAAGATGTTCCTATCTCATTATATTCCTCTCAACATCTTTCGATTATTTTGGTGTCATCACTAGAAAACGAAGCTTAATAAAAACAAAAACGTAAACATTGTCAAAATTTTATTATATGTGTGTATGTATGTACATATATATTCATGTGCACATACATACATATATTTGTAATTAAAAATGCCTTAATACATACTTAAATGAATTTTTCTCTATATTTTCTAAATCAGTTATTTTAAATAAATAGTTAAAGAATTTTTAATTGCATAATGTCGTCCATATAATTGATTTTGTTTTCGCATTATTAGTGTTTTCTTTCATTTTATATTAATTTTTTATGGGAACAGCAGCAGTTTAACAATTATTAAAATTTTATTAATGCAAGATGTTAGATGTTGCGAGTGTAAATTCAAGTTTCATGTTTTCAACATATTCCATACGTTCCTACAAGATGTTGATCAGTGTAAAAAGGCTATAAACATGTTTTTTTCATTTTCAACATCTTCCACGCATTCCGCTAAGATGTGAGCAAGTGTAAAAAGGCTATAAAGAAGTTATATTTATATAAACCTTGTAGTCGGCAAATAACATATTGCTCATAGAAATCTATAACTTTGTTCCGCGAAGGTCATATAAATTTTTCTATTTCAAAAGTGATAAACGTTAACTATCAATTACCTAATTATCTTTGAAGTTCTATTATAAGCACTACGATTTGTATTCTTTTTAGTTGTTTCAATTCCATTAATTCCTTTATGCCTCGGTACGGCGAGTGAGTGAGTGTCAGGGTTTGATATATATAAGATATCTAAGAAAGTCTTCAATGGTGTCTTGAACTCAATATTAAACTTCTTTCGAATTATCATAATTATTTGTGTTTCTCTACATATTTTAATTTTTCATATTCTATTAAATAGAATAAATATACCTGATACCTCATTTTACACATCCTCTCTCTAACCAGTCATTATAATGATGTTTTTTTTTATAAATTAAGCTTTAATGCGTGTGAATTTATTTTTGTGGGTTTAATTGTGTTTTTGTATTGTTTGTGTGGTGTATGAAAGCGTTACTGTGTATGAGAAGACAGACAGCTGATAAAAAAAAGCTTGATGACCATATAAAACTTTTTATTGTTTATTTAAATTATTTTCTTAGATTTTTCAATTATATCCTTTGTTTGTTTTAAATATTTTTATATCTTGTATAGTTAAGGAAGACCTTTAATTTTTTTTGTTTTCTTTTTTTCGACTTTTATTATTTATTACATTTCAGATTAAGAGATAATATGTGTTAAACTACTCTATATGTATGTATGTATGTATGTATGTATGTATGTATGTATGTATGTATGTATGTATGTATGTATGTATGTATGTATGTATGTATGTATGTATGTATGTATGTATGTATGTATGTATGTATGTATGTATGTATGTATGTATGTATGTATGTATGTATGTATGTATGTATGTATGTATGTATGTATGTATGTATGTATGTATGTATGTATGTATGTATGTATGTATGTATGTATGTATGTATGTATGTATGTACGTATTACATTAAAATGTATTTATATGTATGTGTTACTAAACTGCACATACACAATCAATATGTTTAGTTTTTATTGATGCACACATATCCATATTCACGATATTGTGATAGATAGGCATGCATAGGTATTCGTTAGATTGTGTTAAAATACTTTTATTTCTTGTTTTTTTCTTGGTGTGGCGAAAAGAGATTTCTCTGTGAGTTATTTAATACATATTTGAATGTTTTGGCATAACTAATGATGACTTTATAAATAGCACTAAAATATAATATTATTTTAAAGAAGTTAAATAGTATTTGTTGTAATTGTTTAGCTTGTTACTTTTTTGTTTGTTTGTATTTTGCTTTTAATTTTTATATATATGCAAGTGTTTTTGGTTTAAATGATACGTAATTTAAACGATTACGATTACTTACTTAAAGATATGAGAATGTACAGGGAAAGGGACAGAACAAGATCTAAAGGAAGTCATAATTACAAGGAAATTGTTATGTTGTAAGTGTTGCTGTTGTTATTATTGTTAAAATACTAAAGAAAGTTAATGGCATGCAATAATGTGACCAACTAGAAATACTGTTTAATAATTTGAAGTTCAGCAATAATTTCACTGATAAAGGATTATTCAAACCAATAGAGTCAACATAGTATTTTGTTATATCAATAGTAATTAAAAATTATACATTTTAAATTAAGTCTTTATTTTTATCTAACATTTGTAAAGGGGGTTTTAGCATCAACTGATTTAAAATCTTAAAGATTTTTTTTTGTAAGATCAGTTTGATGTTGAGAGTCTGTAATAATAATGTTGTTTTGGCGTTTTATTTTGAATTTGTTACTTATTATTTGTCATTGATGCAAAATCACCATGAGAAAAAAAATCCAAAAAACAGAACTTTATTTATACGTGAAGCAGCAACATATACTTCTACTTAGATCGAGCAACTTGTTACTGCTAGATATTTTCATTTACGATTTGCCACAATTGCATGATTGATGATGTCAAAGTTAAATTTTGTTTTGATTTTAAAGCGATCATAATGCTGGAGGAGCTTAGCATTAGTTAGAAAATACTTTACGAAAAGAAATTTTTTGGCATGTGAATCCATCAGAAATGATAGTTGAAGACAGAGTTAAAGCTGTCGACCCAGTTATAGTAAATAATTTTATTCACGACCTCCTTGTCAACACATTTGGTGACTAAAATTGCGCAGATAATATGTCTCTCCTACTTCAACACAATCAATTTTTAATTATCCAAAAATAAGTGGACTCAATTATAATAAATAATAAACATTTTTTTGCTTCTAAAATATTTAATTATTAACTTTAAGGTCTTATTTTCACTTTTTTTCGTGAAGAAGAGGGCACATACATATTTTTTAGTGAGTCCTCAGTGGCCCAAAATTTTATTTAAAAATATTTGGGTATAATTAGAGACAAAACATTGTCATCTAAATTTCGGCTAGATAAATCTGCACAAAAAGCTTAGATGAAAAACAGCATGCATAAAAAAACTGTTGAAATTTGCTGGGATGTATCTAATAATTGAAGAATCGCCGCGAATAACGTTGCAAATGACAAAATAATATTTTTTCAGGAGAACAAAAAAACGTATTTAAGAGGTTTACTTATCACTTTTTTTTAAATACTTTTCCTTTTGTACCTCTGTTACACTTATCAATCACTTTCGACAATTCCGTTCGTAGACTTTTGTTTATAAATTACAACGTTATTCCACTGACTGACTCATTGTAATTGCATGGTGATAAAATGCATAATTTTGATGTTTTGGTGTTTAAACAAATGTAAGAGATTAATTTTAACGGTAATCTGCAAAAAAACAGGTTTTGCAAAATTTGTCTTTTACAACGATATTCGCGGCTTTGCTTCAATTGTTAAAAAAAAACTTTTCCTTATCTCTTGTGTACTTCACCGCTAAAAACAGGGACCCGATCTTGTTAAACAGTCACCATAATAAGCAAACTGAATAACAGCTACAAATACTGAATGATTGTCATCGCTTGCAAATTTACATCCTCCTCCTAACTAAATAGAAGTTAATCTTTTTTATTAACATTATCTGCTTTTACACACAAGTATATTATGTTCAACACTGATCTCCACATTAACTATTTATCGTAGATAAAATATAAAAGCTCCCTTAGATAACTAACTTAACTATTGAGTGACAAAAATTTTAATATTTAGATGACAATTTCGATGTAGTAGAATGACTCGAAAATAACCGAACTTTTTCTCTGATATCCTCAGAATTAATTTTGATTTAACTTGAACTGCCTTTCCAATTAATGTTCGATCAAAACTTCGACATACCGTAACTTCGCAAGCTTTTGCAAAAGCAAACATTTTTAGAGCTTTTATGCTAGAAGGAAAGAAATTTTAGAAAAATAGGAATAGGCCATCGACGCTAGTTTTTCATTTCTTAATCCTCATATCACTTAAAGCACGACGCTATTTGCAAAACAAAATTTATTAAACTGATGGCGGCGATTTCTTTTCTTAAGAGGTCGTTGTTCTATATAAATAAATATCAAATATCATTTGTTAGTAATCGCATCAGTGAAGAACGGCTGCACTTTGTCATAACTTAACTCAGGTTTTTACAGAAAGCTCAAGAATAGTTCCTACGGGCATTTTTTTATTTTGATGTGGGTGTGGCACACACCTCCCAAACAAAATCAACTGTTTTTGTCACATATCCAGAGTAATGCATACTTGAAGTTTTAAGTAATTGTGTATTTTAATAATACGCATATAGTTGATTTTAAAATAAGCTGGGCGTGGCAGCTTCAATACAAAGCAAATTAATTTTATAAGAGAATTAGAAAACTGTTACATCTATAATCTTTAAACTTTGTGTATTTTATTTGTATCGCATTTGTCTTATTTTAGCCAAAAACCTATACGATATGAGAAGGGGAAGTGATACCCCGTCATTATATGATTTATTTCAGGAATAATAATTGTAAAGAGTTTTCAATCCTGGTATTAGCTATTTTATAAATTTAGATTTGATCAAATGGCGGAAAGTGGTACTTCCTATACAAACAAAATATATTTAATGGCATATCTGCAGAACTATCATTGTTATAGGCTTTTAATTCTGTGTAGGTGGCTGCGATTTCAGTTTACTTTTACAGAAGCAAGATCGGTAGGATCATAGCAGAGATCGTTGTACCCACCATACCAAAACATACATTTGATGTAATTTTTGGACAACTGTAATCTTTATTTGGCTAAAAGTTAGTACGAGCTAATTTTAATTACAGTTTCATAATTAGAACCAAATATTGCAATGATTAGAGATAAGGGAGTTATACCCTTATATGAAAAAAATACTATTTATGACGATTATTGCGTACTCAACAATTGTTGGTAAAAAAACTATATCCTAATAAATACAATGCAAAAACTTTTCAGCTTCTGATAGTAAATAATAATTAAGCATTTTTTTTGCTGTATTTCAAATAACATAATAGTGCACTTATACTTAAGCAAAATCAAGTACTCAAATAATTTTGAGTAAAATCTAGTTCATTTCTTATGCGAGAAAATTTAATCCGTTGTTATATATTTGGATAAAATATATTATTACCTAGTTATACTTAGAATGGCAACCGTGGTTTTATTAAGTTGCCCTACAAAACAGTACAAAGAAAAATTTGACCATAAATTATAAGGTGGTTGCCAGAGGTCCAAGTCGATCGGCTTTCAGCCGGCTTGCCGCCGCGTTTAAAACTAGCCGCCGCCGACTGGACTCGACTGATTTCGGCTGGCGACTTAGCCGTTTAATACTTACCTCAACACTAAATTTTTAAGTAAAGTAATTTTAGCATCTTTAAAGTCGAAAAGAATAAAATATACAATACGGTTACTCTCAAAAACTGCAAGAAAACATATCCACTTATTTTTTTCTTGTATGTATAATTATTTAAGAATACATATTAAAAGTAACTCTATTAAAATTTTCTATAAAACTGACGCAAAAAATCTAAATAGTTATTTTTTAAAGAAACACAAAGAAACAATGCTATTTCAGAAAGCTCATTGAATTCGAAAAATTTCAGTGATTGTATATCTTCTACTGATAGTGTGAAACACTACAATTAGCTTTTCAAAAGAAAATCAAAAATAAGGAAGGTGGCTCAAGTTGTTAGTACAAATGGAATTTCCGAGTGTTGGAAATATTTTAGTGAAATTTTTATTAACAGAAAGCAAATACTTGAAAAATAAAAATATTGTTTTGTTTTGAAGATGAAAATATGATTCTGAAAGAGTATTTTTTTTTATGTGTACATATGTAATATATTTTTAAATAAAATTTTTTATTTTGTTAAGATTTGGAAAGTCTACGTTAACAAGTAATTATCTTAACCATTTACGTGCATGGTACTGATGATAAGTCTATTAATTACAAGAAGAACATTCCAATGACTCAAAGTGCATCGGACCCAAATTCTACAAAAAATTATAAACTTTCAACGGCTCGCCGATTGGCTGAAATGTGCTGTATTGACCTTCAGCCATTTACAATTGTAGAGCGTAGTGGGTTTCAAAAATATATCTAAACATTAAATGCCAAAACGACTCTTCCAAGGGCGTATACCATATCATCAGCTGCATTAGAAGATGTATACACTTTGGGCCGTATTCATAAAAAATATTTTAGGTTTATTAACGGCTTATTTGACAAATTTCTCTACAACATCTGTCAAATAAGCCTTTAATAAACCTAAAATATTTTTTATGAATATGGCCCTTTGTATTTAAAACACGTTAAACAGGTAATATGCCAATCACAAAAAAATATTTGTTTGGTGTTAGATATGTGGCCTGATAAACATAAACTTTTACCTTATATAAACATAAAAGTGCATTACTGCAAACAATTAAAAACTTTAAAAACGGAAATATTTCCTAGGATAGTATTAAAGATTTGAATTTACAGTGTAAAAACATATCTGCTATTAATGGAGGGGGCTCCAACATTGTTGCTGCATTGAAATTGCAAACTATTATACGTTATGGATATGCCCATGTACTGCATCGTTTTATTTGTTACGATATATTAAACAATGATTCGGTTTCTCATATTAATGTTATAATAAAAAAATTAAAAGAAATTTTTCGCTGCTTTTTTTGCCCTAGTCTTCAATGCGATTTCGAAATTTATTTATATACATAGATTTAATATTGTTTTTTTTATACCGGGTTGAAGCCGCCGCCTGTTATTTCTGCACTCAGCCGCCGCCGCCGACTATTTGCCAACGGCTTGGACCTCTGGTGGTTGCAACTGGGCTAGTACTTCATTGATAACATTTTTATATATGAAGTTTGTTATTTAGGGAGCTTCAAATTAATATAGCTTGGTGAAAAAAAATTTAAGAAAAATTTCCATGAAATCTATTAGATTTTGCTCAAGTGTAAATGCACTAAAAGTTAATAGCCGTTTTACACTTGAGTAAATTCTTCCATGGGTTCCTACAGATGCTACAAGAGTGAAAATGATAAAAAAAAAAAATTAAATAACTGATAGAGTAATCAACAAATAATTCATTTATTTAAAATTTTTTGTTTAATATTTTTACTGACATTTTATAACATGGCATTATAGTTGGTCACATTATTTTCATTAATATATTAATTTCACTTATTATATTTCGAATATATGTACATATGTACTTAGAGTTTATACAAACACCTTTTTCAGCAAGCATGTCAATGTGACATAAATAACTATTACATATTTACTTTATGTTATGATGATTAGTTTTCTTGACATTTTCAAAATTGTGTACCCAGCTAAAAAATTTCAAATTTTTCATTCAGCTGTAGCCTAAAGGAAGGGGGAAATAAAAAATCTACTCGAATCTTTATAACAATGGAATTTAATTTGTTTTTCCCTTTGTTTTTTTTTTTTACCTAAATTATAAGTTTTTACGAATTATGCAATGTTAACTTTTTACTGTATATTTCCATCTTAATTTGGGGAGACTTAATTTTTAATTTATAATTATCTAATTTAACTACTTGAATAATTTTTTATTTTTATTGTTTATGTTTAAAATATTTTGCTTTTATTTTGTTGTTTTTTTTTTCTTTATAACTACATAACTAGTATTTATTTTATTTATAATTTTATAATAATTTGGCAATTATATTTTTAAATACTTAATATTGTTTTTTTATTCTTAATATTTGTCTTTTAAAAAATAGTTAACTTTATACTGTTTAGTCTTTTCAGACAATATTTCTATATAGTTTTTGTTCTGTTATTTTATTCAATTCTAAAGACTTTATATAGAATTCCAAAGTTTGAATTTTGCTGTTTAATTGTTTTTCGCCTTTTTTGTTTACTAATTCTTGATGATAGTTCTTTGTTTTTAATTTATGTATTTAATTGTTGTCTTTAAATTTTGTACAAAATTTATTTGATTTTATTGCATATTTTTGTTTTTCTTTCTTCAAATTGATCCTATCACAGCAACAAACATTTTTCGTCATTTTCCAAATAAAATAAAAAAACTATGAGAAAATGAGAAAACAATGTAAGAAGTTAAATTTATAATGTTTTTTTTTATTAAGCTAATGATCAATTTAGATAAGAATTTAGCCAATTCACAAACCCTGGAATTTTGTTTAAGCGCATATGTGTGAAAAATACTTGTTTAATTCATAACACCCCATTGTATTTTGTATTGTCTGTTAAAATGCAGTTTGGTTTGGTTACTTTTGAACAAATTCTTTTTGTATCAGTTGTATGTGGTATTGTTAAACGTCAAATAATATTAAACGTTAGGTAAAAGAAAAAAAATCTGAAATGGGATCAAATATTTTTTCTGCAGTGCTACCAAAACTTTTTCCAAACAACTTTTAGCAAAACCAACAAAACGCTTGAGTTAAAAATATAATATTTATATATAATATTTTAGGAGCAAAAAAAATGCCTCACAAATTAATTTTTAATTCTGCAAAATTTCTGATCTCTGTAAGAATCCAACACAAAACTTTAAAAACATACTTAATGAAATTGAATTGTTATACAAAACGTTTTAATGAAAACTAGTATCTTCTGCGGTCGTCTTACTCGACCGTAATCTAATTGTAAATGTGACTATACTCTCTTTGTTTTACACAACTCTTTGCACAAGCAATGTTGATTAAAGATGTTTTTTTACTGCCTTACACTCATATGGTTTGCGCAGGTGTTAGTAGCAATTTAAAACGCTTATAACTCCTATAATACTTATACAATTTTAATAAAATGCGCATCTGAAGAGAAATTTCTTTCAAATGGTGTATAATGTGAGCGTAAACTGAGCAAAAAAATTGACTATTTATAAATATAATTTATAAGTTTACCAACAACAAGCATACAATACTGTACACATATCAGAGATCTGCAACGAATACTAATGAAGTAAGTCAACTTGAATCATTATTAATTTTTTCGTTGATTTATACGCATTCAAACTTATTGAAAAGTCTTCACTACTTACACGTACTTTTAAATCAAAGGTACTTACAGTATTCATATTCATCAACACGTATGACTTAGTTGATTGCCATTGTTGTCCATGCAAAATAAAAAGGCGACCAAAAGCACGTATGACTGGCGTAGTCATTATGAAGTTGTGTGTTTTAACTAGGCTTGCCAGATAATAATTTGGCATTCACCATAACAATTGTGGATTGTTAATATAAATAGACAATTTAAATTTAACAAAATAATACAAAAACTACAAGCAAAAATAAAGTGCTTGCTTTGATGTCTGTTTAAGAGATTTTGTTTTTGCGTATTATCTTTCAAATTTAAGTGAGCACCTAAGAACGCAGTTTTTTAATTTGCTGCAAAAAATTTAAACATGAAAATAAAAAACACAAAATAACTGTTATTGTTAACCTCTTATTATTGAAGCCAAACAAAACTCAGCCTAAAGGCCATAATCAGTTGCATTTATTTAAAAATTAAATAATAAATAAAAATAAATTAAATTGTATCATCGCAAATTTTCTGGCGGCCAAAAAATCTTGCACTCTCCGACCTGGCAACATTGTTTATTCTTCATACAAATGAGAGCTGTTAATGTTTTTGTTGTTGAGTCAACTTGCTTCATTCTATGAAGATAAGTAGTTTCTTAAAAATATGAATCAACGTTAGTAGTCTTGCAAATCATATAAATATGGGACGCTATAAATATAAGTACAACGTAGTACTTATGTTCATTTTGTGCTGTACTTATAAATCAACGTTGTTGTTGGTATGCGTACGTCAGCTCAGTTAAATTTCAATGATTTATACGCACTTATACTCAAGTTTTGTGGCTCACTATGAATGTCGAAAAAACGACTCAAAGCCGATCACTGATACATATATAAAAATAGTGCCAATAGTACAACGGCGGTTGTAAATTGAATTACTATTGTTGTATTCACAGTTCATAATGTCATAAGTTTTCAAGAATTCTTAAATGATTAAAAATTATTGTATTGTTTATGGTAAAATATGTATATAAGTAAGCCTTTTAACAATTTTAAAAATTATGATAACACTTAGGACAACTTCTGAATTTACCATATAAGAAAACATTTTAATAATTTTTAACTAAAGCGGACTAAACAATATGCGCTCAAAATTTTTGTAGTTGGCCTGTTTAAACAGCGAGCGAAAAGCATCTGATTTTAATTTTTTGCGTTAAGCAAACAATATCTTTGGGAACTCATAAAATGCACTGACAGTTGTCATAGAATTACACCATCAAAATAAAGTATGACTGCTGTTATATTCGGCTGTACTGAATTTTAAATACCCTTTTCTAAAGAGTATTTATGTAACAATCACTATAAGCATAAAAAAAATTAAAGATGACCAAGAAGTGATTTTGCAGAGGTTCAACTGATGGTGAAGTGATTTATTTTAAGTTAAGATACTAATGATTTTAACATTAGCGCATAATTGGAGGTCACGAGTTTGTATGAATATGAACTGCACTCCATTCTAATAAGTGCATAGAACTCATGTTAATTAAGGAAAAAGAAACTGACATTTCATGAGTTATTGATGGACATAATATTTTTAGGTTTCACATCTTCTATACAATGGTTTTTTGTAGAAAAAAAAACGACATAAATTTCGTACTATCCACCTTAGTATGTAACAGTAACTATATTATTGTCTTTTTAAGCAGATCGACAACAATAGCCCCTAGCTGCTCATAAAACATTACATTTTAAAATTTGATAATGAAAACCAACAAAAGTACCTTCTGTACATTATAAATTTAAAATATTCAAAGTCATCAAATCATTTACCACTACAGCAATCTGTACTGTTTGTGCCGGTCACTGGTCACACACTGATTAGTGCTAGGCCAACGGAGATACCAGACTTCTAAAATGAATTTCTTATTATTTAAAAAAAATGTTCTTTTTGTTATTAGTATTTATTTTAAAAACTCAATATATAATATTTCCTTTTAACTACTGTCACTTACACATCTACCTATTTTCAAAATTAGTTTTTTTTTTAATTTTTTTAAATTTTACGTTTAACATATTTTTTGTTACAATTATTAAGGAGATGGTTAAGATTTCAGTGTTGGAAATTCGTAACCTATGGTAAAGAATTTTTTTCATATATATTTTAAATATGCTTTTAAAATAGTTCTTTCGTTTTAAATTATTTATTTGTATATGCCTAATGTAATTAAATTCGAAAATGCTCAAATTCTGATATATTTTTTTATGTTCGAAAAAAATACCTCAGTTTTTGAGTTTTTTGTCTGTGCAGTAAATGGCAAAGACTTAACGAGATGTAGTAGTAAGAGATTCAGAAATTTTCGTGATGGTTAGACACAACGATAAAAAAAATAAATAATTATTAAAATAAGTATGTTTAAATGAATAAAAATTTAGAATGTATGAAATAATAAGGTGGATTATATCATCGAAATGAAGTAGTTTAATTTGTATGTTTTTATTTTAATTAAAAAACAAACGAAAAAATGCATTTAGTGTGTTACTAGTTAAATTCCTATTTTTTTTGTGGAAGTCATATACATATTTGAAAATTTTGTTAAGGTTTTTCCAGTCACGGCAACTATATTATTTTCTTAAACTTGAAGCTTTTTATTAAGGTGACATCAAATTACAATTAAATATTTCATATTTTTGAAAGCTTCTGCTAATTGAACAGTTTAGAGAAACGTTTTTAATGAAAGAGCTTAAAAGCTTTTTTTGTTTGACAATTTAAACTTAAAGAAATTTTTAAATATTTAAAACAAAACTGTGGTCTTCCTTGCTTAGGAAAATGCATTCTTTTACAACTGCCGGCTTGTGTGTTGGCTAAGTCTTGTCCAAAAGTTTGTCCTCTTCTGTTTTGATAACTATTATTTTTATGATTTTAAGTTTTTCTTTTAAGCTAATTAAGAACTAAAATCTGAGGCGCACTTCTTTTTTAAATTAAATACAAATTTGCCCTTTATTCATGTGTATGTTTAGCTAACCTAAGCTTAAATAAATTGTAATTATTTTTTTTATTACATTTAGTTATTGCATTGTTGTTCTTCTTTTTTTGTTTTGTTTTTTTTTTAATTAATATAATTTATAATTTTGTTTTCGTTGAGCAGGCACATGTGCTTAAAAAAATTAAAAATGATTTTTGTTATTCTTCTAACGTCTTTGTAAAAATTCCAATGGCAAAACTTAGTAAAAAACTTATTGATGTCAAGCGGATATATTTTTGTTGTTGTTGTTGTTGTACTACTACGTCTATTATTTTTGTTTAAATATTTTAGCAAAAGATCTCGTAACACATTCGCATAATGGAATATAATAATAAACCAATCTCCATAAAGTTATGGGAACTGTAAAAAATGATCAAGTATTAACATGAGTGAGTAACAGTAAAAGAAATGAAACAATTTGTGCAAAAACATAGGGAAAGAAAATAAAAAAAATAATAATGTTTATAATGGTTTGCAACTGGCATCATTTTACACTTACAATAAAATGAGGCGCCGAAAATAATACAGCCAATGTGGCAATTATGGTAAATAACGTAAAAACAATAAGGCACAAACGATCCACTACCATGGCAGCAAATTTCCAATCTCTTGTTACCTCACCAACTTCATCTTCTTTTTTTAACTTAAATTATTTATGAAAAAGTAAACGTACACACTTAATAATATTTATTCATTAAAGGCAATTATTAATTAGATTAAAAGAATAAAATTTAAATAACCCAGCAAAATTTCAAAGCTAAAGTTGTAGCGCAGCAAAGTTTATTACAACAAAGCAAAAAAGAACAATCTTTTACTACAGAATTAATTGAGTATTTGTTTTTAATTGAGAACTTTACCAAAAATTTTCCTCAATACATAATTGAATGAAAAATTTTTATTAAAAAACTGCAACAATAATTTAATTACTTACAATTTCTCTAGGAAATTAAATATGTTATCCTAGTATAAAGTACTCTACGAATTAAATGTACTAAATTTTCAAATGCGTTAAAGAAGTTTAAAAATGTGCAGTTTTGTTAGGATATTTCAACAAAAATCAAATTTAAGAAAAATCAAAATCAAAAGATTTTGATAAATTTTTTAAACAAATTTTTTTAAAGCCTCCTGAGAAGAATTTTTTTTGAATCAACAAAACAATTGATTTGCAAAATTTTCAAAGAAAATTCTTCGAAAATGCTTACTAAAAACAATTGGTCTAATTTTTATAAAAAAAATTCATCAAAAACCAAAAAATTTAAACGAATTTTTAGAAAAAAGTTTTATAAAAATAGATTTTTATTTCTGAAAAATTTTAATAAGAGAACTTAAACAATCTTTCTTCATAAAAAAAAAAATCTTTCTTTATAAAAAAAAAAAATAATATTGTTAAAAAGTTTAAAACAGACGAATTCTTAAGAAAACATGTATTTTTATTGTTTGAAAAATTTTGTAAAACAAATTTTAATTATAAAAATATTTAAATAAAAAAACACTGAAACAACCTCTTTTAGATTGAATAAGTTTTTTAGAGAACAAATTTATTATAAGTGGAACATTTTTAAACAAAAGGTTTTCTTAGGAAAATTTAATTTCTTTGTTTTACAAATTTATTAAAAAAATGTTTATCAAAAGTTTTAAATAAAAAAATTAAAACAACCATTTTTGAAATTGAATAATTTTTTCTTTTAAGAAAACATTTGTTATAAGACGAACATTTATCAAAAAATTTAAAAACAAGTTTAAGCGAGTATATGCACTATATTCGGCTGTGCCGAATTTTTGATACCCACCACCAATTTTGTGTAGTTTTATAGCACAAAACTTATAATTTTTTTTATTAACAGTAATCGCTTTGGAATAATCTCTTTATACTTAAATATGATTTACTTTATTTGTGTAACTTTGATTTGCTATTAATTTATTTTTTTTTTGAATTTAATCTAACAATGAAACCTTAAGTATTTTTACATTAGGAGTGATACTAGTCACTCTTTTTTATAACAATTTTGTATTTTTAAGGAAACTGAAGAGTTTGGTAGTCAGAGATAGGTTAGGTAGAACAGGCAGCTGTTGTGCAGCTCACTTGGGTCCATTATATTGATCCCTTTGTAATAACTGAATAGAAAAATAAGAATAAAATATAAAACTAGCAGACCAGCACACTACTGACTAGTCCACCAGGGCACCCTAGCCAGAGGTAGTTAAATAATAATACTAGCTGTGTGTGGGCATGGCCCCTCCTGCTTTTTAAATAATATAATTAATGTTTTAATTCAATCCATTAATCCGTCATAGATTTATTTTTGTTCTAAAATTTTTTTATTTTTTATGTATTTAAGATAAAGCGCTATATGGAAGATGGGCCTTAAAGTGTGCTTCTCACCTCAGGCATTAAAATAAAATTAACCAGAAAGCTATACATATATGCAAAATTTCATCATTAAATACATATAATTCTGTCGGTTTTATGAGCTTTTAATTTTCATTTTAACAGTATATTATGTGAGAAGTGTGAACGCTTATAAATTCATCTTAGATATTTCAATATAGAGTATTTTATTTCTCTAAAATATTTGTCCATATAATACAAATCTTATGACAAACAAAAAAATTTTAAGCTTTAATAATAGCTGGCAATAGATGGCTTCGTCTTCATTTCTACCTCAGATGGTATAAGAAGTTTACAAACAAATATGCAGAAGCAATTGGTTCAATATTAATATTCCATAATAGTAATTGAAAGATTAGAAGTAAATACTGAAACGCATTAATATAAGACTATGCCTTCACCAGAAATTAATATTTGCGCAATGTCATCAACATACATTTAATTCTGTCGCTATTATTAGCTTTTGAATATAATTAATAGTAAATAAAATATGTAAAAAGTAGGCATGTTAAAGTAATTTCTGCTAATGAACTTAACTAATATATTTTTATATAAATTTAAAGCAGAACGTTATGTAGGAGGTGGGCGTTAAAATAGGTGTGTTACCGCAATTAGACTAGGAAGATATCAGTGCAAAATTTCATCATGCTAATTTTATCATATAATTTTGTCGCTTTTATAAGGTTTTATATTTGTATTAATATATCAGGGAAATATATCTTTTTACTATAATATACTATATATGAAATATACTTGCGCAATTATATGGCTCTACGTCAGTGCGTTTAAAGGACATTGGTTTTTGATCTAATCTTGCATTACAAGCTTAACTCCTTTCCTTATATACCGATTTAGCCAATTTTTAATATTAGACAAACCTTAGGTTCGAGCTCTATCGTGCTTTCAACAGACGGACGGACATAGATAGATCGTCCTTTAATAAAACCAGGACTCAGAAAATATGGGATATGTTGGTGTATTATAAACGGTATGAGAAAATGCATGTAACCCCACACCATTCTTTTGGTGGTGGGTATAAAATTCGTTTATTTTTATTGTTTTAAAAATTAAATACAAAAAGTTGTTTTAAATTTTAAATAAGAGAAATAAAACAACCTTTTTTAAATTTTAATATTTTTTTCTTTTATAGTTTTAAAAATTTTATAAAAAAGGATTTTATTTTTGAAAATTTTTTTTAAAATTTTTTTTGAAAATATTGTTTTAAAAATAAACTAAATTTAATTACAGTAGTCTAGAGAGAATTTACCAAAAAACTTCAAATCAACGAATTTAAAAAGAAACGTTTCTATAAGAAAATTTTTAGTGTAAAGTTTCTATATAAAAAACATTAAAAAAAAGATTTACCCCCATATTCATAAAATTGAAAATAAGTTTGAAATGTATTTGATTTCAAAATTTTGATACAAAATTTTTCTAAAATGGACTTTAAATACATTTTATTTTTTTATGAATATAAGCCCTAAAGTTTGAAATTTTTTATTTAAAATTTTCAATAAAAAAAGTAAAACGTTTCTTTTTTTTTAAATATTAAATTTAAGACAAACAAAATATTTTAAGAGCGAATTAAAAGAAAAAAAAATATTAAAACAAATTTTAAAGAAACTTTTTTATAAAAGTGAATTCTGCTTAAAGGAAAATTTTTATAAAAAGAAAATTTCTTAAAAAAAGATTTTTGTTTTTGAAAAAAATTTTTTTTTGGTTAGATCATATGTAGCAAATATTTTTTTTATTTTCTGAAAATTATTAATTGTTTTAAAAATTGCTTATAGAAATAAAAAGAATTTTCTAAAAGAATATCTCTGTGACTTGGAGCTATAAGGGTCAATGTCAAAATATTTACTTTTGGGAAAACTTGAATTGAACTTTTACTTTTATATATGCTTTCATAGTGACATTGGCCAGCATATTATTTATGAAGCTGTTCTGGGTTATTTATGACTTTAGCTGTTTTACCATAATGAAATAGAGCAAGAAAACAAATCTAATGCAATGATTAACTCAAAAGAGCAAAAAAGTGACATCGGTCCTATTTAGCTCCAAGCCACAGATCTACACTAAGTATTATGTGAATAATGTTAGAGTTGCCACATGGTGATATTTAAAATGGTCTAAGTAGTTTATTAAAAATAATTTTTCAAGTTCTTGTTACATATGAGTGTTTAATTTTACACCCTTAATCAACATAAGTGGAATGGGTGTTATGGACTTATGCTACTTAGAAGCATTTCCTGAGCAGATGAAGCCATGTTAATCTATCCGTCACTCTGTCCGTGTAAATTTTGCAATCAAAGTACAGGTAGTAATATAATTCAATGAAATTATATTAAAACTTTGACAAACGAATTAAATTAATATAGTACAATATTTAAAACTCCTTTTTTTCGTTCATCAATTATAAACAAATACACAACTTACATTAATTTATTTTATTTATACAAAATTTTGCTGGGTTTTACTAGTATATTAATAGTTATGTCGCTTTAACATACATACTATATTTATTTGTATGCTTATATGTATGTATTTATTTTCCATTTTTTTTTAAATTTAAATCGTAATGCATAAAACATTTTCGTATTCTTAAGCTTTTCTACATAAGTACATACCTGATCCGTTATCCATCTTAACTCTTTCAATATTAAAGCCAATTCATATTCAGCTGATGAACTAAGACAGGTGTGTGATATGGCTTCATGCATTCTTGTATCACCAACAGGACCAACAGGGCCAACACTACCATCGTCTCCTTGTCTATAAAAAGTAATACGGATTATACTACATATACATACATATGTAAATGAATTGTAAACGTATGTATATATATGTTTGTATGTTAATAATACATATACATACATATACATATATATTTTTTCTTTATTTTGCATAGATGTATAAGTTAAATTTATTATGTATTAGTTTATAACAGCAGAGTAGTGAGTGTGTTTGTTAACACTTTGCTGTTAAAATATGTGTTGCACGTATTTCACATCAAATTCTAATAACGGTTGCGTGCGTTTCTTTTTTAACTTGTATATGTATGTAGACTGTTTAATGTCAATATGGAGCTATACATAAAGGAATTAAGTTTCAAGACTTGTAATAAAAATAATACGAAATTTATTCCAAATCCGTTTATTAATAGAGTAATTGAAGAGCTTGGAAAATGCTATAAATTTCGACAACATGTTTACTTTGTTGTTGAGATTTAAATTGATATAATTTATAAAAGAAAGTCTCTGTTTGTATTGACTTTTTGCCTGTGAAAAATAAAATATTGTCTAAAAAAAATATTGGTGAATTTTTTAACTCGTTATCGCTGTATTATCCGTGGCAATTTTAAGTATTTCTTTTTAAAATATTTGGATATTTGTTTAAAATTTCGATTTTCAAATTAATTAGAATTTGTTGGTTAATTTTAGATTTTATCCGAGGTAAATTCTTAGATATATTTTTGATAGGGAAAAGTCGCTTATTTATGTTGTGCAATGTCTTGATATCAAGAAAAAATGTTATGTGTAAAGGGTGTCCTGTTTATGGGCATTTAATTAAAAAATAGTTTTCATTGCGAGAACAAAAATTGCTCCACTAAGTTTCATTCGCCGATAAGTTTCAATCGCCCTTGCACGGGGTCTAATCTTTAAATAGAATTTAATACATTGACCGATAAATAGAAAATTCGATCGAATGTAGCTGGTATAAGTAGTTAAACCATATAAAGTGAAGTATTTTTACAATATCTTCAAAATCATCAAAACTCATCAAAAAACTTCATTACCAAAAAAACGTTTCTTGAATCGCTTACTTAGAGCTTACTTGCTTCCAAACCACTTCATAGGTCTCTTTTTGTAATTGTAAAGCCTTTAATTTGTCCCTACCAAGAACAGTATGTAAGCTCTGCAGACACTTTTTTGAAAAAGTCGAAAATAGATGGCGTTGACTGTATATGTAATTGTAAAGTGGCCAGGTTTTATATATTAGGTGTATATTTTCACTTAGGATGCGTGGTCGGAATGGCTATTTGAAGGAATATAATAGGTTTCCTATTTTCTCTAAAAATGTCCTGCCCTGGCTTCCAAGGGACATTAAGTGTTAGATAGCCTCTCTGTGATATCCAAGGTCAGACTGAACGATGCCTTATGGCTATGGGGTGGATCTAATACCACCCCCCCTGTTAGACTTACTCTAAAAGATATTAAATCTGGCGAGTTAGTTGGTCTGACAAAACGGTGTCATACAGACTTCACTTTACAGTTCGCGTGTAGTGAACTACCACGATAACCAACCATTATTTTCTGTGGCATATTTTTTTCAATTGAAATTTTCAATGCGGAATTAAAATACTATTTTATGAATTCTTAATAAAAATAATGCATATCGGCAAAAATAGTATGAGGCAAAACAAAATTTAAATTTTTGTATAACCAGAACTCGTCGTGGGATACCCCATATTATTCAATTAGCAGTGCGACAATGTGCTACTACACTATATATTTAGCAATTTTTTGCAGCATCGTATATTGCATCAGCCGTT
Organism: Phyto melanocephala; assembly: GCA_941918925.1. Classification (NCBI taxonomy): domain Eukaryota; kingdom Metazoa; phylum Arthropoda; class Insecta; order Diptera; family Rhinophoridae; genus Phyto; species Phyto melanocephala. Next base: position 62,019,777 of record OW799234.1, on the reverse strand, counting down.
ATAAGTTGACTGATGGAAGCTTATGATGTTACAATAAAACTCACGCAAAGTTTAAAGTTAGTAAAAAAAAACTTTTTAAATAAAAAAACTAAAACAAAACTAGAAGAAGAATAAGAAGGAAAACGCAATGAAAATATCGTCAAATATTTTGTAAGTGAAGTTATAAGTTATAAAGATTCTGGCTATTTAAGAAGTGACTTAAAAAAATGCTTAATAATGTGTGTGTGTATAAAATGTACATAGATGACTAATCTTGCAAGCACTTAATCAAACCATACAGTTGTCAAATACGTTTTCCTTCAAGCAACGATTAAGAAGGTAATCTTTAAACAATTTTGTAAGTGAATAATTCTACTGAGTTCTCCCTAACACGTATGCAATTGTACACAAATTTTCTCCCCTTTTTTTTTATTTTTCAATTTGCTGTCATTGTTATTAAATATTTGATTATGAATGAACGTTTTTTTACGTGTCACAAACCCTTCTACAATGTTGCAAAATGTGTGAGTATTGTTTTAACAAGTGGTTGGCTATAAACAGAACAACCATGTTCTTAGTACAGGATATTTAATACTATAACACTAGTAATATCCCTACTGTACTTATACATGCATAGTATGTGTAATACATTTACAAGATGTCTTGTTACTCCAGTGAACTTCAGGTAAAAATACATTGTTGAACAAGGTGTGCAAATCATCATTATCACTGTAAGTTGTGCAAAAAGCATAAATCATATAAAGATAAGGATAAAATTTAAAGAAAACATAGAATGTAAATGGTTGTGTAATATGTTTGATCATTATCGTTTCTTGGCAATTCCATGTTGTTGTGATTCCTGTGAATCTGTATTGCACCAGAGATTGCATAAAGTGACAACAAGACATACACACATAGCAGAAATAAGAGATATGAAATATATATAAACGGTCTGCTAATAACGGCAGGTCCTTACGCTATTATGTAAAAAATATGACAATGTTGAAATGGCCGCTGCAACTTCGCAAGGTGGCTCAGATCAGACAGGTCCGCTTTTTAATGACTTTATAGTATCGCGTGATTCATCGTGAGGTTTAATTTATAGTGCTAAAACACATAAATTTTGAAGTGAATTCAAAATTTTTATTACCAATATATGTGACCTTCTCCGAGAAAAGGGTCGAAAAACGGGTTTGGACTTAAGAGTGGATTCTGGTACCTAAAAGGGTGTAGAATAAGATGAAATGAGTTAGATTCCTGATAAAATTTTATTTACCCCATAAAAACGTTGTTGTGTCGGTCACTGGTTACGGCTTAAGAATAAAGTATCGAGATCATAACAAATAGAACAGCAACAATAGCAAAGGTATTGTCACACTAAAAGCAAAAAAAAAATACGTCACCAAAGTCGGCACCCAATCATAACTAACCATACCAAATCGAATCTCCCAACTGAAGGTGAGTTCACAGTGATAATGCGTTTTTCTTAAAACTTCATTTTAACACACTAGGTCTCTATTCCCGGAGAGGGTCACATATGGTGGCATTTACTGTTTGGAAATGATGTCATGTAAATCTTGGCCACGGCTATATCTGAGGTGGTCTATTCGAAAGGTAAAATTTTGGCGTTCAAGCATAGCATCTAGTATCAAACGATTTACACGCGAAATATCGGCTTCCAAAGAGTCAATCGTAGCTTGCTTATTCCTGAAGACCTTAGACTTTACATATCCCCGTAGAAAATATTTCAAAGTTGTGATATTGCACGATCTAGATGACCAATTAACCATAGAAAAACGTAAAATTAAGTGCTCATCAAAATGATTTCTTAACCAGTCCATTGTTTAACGTGCTCTAATTGTCGTAACGCCGTGTTTTTTAAACTAAAGCTCACCGAGACCATGCGCTTGAATCTTAGAAAGCTTACTTGTACATAGAGTATCATAACCTTTGAGTAGGATATAAGATATTGATCATATTTTTTTAAATACTTCGGAAAGTAAAGTAAGAAGTATTTGTGAAGGTTTATTCACTTACTTTTTATACCCGCCACCAAAAAAATGGTGGGGGTATATTCATTTTGTCATTCCGTTTGTAACACATCAAAATATCCATTTTAGACCCCATAAAGTATATATTTTCTGAATCGGGGTTTGATTTTATGACGATCTAGCTATGTCCGTCCGTCTGTTGAAAGCACGATAGAGGTCGCACCGAAAAAGCTAGGGGGCTCAAATTTTGCCAGAATCTTTCTTATAGACAAGGTTTGTTTGGTATTGAAAATGGGCTAAATCGGAATATTAGGAAGAGAGTTATAGCTCGAAAAGCAAGAGTAGGTCAAAAAAACCGTGTCCTTCGAACATCGAATAAAATGGAATTGTGTCCAAACGCCTTAACGTAGACTCATGAAACTTCGAATATATATTTCCTGGGTAAAGATAATATTTTTCCCCGAAAATTGTTTAAATCTATGCATTAGGAGAGGAGTTATCGATCAAAATGTACGAAAATTTATACCGCACAGTGTATTTTTCGATATATTTAAAAACAAAAACGTCATAAAAGCAACAAAATTAGATGTACGACTCTGAAATTTTGCACACTTTGCTTTTTGGTGACACGCTTTCTTGTAACGGCAAATCAATGTGCTACGCCCACTTTTACGCCCACCTCCCATATAACGTTTTAACTAAAATTCATATAATTTCTCTATTAATAAAGATTTTGGAATAATAAAGGCCTATATTGAAACACCTCAGTTGTACTCATTCGCAAAAATAACTTTGACACGCCTACTATAACGCCCACTTTTCACGTTATCTACCGTTAATGAAATTTAAAAGCTCATAAAACCGCTAAAATTAGAGGTATGATGATAAATTTTGCTACGTCTATCCCCCTAGGCAATTTCATTACTATGCCAAAAAACTAAGGTGCCACGCCCACTTTTACGCCCACCTCCCATATAACGTTTTACCTAAAATTCATATAATTTCTCTATTAATAAAGATTTTGGAATAATAAAGGACTATATTGAAACACCTAAGTTGTACTCATTCGCAAAAATAAATTTGACACGCCTACTATAACGCCCACTTTTCACGTTATCTACCGTTAATGAAATTTAAAAGCTCATAAAACCGCTAAAATTAGAGGTATGATGATAAATTTTGCTACGTCTATCCCCCTAGGCAATTTCATTACTATGCCAAAAAATTAAGGTGCCACGCCCACTTTTACGCCCACCTCCCATATAACGTTTTACCTAAAATTCATATAATTTCTCTATTAATAAAGATTTTGGAATAATAAAGGACTATATTGAAACACATAAGTTGTATTCATTATTCATTGACACGCCTACTATAACGCCCACTTTCACTTCTGAATTGTGTCCAGACGCATAAACGTAGTCATGAAACTGCGAATATATATTTATCGAGTCAAAAGAATATTTTTCCCTGAAAATCGCTTAAATCTATGAATTAGGAAAAGAGTTATGAAAAAAATGTACGAAAATTTATACCGCACAGTGTATATTTCAAATTTAAAACGTAATAAAACTGACAAAACTTTATGTACGATTCTGAAATTTTGCAAACATGGCTTTTTGGTCAAAGTCTTCGTTATAACGGAAAATAGATGTGCCACGCACACTTTTTTCATTAAATTTTTATAAAAATATATTAGTCATATATATTAGCATTTATTCATCTTACACTGCGCCAGTTATTGTACTGTAGCTAAATATAAGATAAAGATGATAAGATAGATGACTCTACTAGCAACTAGTAGATGGCATGCTAACAACTTATGCTTATGTTCTCCTGAAATTATGCTCTATTAAAAATTGGAATTTTTGACCTAAGTCAAAAAAAATTATCTCTAAAGATTATAATTAATTTATTTTCATGTACTAATGGCTAACAAATTTTAAAATTATACAAAACTTATTTCGTTTGAAAATCTTTTAAAAGTAAAATGTTATAGAAGTTTAAAAATCAAAATCTTACTAATAAATTTCCCGTTTTAGAAAAATGCAGAGAATGTATATTTTAAATCACCCTGTGGCCCTTAAAATTTAACCTTAAATTCATTTTCTTCCTCTTAAATTCATGTAAATTCTCTATGAATAAAGATTTTGGAATACTAAAGGACTATATTGAAATATCTAAGTTATGTTTATTAGCACAAACTTTATTGACACGCGTATTTTAACGGCCACTTTCATTGAAAGACTAAATTTTCGAAAACATTTTTCTAGCATACCGAAGTTATAATGGGTGGTTTAATTTTAAGGGACTATGTTGATTTTGAATAAAATTATTATGAAATTATTATCATTTATTTTTATAATGATAATATTTGTATGCTTCAATTATGTATGGAACAAAATATCGGCCAAATGACCCCCCAACCTAGGCGGCACACCACGATCCGATAGACCAAATTTTCAATGACACTGTTGATGCTCGATTGTTGGGCACGATGATGATTCGAGGTTGCTTGCTCTTTTGCCACGTTATCGTGAAAAACAGCAATGTTTCCCATTCAACGAACTAAGATGGCATTCACAGATGTTTTCACATTTCATACAGACCTGCTTTGCAGACATTTAAATATTTTTTACAATTCTCACGATTGTGGACGAATTCGAACGATTATGTTGACCAAAAGAATCACGAAGTGCACAAAATACATTTTGATTTGAACGCCCATTTTTATAAAAATCTTTAATATTTAAAAGCGTTGCTCGATTGCGTATCTTTCCACGGTTCAAATTGAGTTAGTCTGAGATTGAGAAATGTCAAATGAAATACAAGAAAAAAGTTGAAGTTTAGATGTGGTCACCTTAAACATGGGCCCTTAAAATTTAAACACCCTCTACAAAGAAAGTGATACATATTTTATTATAAAGAGATTATTCTATAGCAATTAACAAAATAATAAATATTGTGCTTTAAATGTACACAAAATTGGTGGTGGGTATAAAAGATTCGGCACAGCCGAATATAGTGCTCTTACTTGTTCTTATTCAATAAGTGTTTAGAAAGGGAAAAGTGATTTTTCTTCGGTCTTTTTAAAGTGAATATTTATATACAAAAAAGGAAAGTGCAAATCGCAAAAAAATGAATAATTTTAACGTTTAACATTTAAGCATTCAGTGTTAAATTAATCCCTACTATTTTTGGAACTAATGTGGCGATTACATCTATATAAAAAATAGAAAAAGTGTTTTATAGTTCATTCAACAAGTGTATTTTGACTTCGCACGATCACGACTTACGACAAAGTTCTCCTTTACTTAGTAGTGAAAGTTGATCACAAGACTTCCATTTATATGTGTCTTCTTAACGCAAGCAATTTAATCAGGAGGAGCTAAATGGCTTAGTAAGAGAACTTGGACTCTCTAAAAAAACATCTGAAATTCTAACTATTCCATTAAAGTAAAAAAAATCAAGTCTTTTTTTCAACTTAATTTGACATTTTTTTATTTCAGTGTTTGAAAATTTCAACCAAGGAAAGGTTTACAATTAAGCAATGCACTGAGAATAGTGAAACCTTTTACGAAAACGGGCGTTTAAATCAAAATGTATTTCATGTACTTTGAGTTTTTTTTTATTTTGGCCAGCATAATCAACCAAATATATTTGTCCACAATCGAGAGAGTTATGCGCAAATTTTAACAAATTGGGTTTCTAGGATATGTAAAAATACCCTCGTTTTTAGTAAAGCATTGATGTTGTTTGCGATAGTGTGGCAGCAGAGCTGTCAACATCGACTCAAGCAAATGACTGATATTTTGTTTTACACATACATAAGTGTCTTAGATCCTTCCGTTATAATAAAAATATTAAAATAATCCTCTGAAAAGTTTTTTAATATTTTTAGTTAAATCTCCTGAAGATGTCATCCGATGGATGACGAAATATTGAAAATTTGAAAAATAAAATTATTATTTTTAACTAAAAAACCCCAGACCTCAAGCTGGATTATTTAATTTGGAAAAAGTTTTCCTTTATTTACAATTAACATGGTGCATTTTCGTTGGACTAACCTTTAGAATAGCAGCAAACACACACGATATCAACTATATCTGCGAAAAAACTAGGCAAATTTAAAACCAATGTTAGCTTGACTTAAAAGTAATATTATTGTTGAAAAGTTTTGTATTGTTTTTTTAACTGAATATGGTGAACAAATTTCAAGTTATTCAAACATGTGTAGTGGAAGTGCGTCCTAAAGAATCTTAAAAACAACATTCAGTTCTTAATCAACAATAGCCCTGTTCCCTTGTATAATTTATGCATCTTCTATATATGATATAAAATAAGAAATACTTACCTGTACATGGTTCTATAATAAGTGGGCTGATGTGGTAATGTAGCACTGGCACAACGATGATTGCAACGAAAATCATCATCAATATCCAAAACATTGGCCAGCAAAGACTTTGACGATCTACAGGCAAACATGGCCACAGGAGAGTAAAAAAAAAGAAAATCATTAATAAACAATTTAAAATATTTTTGCAATAATGACCGGCAAGAGGAGTCAAACACACAAAACAAAACAACAACAAAATCAACAACAATTGAGTTGGACACTAAACGCAGATAGGAGATGTTGTTAAAAGGTATCGACTGTACGTGTGTGCAAGACAGAAGAGACAGAGAATGAGAGAATATAATAAGTTTTGCAAATTATATTGTAATTACCTTTCCTTTAATTCAACATTTTGTATGTGTTGCTTTTTATCGCCATTATTCGAGGATGTGGAAGATGAGGGAGGCGGTGGGCATTCATAGCCAACCTGTCCAGGTCTTTGCATGCGCAATATGCAAGGTAACCAATAAAGGAATATTACTCTTATCTGGTGGGTACATGATGATAATTTTTTTGTTGGTTGTGATGATGATGGTATGAAAAACAATCAATTTGTTTGTTGTTGATGTTGTTGGTTGTGGTACGTTTTTATTGTTGAATGTTTTAATTTAGAACAAAGTGTTTTATTTATTTTGAAATTTATTTTGTAATAGATTGTTTTGTTTAGTTTAAAAATTTAATTAAACAAATTATTTAGTTAGTGATTGTTTTTGTCAAGGAAAAAAAAAAACAAATGGAATTTGGTCCACATGAAAACCGCAATGAGTAGTAAAAATTATTGGTGATTTTTTTTTTTAAATAGTAGTAGTTGGTTGTTGTTGAAAGTTGTAGTAGAGTTGTTTATTTTTGTTGCGAGTAAAAAGTAGTAGAGTAGTAGCAAGTTCAGTGAGTTTACAGTTTGTTTGTTTTGGAGAGAGAGTTGGAAAACGTTTTTTTTAGAGTTGCCAGTTTTTAATTGATTTAAAAGAAAACATAAAAATTTACAAAAAGAAAATTAGTGTTTTTATTTTATGTTCATTATATATTTCTAAACAAATAAAGTGTTTTAAAAAAAAGAGATATTTTACAATAATTTTTTTTCGGTTTGAAAATTTCGTTAATTCTTTCCAGCATGCATTATTAACTCATAAATATGTTTTTTTTGTTTTGCAAACATTTTATATATATTTTAAATAAGCAGTTGTTTTTATAAATAATTGTTTAAGCGTGTGTTATTTTTTAGTTATTATTTATAAGAATATTATTAAATATTATTTGTTAAAAGAAATTGTATTTATGTGTGAGTATGTCTATAGAATATATTAAGTATTTTAGTGTAATCGTCAATGTTAGTTTGTGTGGGTGTATGTGTATTTTTTAGTTTTATTTGTATTAAAAATGTTGGTGTTCATATTAACAAAAAAGATTTTTTTTTGTAATTAATTGTGTGTTTTTTTAAGTTTATTTTTGGTTTATTTTTGTTTGTAAAAATATTATTACCCATTCACTCATTTCATGCGTATCTGGATTTCTATGATGATAATTGAGGATAAGTATGGTTGACACAACTGATGAAGCCACCATAAACATAATGCAATTGAAATAAGTTCCTAGAAGGACACAAAAATTACACAAATATTGTACTTACTACGTTTGATTTTAAATTTTTTGTTTTTTAGGTTTCAAGAGTTTAGGCAGAAATACTGGATTTCTTTTAACATTTTGAGTTCAAAAAGTTATTTAAATCGCAGTTTATTAATTTTTGAAAATTGATTGTGTAAATTAAAAATGCAGAGAAAAAATTTTATATTTTCAATGTGTGTTTAAGTAATTTTAGCACACAGCTGATTGCATTAACAGCTGATTGCTGTTAACAGTTGTCATTTTTTGAAGCATAGTTTTAAGGGTATATTACGTTATTACTTCAAAATTCAAAAAAGTTTTAAGATTGTTATAAAACAAAATTTATTTACATACATTTTTATATACAATAAGGATATTCACTTTACAAAAGGGTAAAACCTAGTTAGTTGCTTTATGTGAGAACAACTATTTTGGTACTCAATAAATGTATTTAAAGGCAAGAGTCAGAAAAAATTTGTACACACTATTTCAGCCAAAACTCATCCTTCTTACAACAGATTATTATTATCTTATATGATGCCAGATATTATTTTTTTAAATGAACAGCACGAAATAGCAGGTGAAGAAATAATTAAATCATTTCAAAAAATCCAATATGGTCTTTAAAACAAATTGCAAAAGATCTGAAGCAAAACCTGGATCAGGAAGATAAACAGTCTAGCAGATATCAGCAAGCAAACAAAGTCGAACATCTCTTTCGAAGAGCACCAGACACTTATAATATCAGAAAAACAGCTCGTAAAGTTAAATGCTCTGATTCTTTTGTGAGCAGAGACAAAGCTAATGATATGTTAAAGACGTTTAAGGTCCAGAAAGAAATTATAATTAACGAAATGAAAAAAATTTCTGCTAAAATCACAACCAACAAAAAGCTTTCATTGCCATCAGACTGATGGTTAAAAGCAACAATAAAAATGCGATAATTGAAAAGAATAACAAAAAGGGGAAAAGCTTAAGTTTGGTAAATTTCGTTCTCACTAACTACAGAAAAAAATTTGAATTTGTATATGAAGTTTAATTCACAAACAAAATCAATTTTCGTATTAACTTGTGAGTTAAATAGATGATATTTACATCCAACACTAAGGTCAACACATCCGATCAAAGAGTGCTGATGATGAAACCGTAGCTGGTTTCGAAAATGAATTCCACTCGGCTGGTGTCGGGATTAAAACTTACTTTTCCAGTATATTCTTTCATTATCACAAACAAAAATGATTTCTTCATATAATGATTAGAAATTTAGTACTAAAATGAACTAGAGCCAGAATAAAAATAATAAAGTCTTTATTCTGCTAAAATTTTATTAAATAATACTGTTGTGGGTTGTATGAAGAAACTTATGTACTGGCACAACTTCCGGGTCAAAACTTTAATGCAGCTAATGGACGAGGTAACGGAAGGATTTTCGAAAAAAGAGCATAAATTTATAAGTACAGATAAAGACGCTAATATTTTAATGTTTAATGAAATGGTTAAATATTTTAACAAATTTACGTACTTTTGAGAATTTTTTTATTAAATGGTTAAAAGTTTATTTAGCCTAATACAAGAATATGTCTTTTCTGGCTCACTCTTTATTAGCAAAATTAATTTTGTTTTTAAATTACAATATAAAAATTACTTAAAATATAATAAAATTATTGTGGACTTCATTCGATCTTTACCCCATACTCTAGTTGGGTAATTTTTTACAGGATGACCTCAAATATGTAATTTTTACTACTAAAAATGTTGTTTAAATTTTTAAATAAAAACAAATTCGGAAAGTAAATTTGGAAAAGTAAAAATCAAAATCATTTGGAAGAGTAATTATACTCCCTCTCCATAAATTGCATACAATCCAACACATACCAGAGACGGGAAGTTGATTCGAATTAATTGTTTTTGCCTTAAGTCTGAGAACAAGATAAAATAAAATTGCGAATCAAAAATTTGTTAAAAACAAAACATAGATTTGTTAGAGCATATTTTTCTGTAAAATTATATTTTTGAATAATTTGCTCAAAACGAATTTTCGATATTTTAAAACATATGAAAATAATAAATGGAACAAATTGAAAGCAGTTCATTTATAATTCATATAATTCCTAATTTCGGGCAAATGTTGTAATTACGCTATTTTCAATAATAAAAAACAGAACCTAAGAAGATTTTAAGTATCAAATATGTTGTTTGAATCATAGAAGAAACTCAATTCCTAACTTTACCACCAATAGTTTTTCCGTAAAGTGAGTCTAGAAAGACAGGCAGAAAGACAGACAGACAAAAATAAATATGAAATAAAATATTCAGTTTTTTTTTTATATTTTTTATTCTGTATTTTAAGAAAACTGTGAGACTGAATTTAAATTAAATTGTTTTTGTTGCATTTGAAATAAAAGCTTGGTTTTTTTAATGTTTAGTTTTTATAACTTGAACTTCCAGTCCCTGCCTATATCTTGACGACATTCTTAACCCTTCATCTGACGCATTAGTCTGGACAGACCTTTTTTTGGTTAAGACGTTATTTAAACATGTTTAATACTTAGCTACTTAGAGACTTGAAATTTTAGGTACTTTCCTAAGTTTAGTTGGCTTACAAAAGAAATCCTGGAAAGGATATTAATGGAAACTCATTCCATTATCATATTTATAACACATATGGTCTGGCTTTTTCCATTATATTTTTTAAAAAATGGTGTAAAATTAAATTTTTTTTGGCTACCCAGCAAAAAAAATTTGAAGTATGGCAAAGCGAATTATATTTTAAAAACGACTCCCTAAATGCGAAGGAATTTGTCATAAATGATGTGCTTAAAAATTAATGCGACATCATGCAGAATTTCTTATACAATTCATGTAAACAAACAAAATTAACTCATGTAACAGCGGATGTTTTTCACCAATTATGCATGAGTTCTGTGCACTTGTTAAAATAGAGTGCAGTTCATTAAAATATTCATGTAAACATATGATCTCCAATGACACGCTAATGTTAAAGTCATTAGTGTTGTTGAAAGCAATGTAAATACTTTTGTACTCTTGAATTTAAATACAATTTATATGTATTCGCTCTTTTCATGAATTATCGTATATTATTTAAATATTTGATTAATATAAATTATAATCAATATCCCCATCTCTGCATGTCATAATTTTTATATTTGTAACGAGTTATAAACAATGAGTCTTTTGGTTGAAAGCGCCAAGTTTATGAAGTTTTATTCGTTGGATTATTATTGGAGTTTTAAACAAGTGTTTTCACCTAAATTTAATCACATCATCACCAGTTGAACCCCTGCAAATTCACTTTTTTGTCATAGATTGTTTTGCTGGGTATGTTCAAATATTTTTTTAATTTTTCTGGAGAAGCGATGCTAGACGAGATTTTTTATGTAAATTGTTCAATATTAAAAACCGAATGGGTAACATTCATATACTCAAACAATTTATTACTTACTCAGCTGTGTGATCGTTTTTAGGAAGCCCAAGAAATGTAATTTTAAGTTGCATACATTTCTTCAAAAATAATTTAGCTAATTTTTATTTTGATGATTACACCATTAGTGACCAGTATTAGTAGCGGTGATGTTCTGGGAAAGAGATATTTTCTCTTCAAATTAGTAATATTTAAAACTGCCACATGTGATACGATTGTGAAAATCAGAACATGTGTTAGACGAATGATAAGTCATCTGCTTCATATTGAAATAGTAAAAACTGACAAATACCCCTAATGAAGGCGAATTGGTATTAACAGTACACGGCTAACATGGTAAAATGTATAGTTTAACTGTTCACTAATGCAAATGTTGTGCATGTTGTGCTTAGTATACAAACATACGCGGTTATCTTTCAAAGTTGATTCTAAGACATATAGTGGTCAACAAAGGACTTTATTTTTAGTTCGGTAAAACTATCACGTGAAAAAATCTTAGAGTGGCTAATATGAGGCAGATTGCGCCCAGGAGAATCCGAGCGTAAGGACTGGATCTTTCATCAAATTACGATTAATGAAAACTTTTGCATGTGCGGAGAATCGAAGTATTTTGAAGTTTTTTGGTGGGCCTTTACCAAATAGCCCTCCTTGAATAGCTAACTAAGTGTAAAGAAGAAATATATGAAATTATTATTAATTGTAATACATTTTGTTTTCTTTTCTCTAGTGATGAAAATATTTGCAGTACAGAAGACATACTATGTAGTGCTTTAGTATGCAAACAATTTAAGCACTTCTTTGGATGCAATACAGTAAGGGAATGGAGACTGCAGTGCTTAAAAAATTCAAAAAATTGTTTTGAGAGTTCGCAGATCGAGTAAATATCGATACTTGCTCTTTATATCTTAAAATTTAATTAAAAATAGTGTTTCCTTAAATCCAAAACTGTGATTCAAGTAAAGTGAATATCCTTAAAAAAAAACATTAAACTTTTTAAGGTTAAAAGACTTTAGTATTAAATATTATTTAAATAACAACACTTTTATGCAACCTTCATATATAAAAGTTAAAGTTTATAATATTATTAATTAAATAAAGTTACACAACCAATATCGTTACATATTTAAAAGAATTTATTTTAAATTACAATTATTTTAATAAATTTTGTTTTTTAAAAAGAAGCATACAAAAATATTTGGGATAAATTGAAATATATTTGTAGTATTTTACACGAGGATTTAAAAAAAGTATAAATTCTTTTAATTAAAACATTAAAGCATTTTATCTATATATATTATTCAAAATATGTAGTTTATTTGTTTAAAAAAAAATTAATAAATTTTACACATATACTTAAAAATCTTAGAAATTTTTTTAAAAAAACATTAGAGATAAAAAATATTTAACAAAATACTTAGCCCTGATTTATATATAGATTTTTTTTTTAAAAAATTTCAGGCTCAATTCAAAGTTTACCAAAATTTAAAATTTGAAACTAGAAAAACTAAAAATTTTGTTTTTAATTGATTTGAACCTGCGATTTTTTATTTTATTTTCAATGAATATAACTTTATTGAAAATTTGAATTTTTTTATAGAAAAAGTTTTGTGCACAACCAATTATCCGCAATCATCATAATTTTTTTTTCTATATTTTTTTTTTGTTAAAAATCGAGATTTTCTTTTTGAGGATAGAATTGTAATTGTTTTTGTTATCAAATGTTGATTATTGTTGTAGGTCACCTGAAATTTTTAACAAGAATAATTAAATTCTTTTTATAAAATTTTAAAAGTTAATAAAGTTTTTGTTGCTAAGGAAGTGTTTTCAAAGAGTTTTAGGAATTTTTGTTTGAATTTTTTTTTGTATTTGTTTTATGATTATCGGTTTTAGGCAGTATGATTTTTGTACTATAGTGGTGACATATTTTTTATAGGCTGTGAATAGTTATTTGATTTAATTAGACTATATTGTGTTAGCTAATTTAAGGTATTTTTTTATAAATAATTTAATGTTTTAATTGAATTTAGTGTTTATTTTTATCTAGCTGCAGGATGATGTTGTTAAAGTAAATATTTTACGGGATCTATTTTTATACTAAGATATTTTAATTTTAGTGATTTAATGTATTAGATTCTTATTAAGGCATAAATTATTTTATTATGTTTTTTGTTTGCCCTTCACCAAACAAATCATGACGGGTGTGACACTATATAAGTTAGATCTGGTTATTTCCTTTTTATTTACTACTAGCCAAACCCGGCGCGCGTTGCTACGCCCCTCAATGAATCGAAATGCATTCTGAATTTTAATTGAATATTAAGTGCAAAAACCTAACAATTATAATTTTTTTTATGGGCGTGGCATTGCCCACTTTTCTAATCACGAAATTGTAAAGTCATAACAGCTCAACATGTGTGCAAAGTTTCAGAAGAATCGGACCAGTGAAAGTACCTCAAAATTATAATTGTTTTTATGGGCGTGGCCCTGCCCACTCTTTAAATCACAGAATTGTAAAGTCATAACAGCTCAATATGTTTGCAAAGCTTCAGAATAATCGGTCCAGTGCAAGTACCTCAAAATGATACCTTTTTTTATGGGCGTGGCACTGCCCACTTTTCTATTCACGAATTTATTAAGTCATGACAGCTCGATATGTGTGAAAAGTTTCAGAAAAATTGGTCTGGTGCAAGTACCTAAAAATTATAACTTTTTTTATGGGCGTGGCCCTGCCCACTTTTCTAATCACGAAATTATATGATTATGACAGCTTAGTATGTGTGCAAAGTTTCAGAAAAATCGGTTCAGTGCAAGTACCTCAAAATTAAAACTTTTTTATGGGCGTGGCACTGCCCACTTTTCTTATCACGAAATTATTAAGTCATGACAGCTCGATATGTGTGCAAAGTGTCAGAAAAATCTGTCAAGTGCAAGTAGCTAAAACTGATAACTAATTTTTATGGGCGTGGCCCGCCCACTTTTTTCCACCCATAAACACTCCCTGGTATGTGTACAACAACTTGCCAAAGTTTGAGTCCGATCAGTTTTACAGTTTCGGAGTCTATAGCTAACACACACACACACACAGAGTTTCACTTTTATATATATAGATTTTTAAATTGTAAATGTGTGGTAAAGTTTCTTTTAAGTTCTTTTAAGCAAATTTAAAACAATAATTTATCTTTAAAATTTTTTGAAAACATCGCATAGAAATAGTGGGTAGACCTTATTTTACAAATGATTTTTACAATACAGTTGCACTATAGAACGTTTAAGGCGACTATATTGTTTTGGTGGAACTAATGTTTTTCATTGTCGACAAGTTCCTCGAATGAGCAGCACGTTTAGGTGATAGAGAGATGGAGAGAAGCGACAACAAGAACAAATTTGAAATGACTCGCTTGGTTCACAATTATCCAACCCCAAGAAACTCTAAACAGTCCTAAAATATTTTCCGATTTTATAATCGAACTTGGGACTATATCAGTACATGATCCAACTTATCTAGGAGCTTAAAGTTAATGAACATTTACTAACTAAGCGGTAAAGGACTCTGATGATGCGAATGAAGGGCTATAAATAACTCGATTAAAATTTTCTTCTTATAAGAAAATGCTTACCCATAAAAAATACTACTTGGTACTTATTCCGGTCCGATGCACATAGAAGCCAAAGGCGATCATTCCATGAATTAATTTAAAAAAAGTTCAAGTACCATGAAAACTAAAAGCACTAACCCCCATACCTAAACAAGAGCGTTGAGCGTCAAGCGTTAGAGTTTTACATGTGTTTTGTTTTTGTTACAATAACAAAATACATGCAAAATTGCAACGCTTGACGCTCAACGCTCTTGTTTAGGTATAGGCCTATATAAAAAAAATAAGTGTCAAATAGGTAATGGGGCTTTCGTACTGATGTCTTGAAATTAAACATTTTGAGAGAAAACTGAAAGAAAGTTAGAAAACAGCCAACAAGTTTTCGCTATAAAATCATAATTACCATAAAGAATTTGAAGAAAGTAACAAATCTAACCATGTTACCATCAAGAATTTATCGAAAAGTTTTGGAAATCAAAAAAAAAAAATAAATTTTCTTAGTTTAAGTGGATATAAAGTTATTAATTGGGGTCAATTAAGCAAAGATTTTAATTTTATTTAAAATCGTTATTAAAGAAAATGTATACTGCGCATCGATGCTACTTAGAAGTCTTTTACGTAAATAATAAATAATAGCCCCCGCGTTGACTTTATCTACAGAAAGCACTTCGCGACTTCTGCTGTTAATTTTTGTTGCGGTTGTTGTTATCACCGTTTTATGTGTTTTAATTAGAGATGTTCAACTATAGTGCTTTGTAACTCGTGAGTCACGCACGACTAAATTTCTACATACACTTTACCCAATAGCATGCAATTTTGCAGGAACGTGCGGTAATAAAAAAAAATTTTTTTATTAATTGAATGCGGGACACCTGAATCCCCTCTCATGGCTTCAAAATTTAGTTGGAATATTTAGTTTGCATTAAGACTTACTCACCCTTGAGAGTGTGTACAGCACATCGAAAATTGCCCAGGAATGCCGGGTGTCTCTTGAAGAGATAGCGAGACATTCGACGGTTACCCTTGTGTGGGTTCCAGGACATGGGGATATTGATGGTAATAATAGAGCTGATGCACTTGCAAAAGCCGGTACCACCTTAGATTCGGTTGAATCCAGTTATGCTTTGGGTATTCCCTTATCGAAGGTTAAGCAGTTAATCTCGCATCAATTCTATTCGGATGCTAAGCAAAGATGGGTGAGAAAACCCACTTGTTTGGAAACCAGAAAGATCTGGCCTGACATGGATGTGCATAGGACGCAATATGCAGTGAATATGCCCCGAATCCACCTTAGGAACCTCATAGCGGTCATTACCGGACACTGGCCTATAGGCACACATGCGAAAAGGCTGAATATCCCTTACAACGACTTCTGCAGAAGTTGCGATAACGAGGAAGAGGAGGAAACGACTGAACATCTTCTCTGAATTCGGGAACCTGAGACGCCAGATTCTGGGTCAACGAATACTTATAAGTAAGACTTGTCTTTCCGCAATTGATCTGGGAAAGATCCATACCTTGGTGAACAGGACAGGATGGCTGAGGAACGACGGCCAGGGGACATAGACAAACGGGCGATGGTGCCTACGGTATCACAGCGGGACCCTCGGAGGACCCAAGTGAGCTATGCCTTCGGGCGGCTGCCGGATCTAACCTAACCTACTCACACTAAATTTAGTGTGCCTTACTATTGTAGTTCTGCTGATATAGTTATAGGAGGGGGTACCCATATCCCCTCCTATACCTTTAAGATTTCGTTGCAACTTTCTGTTTGTTTCAGGTTCTACTCACATAAGCTTCAGTGAGCCTCGCTATTGCAGTTGTGAATATATTTAAATTGAAAAGCTTTTAAAAGCTTTTGGTCCTAATGTGCGATGACATAAGTAGTTCAAACTTTTTTTTTTAAAAGTGTTAAGTGAGACCATGCTCACAGTTAGACCTCACCAACATTAATAGTAAATGCCAAAGACCATTTATTATCAATAACTTTTGATCAATATTTTCAATGGTATGGAGGTGAGCAATATGTGGTTTCAGCAAGATGGGACTACGTATCACAAAGCGAATTGGACATTAAACATTTAGGGCCATTACTACAACTTGCCGACAAAGTTCATGTTAATAAAAGGTAACTTTTGTTAACGTGAGCAATAAACTGACCATTAAGTATTTTTCGTTATTACAACCTGCCTGTAAAATAAATTGTATTTATTTTAATGAATGGCAGCACCAAAGCAAATACTGAACAAATTTATTAGTTCTTTAAAACCAAAGTGGCAACGACAAGCAAATAGTAAACAATTCTCTTATACGGTAGAAAATATGGTAACTTTTAATTTAAAAACCTCACGTTAAAAGTTAAAGGTAAAGTGATCTTCCCTTTAACTTATCGGACACTTTTAGGTTAAAGTAAAGTTGTAATAACGAAAAACTAGTTATCTGTCCGATAACATCCTAACTTTAGTTATCGGAAAGTTACAATAATGGCCCTTAGTGTGAATAATTTTACTGTATAGTCATTTCTCGCAGAAGTGATGCCAATTGATCATGAAAATAAATGCAGTTTCAACATTAGACATTTTTCTAAACGGTTTTGTAAGGTGACAATAATGTTTATAGTATTAATAAATATATCAGGAATTGTGCGGCATGGAATATTGTTAACCTAATTTTGTTTTATTCAAAAATACACATTGTCTTTTCCCCGAGGAATTATAAAATTTATTAGCGTGTAACTCTTTAATTTATTTTTTTGAATACGAAAAAAGCTTACTTTTATCTTGGTGAAGGGCACTTCATTTAAGTTTGACCGGGCCAAACATTAATTTTTAATTTAAAATTGTTTATGTTTATATTAAATATTATTAACATGTTTTTACAAAAAAAAATTCAACAAACAAACACATACACATTTACCGATTTACAAGAAAAGTATATACAAAAAAAGTTAAACAATTTCGATATTTACACAAATTTTTATTTTATTTTTAATTTACAATTATTTACACAAAATTAACAGAAGGATAAATTTAAATAGTTCAATAAATACATATTTACAATTTTTAACACAACTAAATTGGAAAATGAAACGTCTTTTTTTTTTGTAGGTAAAAACACGTAGTTTAAGTTTAGTTCAGACACAAACCACATTAAAATTAGGAATTATTGAAGGGTTAATTGTTTTTGCCTTTAAATATGTAAAATTTTACTTTAAATTTTTATCGTTATTCCTAAAATGATGGAAGAGATCTATTTAGTTTTTTTTAACTTTCAAGACTAAAACAATTTTAGATAGAAAAAAACAGGTTTTAACGACCAGTGGTATAAATAATCTTTGCCATTGTGTTTAACGCTATTTCTGCTGGTAGTCTTCATTAAATTTATTTGTTTATTTTATTACTGCACAATTACAAAAAGTAAATAAAATTTTTTTTAACGGGGCGAACTAACAAGGAATATTTTCTCACTGCAGTGTGACACAGCAGAGTGTGTGGCTGTTAGCGATAATTGCACTTTAGTGGCTCGAATATAGTGAAGTGACCCAAACGAGTCTGAAAGCAGAATTAAGTTTCTAATGCTTTTTATTTTAATTATAATATTTTAAATAATTCATACAAAAGCCATTGCTGTTTTCTTTTTATTGTCAACTGTTTGATTAAGGGATTCCCCTCATTTACATGTACGTTAATAAATAATTGATTTAAGAAAAAGAAGGTATCATTATTTAAACTTTTTTATTTACAATTATTAAATTAATTTAGGTTCGTGTCTTCGCTAACATTATTTAACTTTATTTCTACACCACAAACTAAGCCAATTAGTTTTAAACATAAATAAAGTTCTTAAATTTAATTCATACACTCAACAAAAAAAATCTGTACATATATTATACATATTAAACATAAACTACAAAAAAAATAATTAATAATTTATTACTATTTACAAAGTATGTCAAGTGTATGATACAAAATGAATGATAAAATGACCATGAGTGATATAAAAATGAAGAAAGAAGTAAAAAACTATAAGAAATTTTTGAGAGAAAAAACAAGTAAGAGCACTATATTCGGCTGTGCCGAATCTTTTATACCCACCACCAATTTTGTGTACATTTAAAGCACAATATTTATTATTTTGTTAATCATTATGGAATAATCTCTTTATAATAAAATATGTATCACTTTCTTTGTAGAGGGTGGTTAAATTTTAAGGGCCCATGTTGAAGGTGAACTACACCTAGTCTTTAAGTTTGTTTTCTGCATTTCACTTGACATTTCTCAATCTCAAACTTACTCATTTTGATCCGTGGAAAGATACGCAAATGAGCAACGCTTTAAAGTTATTCAGGTTTTTTATAAAAATGGGCGTTCAAATCAAAATGCATTTTGTGCACTTCGTAATTCTTTTGATCAACATAATCGTTCAAATTCGTCCACAATCGGGAGAATTGTAAAAAATATTTAAATTTCTGCAAAACAGGTCTGTATAAAATGTTAGAAAATCTGTGAATGCCTCCTTAGTTCGTTGAATGGGAACTGTTGCTGTTTTTTGCGATAGTGTGGCAAAAGAGCAGTCAACCTCGACTCATCATCATGCCCAATAATTGAGCATCAACATTGTCATTGAAAATTTGGACCATCAGATAGAGGAGTGGCGCCAAGGATGGGGGGGGGGGTCATTTGGCCGATATTTTGTTAAATACATAATTGAACCATACAAATATTATCATTATAAAAAGAAATAATAATATCCTAAATAATTTGTGTTTTATTTAAATACAACATCGGTCCTTAAATGAAATGAAATTCAATGAAAGTGTGTTAAAGTAGCTGTGTCAATAAAGTTTCTACTAATAAATACAACTTAAATATTTCAATATAGCCCTTTATTTTCCCAAAAACTTTGTCAATAGAGAAATTACATGAATTTAAGGTAAGCCGTTGTATGGGAGGTAGGCGTTAAAGTGGCCGTGTCACCTAAACTTTTTGGCACAACAATAACATTGATTAGGAGGATATACACAGCAAATTTGATCATCATACTTCTAATTTTGGCGGTTTTATGAGCTTTTAAATTTCATTAACGGTATATAACGTGAAAAGTGGGCGTTATAGTGGGCGTGTCAAAGTTGTATTTTCGAATGAGTACAACTGAGATGTTTCAATATAGCCCTTTATTATTCCAAAATCTACATAAATTGAGAAATTATATGAATTTTGGGTAAAACGTTATATGGGAGGTGGGCGTAAAAGTGGGCGTGGCACATTGATTTTCCGTTACAAAAAAGCGTCTCACCAATAAGCAAAGTATGCAAAATTTCAGAGTCGTACATCCAATTTTGTTGCTTTTATGACGTTTTTGTTTTTAAATATACCGAAAAATACACTGTGCGGTATAAATTTTCGTACATTTTGATCGATAACTCCTCTCCTAATGCATAGATTTAGATAATTTTCGGGGAAAAATATAGTTTTTATTCAGGAAATATATATTCGAAGTTTCATGAGTCTACGTTAATGCATTTGGACACAATTTTATTTTATTCGATGTTTGAAGGACACGGTTTTTTCGACCTACTCTTGCTTTTCGAGCTATAACTCTCTTCCTAATATTCCGATTTAGCCCATTTTCAATACCAAACAAACCTTGTCTATAAGAAAGATTCTGGCAAAATTTGAGCCCCCTAGCTTTTTCGGTGCGACCTCTATCGTGCTTTCAACAGACGGACAGACGGACAGACGGACAGACGGACAGACGGACGGACATAGCTAGATCGTCATAAAATCAAACCCTGATTCAGAATATATATACTTTATGGGGTCTAAAATGGATATTTCGATGTGTTACAAACGGAATGACAAAATGAATATACCCCCACCATTTTTTTGGTGGCGGGTATAAAAAACGAAATAAATAAAGAATCTTTAAAGAAGAAAACACATTATGCACCACTCACACATACACTGAGAGCCAAGTTTTTTTTACACACAGAGAAAGAGCGAAAAACATGCTGAAAGAAGTTTGTCATCAAAAAAAGTGGAAGTTGCTGGCATGAGTAATTAATTTATTTTACACAAATTCCGCAAGTGGAATTAGTTATAAAACAAAAGAAATCAAAGGCCAGCAGTAGAAAAATATAAAAAGTTTAACACTTTAGTAGTAGATCATGCCACAGACTTGGTGATTATCAAACAAACACACTTAAAGACACTGAGAAAAAGAAAATGTATTTAATCATAGACAGTTATAATAAAGTGTAAGTTAAAAAAAGAGTTTGAGAGTAAAAAATATAGACTTTTTACAAGGAAAAAGAGTTGTTTTTTACAGATTTTTATTATTTTTTTTTTTTGGCAAAAGACATTTGTGTTCTTGTGTATGCCAACAAGAACATTTTTTCTTTTACATTATGTGGTGGATTTTCTTGCTTGTATTTTATTTAAATTTTTTTTGTAGTTACTTAATAAAGCCGTAGAAGAAGTAATAGTTGCAATACTTGCAGTAGTACAATTAATATTCAAAAATGTTTACTAGATAAGGCGATACACAATTACCAGGTAGACGACGACAGTCATAGAACTCACATGATTATGTATCATTTTTGTTATTGTAGTTCTTTTTATTATTGTTAAATTAGTTTGTTTACCTTTTAGCTGAAAAATTAACTATAAACATAACACAAAGGAACTAAAATAAAATAAACAAAAGAAATTTTTAAATTGAAAAATTATTCAAAAAACAAATTTATAATGCAGTTTCATACGCACACTACAAATACACATAGTATGAAAAGAAAACAACATACACACATTAACATACAATCATAGAGCATGTTTTTTAAATGTTTGAATGTTTTTGAAATGTAAGAGGGCAGCGCAAGAAGTCTTTTAAATAAAAAAATAAAAAAATTAAAAAATTTTTTTTTGAATAAAATTCCTATTTTAAAACTATTTATGATGAAAAAAATTAATTTTAAATTCATTAGAAATTTTAATAGAGGCAAACATTTTGTTGTACATTTAATTCTCAGAACAAAAATTTTTATATATTCTTTAATGCTTGAATTTTGTAGAAGTTAAGCCCTAGCTTTCGGTTGTCGAGTAGTTAATGTTTTCTTTGATTTGGCATATCAACATAAATAGACTGACGCATGAATAGCAAGGCGTGGATTCGGTGAATGGGCCTAAAACAAGGTTGGCGTTGTTACCTATTTTCATAAGGGAGTTTTATTTAGTGTTGAAGCAGCATGTTACACAGCTCGTGGCGCAATTGATTTATTGAAGGAAATGTATGGTAACTGCATAGTTTAACCCGTGAATTGGATCCAAGATCGCACGATTTAACACCGCTAGACAATTTGTGGGGATATGTACATTGACTACTTGGAGGACAATATTTACCGAGTTATTTCCGATATATGGCCACAAATGTTGGAAAAAGTCATTTAAAATTGGACCTTCAGATTGGACTACGTCCGAGCTAGCCATGGTAATCATATGCCAGAAGTCATATTTAAATTTTAATGCCAGAAGATTATATTCTTAAAATAATTAATCTTAGTTTTATTCTATTTAAAAATTCTATATCTTCATAACAAATATTCTTAATATGATAACACAATGTAAAACTTATCAAAAAACTGACTATTTAATATTTATTGAAATTAAACTAATAGAAATAGAGCAAAACAAGTTTAAATACAGTTTTTGAAATTAAATTTACAATTTCTAGTATTCAAAATTAAACAAAAAAATATTTTCGTGTTCGAAATTCAAAATTCGAAAATTTTAAAACTTTTATTAAAATTGGATTTTTTACCTAAATTTACAGTATTTGTACACAAGTTTTTAAATGTTATTATTTTTTCGAATTTAAGTTCAAATTATCGAATATTAAAAAAAAGTCATAAATGATATAAATATCAATATTCGAAACTATTTAATTTTTAAACTTAATTTGAATTTAAGTTAGAATTTTTTAACTTAAACAAATATTTTTGTATCGTAAAAATTTTAAAAAATATTTTGAAAATTTAATAGATTTTAAGATTTTATAAAAATTTCAATGTTTAGAATTTTCAAAACATAAGATATTAGAAATATTGAAAAAATTTTAATTACTTGTTATACTTTAGTTTTTAAACAAAACTTTTCAATAAAATTTTTTTTTGACTTCAATTTATTTTCATTTATTACCCAGCAAAAACTCTCATTGAAAAATATTGAGTTGAATGTAATAAAAATTTAACACGGCGATGTGATTGTAGGTAAGTACCTTACACGTTCGCATACATATAGAGACTCAAATAAGTCTTATCACCTTCGCTTACAAATAGAGATTCGAAGATGTAATTATTACGTTCGCTTATAAATAGCGACTAAGGTTACGTTAGGTTGAAAAGGAGGGGCACTAAAGGCCCAACCCCACGACAGGTATACACTTATGCCCAATTGGCATATTGTGCGCTCCATAAATAGGGACTTACATAAGTACTCTCTTTTATAGCCATTAATAAGTAATTGATTTTGATAACATAAATAACCTATTAATATTATGGAGAGAAGTCGTTTGGTTCTTTAAGGACGAAAATTCGGTTTGATTATTCTGCGATACAATAATTTGAATCTTAAAAATCTGTAAGTCATCATACTACTAGTAAACAGCTTTGCCGCTGTTGTCAAAAATATAATTACTTAAGCTGGATTCACCCATAAAATTTTAGTTCAGAACAAATTTTTTTTACATTGAGTTTGACGTTTTACTTTTGAGAGAGAGAGAGAGATTATTTTGTTCAGAAAGTTTTTTCTTAAATTGGTTTAATTTTAATTCTTGTTCAGAAGAAACTGAATTGGGATGCCATTTTTTTTTCAATATTTACATGAAAATTGAATTTGGTTGCCACATCACACAGTGTCAGTACATTTATTATACAAGAATTGTTTTTGCCGAAAATTAACAATTAAAATGGAATTTAATAAAAATATTGCTCAAAAATTAATAGAAGAATTAAAAAAAACAGGAAGAGAATGTTTGTATGACATGAGCAATAAATAGTGCATACAAAAATAATTATTTAAAACAGGGTCCTAAAATTTCAAGGAGTTCTTGAAACGTGTTTGGATCCATACGGTGAAAATTTATAAAGGACTCCACGTCATTAAGTTGCATATCAGGAACCAATGTGTGAAATAAATCGGGTGATCTTCTTTCTTTTAAGATTTTTCTCACTGCAAAGCTTTTTATTTTCGATTTTTTTTTATAAATTTCTTTTGCAAACAAATTGACTTTATGCACTTCAATTAAAAATAATAATTTTATATTTCTTCTATCCGACATTTTCTTCACATATATTTTAATGAAATAATTTACGTTTGTATTTATTTAAATGGTTTGCTAGCGGTGCTGCCACTTTGTACAACTGTTTGCATTTTTATATTATATGGCAGCTTTGTTTTTTCGGACAAATTTTCTGAAATGGATGAATCGTTCTGCAGAAACTCTCAGTAAAAAATGTTATTCTCCGGAAAAAATTTTGTTCATTTGTTTGGGTGAATTCATCTTTATACGCAAAGTGTAACGAAATGAAATGAGAATTACAAAACGTCTACAAAATTTAACAAAAAGAAATGGTATAGTGTGTGTGTGTATCTAAGTCAATGTCTGAAAATTAAGTGAGACAGACGATATAGTCAGTGAAAAATACAAAATTTTGTTTGGTAAGAGCACGTAGTTACCTAGTTTTTGCTGGGTACATTATACAATCGTAAAATTTTGATCAAGTTTTCAATATTTGACATTAAACAAGTCGAATGTTTAAAACCAAAGACCGAATTTTCATCTCGGTATTTTTAAATATATAATTAAAAAATTTTTGATTGCGAAAATATATTCATAAGTAAAAGATTTTAAATATTTTATAAAACAAAAAAAGTTTATTTAACAATTATAACAGGGGTGGTTAAAAGCAACGGTTTTACAGAATTTTAGACACGAAGAACCAGGAAATGAAAATGCTAATCAGCGGTTTTTGTAAAAGTTTTTTTTTATATTTCTGTTTATCGGTAAATTATAGAAACTGATAAAAAAGACTTTTTCAAACTGCCCTGGAAATATTTCATAATTTTCATAGTTTATTCTTCGTTATTTATATATTTGCTTTTTAAATCGTCTGTTACTATTTTACTCTTGCTATTTTTGTAGTTTTTAATTTTTAGCTTTTATTTGTTGTAATAAAAAATAAATAATTTTCCTTATATTATATGTATGTATTTAGGTAAGTGTATAATCACGTATGTATGTATGTATGTATGTATGTATGTTGAATGTAGTTTGTAAATATTTGGAATAAAGGTGTTTAATCCAAATGGTGTTAGTGCATATATTGGTTGGAGTGTTTGTGTGAAAGTGTTTTAAGTTTTAGTATATAAACAGAGTGATATTGGAATTTTTGCTGTAAAAATTTAGAAAATTTTTAATATGTTTTTACAATACTTTTGCATTGGAAATTCTTATTATTATTATTTTTTTATTGTATCAGTATCTGATTATGTATGTATGTATGTATGTATGTATGCAAGTGTCTATATGCTGAATAATGTACATGCATTCTTATCATTTCTTCTTTTTATTCTACATTCTAATCAAAAAGAAAATTAATTTATGCAAAAGAAACTTAAATAAAAATTCATTTATTTGTATGCCTTTGTTAAAAAGGTTTTTAAGTGCTCAAAAATTATAAGAAGTAAATTATACATATTAAAATTATTATTAAAATAATGTCAAAGCCTTAATGATAGTAATGTTATTTGTGTTTTATTGCGAGTGATGATGAGATAATATTAATGTTTAATAGGGATTCTCAAATTTAAGAAAATTATTTTAGGTTTAAAAATTTCCGTTGTGCTCGGTATTGTAAACACAGCTGTAACTTAATGATTTTGTTTTAAAATGAAACTGCAAATAATTCAGACAACAAATTGTAGTTTTTTTTAATTTATTAATTTTGCTGAAGATTTCAATTGAAAAAAAATATAATTGATATTCTTATAAATTATAAATTGAATGCATTCATTTCATCTAAAAAAATTCATAACAAAAGATAAAGTTGTAAATAAATACTTTTAAGTATTGAAAATTCTAAAAGAACTGCAATTTTAAGACCAGGAATTATCCTCTGTAAAAAATAAAATAAAACAAGTAACAGCGCTTTTTTCGGCTGTGCAGTATCAGTATTTTGTTATTAACCATAATCAATGTAGAATGAATATTTTATGTGTTACAAAGGAAATAATGAAATGAATTTGCCCCACACCGCTTTTTTGATCGTGGGTATAAAAATTAATTACTATTCCTTCCTTCTCGATGAATTAGTTCAAAATTTTAATTAAATTCTTTGTTTTAAGTGAAATGAATACGTTTACATTTTAATTCGTTTTTAATTTTATGCCAAGCAATGCATTCACGATGAAATAAAAATCAAATTTGATTTGTTTACAGCTCTGATGGTAACATAAATAAGTTTTTTATTCATACTAAAAAAATAGTGTCTTGGCGTATGAGTAATATTGATTAAATCACTGATAGTTTAATACTCATACGAGCCGTTAAACCTTTTAAACTTTTTCAAAAAATGAAAACAAACACCATGTATTCAAATATATTAAAATTTTAAACTAATAACACTTTATAAAAAAATTAACAAATCCAACAATTCAGTTTTAAAATCATTTTTTAAATTTGTTTTTAAATTTATCAATAGAAAAAAATTATTGAGAATTATTTTTTAAATTAAAGAAATGGGTTTCCCATATATTATACCTAAAGAGAAAGTTTTCGTAAAAGCTAAATTTTATTCAAATGAATTTATGAAAAATTTGCCGTAAACATTTTTATACCCTTCAGATGAGAGTGTAAAAGGGTACAAGTTTGTGCTTTCGTTTGTAATTTCTACATTATTCATTTGCGACCACATAAAATATTTACATATATTCTGAATCCTTATACATAGAAGAGTCGTATAGCTATGTCAGTCTGTCCTCTGTCTTTCTATCCATCTGTTCGTCCACATGAGCGTTGAAATCAACTTTTTGTAGCCCTACGTATCCCACGGACTTGTATATGATAACAGTTGATCAGAAATACTTTCGTTCATTTTGTTATTGCAAATCAGAAATTTCGACCCATTAGCAACTAAAAAAAAAAGGTTTTAATGATCCTGTAGGTACTCAATCGAGTCGTGAGAAAGAATAGTTTTGAGACTACTCCAAACATACTTTTTTCATACATTTGGGTGACCTTTGGACTTGTCCTTATCCATTACGGAGTATACTTTACTTGCTTGAGTGGACTAATTGTATTATCTACATGGTTTAAACAAAATACAAACAGTGAAATTGTCAGAAAGAGAATAACAGAACAACAAATATTCTATATGAGCAGTATAACCATTGAAAAGTTGCATAAAGCATATATAGTGCTTGACACTTTAATTGTGTGAGTATAGAGAGAGAATATTATTTTTTTATATTAGGTTTGACAGTTATACAATCAAACAATTTTATAACCGGTTACTAATTCAACACAATCATAATAAAACTATTTCATGTTTTACGAATTTATATTATTCAATGGATAGGTTTATGTTATAGGGAGGAATTTATGTCTAACCTGCCTTAATGCACTACAACCATATTTGGTTATTACTTTAAAACCATTATTGTTGTATAAATCATACTGATATGCAATGTGTAGGTTTTATATATTTCCTACTGAAGGCCTTAACAATATTGACGCTGTTATATATTTATTATACAGGATTGTATAAACAAGTCATAGGCAATACATACCAATGCATTTCGCGATTGTATATGTGAGTTACACTCTTTTACTTTCACAACGTACTGAAAAGAAAAATTAATATACATTTTACATAACAATTTATAAAAGAAGCATCAACACAACCGTTTTGCTTTAAAGCTGATGCGCGCCTAACTCGTTTTTTATTTTTAGTCAATACATGTAAGGTGTGCAAGTGAGATTAAAGGAGAAAATTAGAACGTGAGACGTGATATGCCTATTACTGCTATAAACTGTGTAAATGGTACATTCGATTTGGCGCATCTGAATATAGTGATCTTACTTGTTTTTTATTTCATTGAAAAAGAATGAATTGTCTACAGCTCTTTGTGCAGAAGAATTAAAAAAAAAACTTATTTATAAGAAGAAATTTTTTGAAATTCCTTGCAAAAATAAATGTTTTTCTAATTATGTTTCTATAACTAAAGTCAACTTTCAGCCTACTGAGTTCTTAATCTTTTTTATTTACTAAAAACAAATTAGTTGCATACTTTCATTCTACAGCCATTTTTGATTTTATAATTAATAATATAATTATTATTTATTTTAACTTATTTAATCATTTTTGTTTTAAAATAAGTGATTGTCTAATTTATTGACTCCTAGGAAAACTTCTTTATAAATAGAAAGATATTCTAAAATATAAATAAAGTATTCACAAAATAAATATTATTTACAAATAGAACATTGGTGAAGAAGAGAGCGCTATTGGCAGGTCTGCCATATTTGCCGATTTATCGGAATTTTGCCGATATTTTGGCCCAAAACTATCAAAGTACTGATTTTCTGACTTTTACTCCAAAAATGCTGATTTTTCGATAAACAATTAAAGCACGATTAGTTTGTTTGTTTAAGTAAAATTTATTAATTTTAGACAACAGTGGAGTAATCATTACTCTATGGTATTATATGCAATATTTGAATAATTTATGAACACAAAGATCTTTTTTAAATTTGCAAAATTGTAAATAATTCTATTAATTTTTATAGCGAATGTGATTATAAACTAAAAAAAAAGGTTTTGATTTTGAACATTAATGTTATGAATCTTATTTATCTTATCTTATTTTATCGAGACTCAGAAAGAATTCCCCAGTTATGTTTTACTAATTCTTCAAGCTTGAGATCATTTTTATATAAAACAAATTATTTTATTAAAATCCAATATTTCGATACCACATTGTTTAGTTTCTTAAGGGAAAAAATAAAAAACTTTCGAAGAACTTTATATAATAAATGTAGATTTTAGTCCTATTTGTTTTAGTTCACGATAATTGAATTATATGTCAAATAAATACACACACATGTGTGTGTATATTGATATTTCATTCAAAAATTTGAGAATAGAAATGTATGCTTGATTATTAAAAATGATTATGAAAAGCATGCAACATTTTTTTTCCATATTGATGTAGTGTTTTATTGCTGCTTTAAAAGAGGTGGTGTGAAATATATGTATGAACTTGTTTGTATGTACAAATAAAATGATATGATTTATTGTATACATTTTAATTAAATTTTATCATAATACTTTAATACAGTTTTAATACAGTAACACAAAATAAAATTTCTATATTTTATTATTATTTTTAAACTTTTAGCAAGACTACTACTATGGAGCTGCAATTAAGTAGTTTATTTAACAACTATTATTAGGGAATATAAGAACATATGGATTTGTATAAGTATTTGTATATTTTCATTGTTATTTATGTTTTAGATTTAATATTTCCAAGAAATTATTTGTTTAAGAGTTTTATGAATATTTAAAACTAAATGAACTTACCTTTTTTTATTAGAATTTATGCTTCTCTTTTTTAAGCTAAGAAAATAGTTATTAGCTTTTATGGTAAATTAAAATTTATTAGAATTATTATAATTGAAAATACCTGAACTTGATACTAATGCTTATAAGGCATACTTATTAAAAAATACATAAAATCAAAGTAATTTTGATTTTGGATTTTTTTTTATTATTATATTTATTGTAAACCTAAAAGACTCTACGTGTTGATGAGTTTTAAATTTCTAAAAGGAGAAAATGTCATGTTTCCGATGGACTATAAAAATAAAACAATACGTCTATAGCAACAAAGAATAACTGCTTAAATCGACATAAGGTCAAATGCAATATCACACTTAAAAACTACCCTTAGGCGAATTTTTAATTCATTTAGAAAACATATCGTCTTAATTTCTTGATCTTTTTTTCTCCAAGCTTGAGATAACTTTTTTGGTTTTTTTTTTTATTAAAAATTATTTATTATTAACCAATTTTTCGCTACCAAACAATGGGTAGCTTCTTCAGGGTAATATGTATACAAATTTTATAAAAATTTATGAAGAAGAAGAAGCTACCCATTGTTTGGTAACGAAATATTGGTTAATAATAAATAATTTTTTATAACAAAACCAAAAAAGTTGATCTCAAGCTTGGAGAAAATCATATATAATCATTAAGAAAACTTTCTTGTAGGTTTAGCAGTAAAACGTATTGATTACACATATATGCTTTTACACGAACAGTAGCATTTCGAATAATATCTTATTTTAACTTATAATATAACTTAATATACAAAAACCAAACTGCTCATTTATGCAAGCAGCGCGGAATTCACATTATAGTTTTTATTTCAAACGAAACCAATTTTTAAAAAATATCTTAAGAATTGAAATGTTCTTTCCTTAAAAATTATAAAAACAGACATAGGCTGTTTTCCTTATTGTCACAGATCTATACAATATCTATATATAATAAACTTAAAAAAAAAACTTTTATAAGAAGCTTATAAAACCAATTCTCCAAAGTGCCATTATATACACTTTGTGTTATTGTTAATAGTTGTTGTCATTTTGGTTATTCTAATTTTTTTTAGGAAGATACCCTAATGTACATACATACATATGCTTGCTTGGATAGACATAGTAGGAGATTTTCTAAATTTAACATGAAATATTTTTTTTTAGTTGTAATTAGATTTTTATTTAATTTAATTTAATTTTATAGCCAGAAAGATTGTTTCCCGTAAATTTTTTTATGTTCGAAAAATTCGAACTTAATTTCGAATTTTCGAATTTCGTATAAAAGTGTTAGAAAACAGTTTTTTTATATAAGAAATTACAACTGTACAAATAGTTTCGTTTTTAAAAGAAGAGTTTGATTTGAAAGATTAATAAATTTCAGAACGCAATCATTATTCATTTAGGGGTGTTAAGAGGATGTTTCAGTTTCAACATATAAATCCCACAATATGATTTATAATAAAATTTTGTTGGATATTTTGGCAGTAATTTAGAAATTTTGAACATAATTTTTTTTTCAAAATTCGTTCTGAAGTAGAAATAGCTAAAACAACGTTTTTAAAAAGATTCCAAAAAACTATAAAGAGCGGCTAAATAATATACTACTTATATAGTACATTTATAGCAGCTAATAATATATAGAAAGAAGTCCTGTAGTAAGACTCACTAACTTATTTTAAGGGTAATCGTATCGTTAATAAAGGTTAACACCAATCTTATTGATTTCGGAATTTGTTGTTGTTTATTTTATATCCAAAAAGTTGATCTTTATACCCGACCCAAAAATCAATTGTTTAAGTCCACCAGTGCACTTTAGGTCAAACGACACATTTTTCTGTGCGAAAGTCTAAAAATCAACGTGCACTTTTACTATTGTTGTTGTTTTTTAATTCCAAAGACTTCAGAATAAAAAAAAGTGTTTTTTGTTTTGACTAAATATTAATAACCGTTATACAGCAGCGTGTCGAAGTCAACTGATTAAAATTTTTTCTATAATTGTGTTCCTAAGTTAAGTAGTGCGTGGTCAACTTTAAGCGCGTATATCTCGGACTGCGTTTGTGATAATTTATTAGAGTAAAATGGAAAAGAAAGAGCCAAGTAAGTAGATATATTTTTAATTTTAAATATTTTATATATATGTCGCTATACTTAATAAATAACTCATTAGCGTAAACATCTATAAATAGTTGAGTTTTTATAAAATTTTTATTTTCTGAAAGCTTTTAAAAAATATACCCCATTTCTCCACTCTCAAATTGCACAAAATAATTAGAATATTATCCAGTGAGTTATTTGGTATTTATCAATAATTGCGACTTTTGCGTTTTGCAAGTAATGCTTCTTTTTGTTAGGTAACCTCTGTATAAAAAAGATTGATCTTTTTGAAGTATGGCGAAAGGAAAGTACAAAAAAACAAAAAGTTGATGCCGTTTTGAAACACGTATATGACAAACTTGAAACGTCGTCAATTTCTGATGAAATGGTGAAACAAATTACCAAAAAAATTAATTTGTTTTGCGTGAAACTAGAACAAAAGTGGAAAAAGTGTCATAGAAAGACAAATGTATTCAAAAACCAAAACCAAGCATGGCTAAATGCTGAATTAAATATTGTGGTAGATGGCATTTTAGAAAAGGCAACAAGTGGCGAGGAGCTGACAAGTCAATTGTATTGAAAAGGGAAACTGATATACAAAACGATTTTTAGAAAAAAATTCGGACTTCGCGGACTAAGTTTATCACAATTGTACCAGGTGGACCTATAGAACTAGTTGGACCTGTAACCCAAGTGAGCTGCACAACAGCTGCCTGTTCTACCTAAACCAGGTCAACCTATTTCGATAAAATTTGCAGACTTTATTAGAAATGCTATATTATACTGCATTTGATTTGTTTTCTTCCTTTTTTTTAACGTATCGAGAAAACGCCTAACAGTCTCGCTGATAGCTGACAATCCAATGTTGTAGCAGGATAACATCTGTTGGGCACTATAAACTATCTCTAACTCAATATTATAGTACCAGTCAAATATGATTTTAATAGTGTAACTGCGAAAAATTTAAAACTTATTTCGAAAATGTTAAGCAAAGTGCTTGCAAAGACGTTTGTTATTAAAAAAAGGAAAAATTATATAAAAAAAAAACATTTTCAACAATTGCCATGACAAAGTTTTTTTTAACTTTTTACTTTTACAGTTTTAAAATCATTTTGTTCGAGATAATGTAAAATTTCAAAAGTTTTTTTCGATATTAATGCAGTACCCTGCAGTGTTGCCTGTAGCATCAACTATAGTTGTTATTACCCAGATATATATTCTCTTTTTGTATATTATTTTTTTCATCATTATTATCAAAATGAGAGACTCTCAGTAGAATAATTCTTCTAAGTAACACTACTTTTGTGTGTCGTTTCTTCATCCCTCAATATTTAAATGAGGTGCCATAAAAATTTGTGGCCAAAAAGTTTTTTCAACTCGTACTACATCCTCTTCTCGTTTCGAACAATAATAACAATCATAAAAATTACACAAAATTACCAAAAATAAAAAGAATGAAAGGAAAACCATCTAATATGAAAATACTTTATAGACATTATATTTATATGTATGTAAATATGTGTGTATGTGTATTTTTGTCATTTAGGTGTTAAATGAAAACAAAAGAAATATTTTCTTGATGTGTTTTTAAGGTTGTGTCTTCTATGCTGTTGTGCTTTTTTATATATTTGTGCGATTGTGTAGTAGTGATGGCACTACTATTGAAAACAAATATTGTTCTTTGGCTTTTTATGGCTTTTATGCATCTGTTTCTGAATTAATTTGAATTTATAGAATTTTTAAAGGCTCAAAGATTAGAACAGAGCTTAGGTAAAAACTAAAAGTCAATTAGAAGGCAAAGTAGTAAAGATAAAAGATGAAAAAAAAAATCAAATTTACTTACAATTGCGCTCCCTGACTGAGGTTTATTATTTTTATGTTTTCGTAAATCTATTAACTTTGAGTTTAAAAGTTCCCTTTAACACAACTTGAACCCTTAAACGTTTGTCAAATTTGAAGCCTTAAGGCATTTATAATTTTGCTTAAAACCTTAATCACAACGAGTTGAAAGTGTCGTGTCTGAACGTTTTATGCTGGTGTTTGTGTAAATTTGAAAGAGACATAAATTTTAACTGTTTCCCAAAAAACCAAATTATTGCTTTACAGGATTATAGAGAAAAACTACTTTTTCAAATGCTAGAGATTAGAGAGACAATAAAAATCCCATTAACCATTAAGTATTTTGAATAATTTCAAATATATTTGGTTGTTCTCTTGATATCGTTGTAAAGTTAATGTTTAGAAAGGTTTGTTTGTTTTTGTAAAATGATGAACACATATTTAAAGTTAAAACTATTATAGCTTCTATTTAAAGCAGTCTTATTTCTTGAATTTATATTTAAACGATTAAACAATTAACTTATTTTTACGACTAAAGGCAATAAATCTATTTTGCTGTTATCCTTATAATATATTTAAGTCTTCATATAGTTTGTATTACATTACGTTTGTAGTGCTTGGTATACTGTATGGGTGGGTGTAGAAGTTGTTAAATGCTAACTAATTCGAAATTCAGTTGCGGAAATTACTTTTAATAGAGATTTTGCTATAAATGTTTTTTAAAGAGAAATAAATTAAAATTCTCCTATACTTATTATGACTAAATAAATTTTTTGCTTTATATTTCTCCTGATCTACTAATGAGACCCATATGATTTTCTATATTAAGCAAGTCGTGTCATTTTGTAATTTTATGATGATGCGTGGGGCAACTACAAGATTAATAACATTTGGCGTTTAACTACAAACTCTAGCTTGAATTTCATATTATAAAGTTGTAAATAGTACAAATCAGCTACACGGGACACTGGTAGTCAATCGTACTATGCAGGGAAATATCAAAGCTCATGTGAGCTCTCCTGTCCTCAGCGGAAGAAGCGAAGTTAACCCTGCTGTTGGGTAAAAAGATGTTACAAATCTTAGGTAAAGGACCAGTTTGGTCCATACTTTTTTTGTAAAATAAATGCAACAAAATGTGTTTTTAGACTGTACAATAAATATAGTTTAGCTCCATTAATTTTTTTGTTTATCAACCGATGGCTAACACCATATATGTGTGTTTTTTCTCCAAACATTAGAATAAATAGTAATTAAAAATACCAACATGTATGGTAGTCTAATTCGAGGCTTTTCTTTGTATGTACATATTGCTGTACTTGTTCTTGTCGGTGATTATCACGCGGAAAAAATGAAGATGTGAATAGTTTATTTGATGCAGGTTTAGGTAACTATAACCAAGGCTCTTCGCCTTGCTGCTCGAAGACAGTGTTAGAAAACTTATAAAGACGTTCATATCAAATATTAGCAGGTCAGTTGGAAATTAGTTTTTCATTATTTTACGAATGCCACGAAAATGTAAGCCACTTAGGCAATATATTCCCGCAAGGACAGCTAAGTATGGTCTTAATTTTATATGACTTTCGATTTTAAATCAAAAATTAATGTTTCGTTTTGAATTCAAAATATTACAGATATTTTTTACTATCCTGGGATAGAAAAAAACTGCTGGAAATTAAGCTGAGATATGTTTATTCGATTTAAAAATGTAACTCACACTTTCCTACGAAATTTCGTAATTTCAAAAAAATTTGTCTTATAATTAATCACTTGATTTCAACAGAATTGCTACATTGGGTTCATAGCTCAGCCGTAAAACTACTTGTTTCTATAAGTGGTATGCACAAAATGGCAAGAAAAATTCGGCATTTTTTTTTCCTATTACAAGCCAACAAAAGTCCTGTAACGATTTCTCATTAGCGAAATTTTTTGTGACAAATTTTTTTTTTAATACTGCCGACAAAATAATTGCAAAGGCATGGACAAATTGCAAGTGAAATATTGTGTTTCAAAATATGAATAAGACATCTGCACTAATATTATATTGCCCTGTAGAATTGAAGTTTTTTTTTGGGAGCAATTTATCCAAATTGTCAGAGACCAGAATTATATTAAGACTTGATTTCATTTTTGTCTTATGTAACTAAGATGAAACTATATTAATTAAATAAAACTAAATTATCAGTGGAACTTCCGACTGAAATTATATCCTGTTCTTCTGGTGGTGTTGCTTCTTCTAGCGGACTGGCAAAAATCTTGAAACTACAAAATAAGAAACCTGCAGGTGTCGAATTACAATGAACGATATTTTTATATAAAAATAAAGCAATAAATACGTGTGAACTAAAAATGATCTTATATCTAAAATTTGTAACTTTTAATTTTTTTGGCGTCGTAGATACCTGAAAATTTTGTCAGAGCAATACAATGAAAAAATGCCACGTGAGCTAGCGCTTTAAGTTGATTGAAGTTTTGAAAGGTTGCGAAACGAAATCAATATAAAAACTAGTAAGACTGCTATATATCTTATAATACCCTTCACCATCATGTACACAGATATAATGACCACATCGTAGCTTAGCCTTGATTTTATGTTATACGCCATTTTCATTTATAATTTTCGAGGTCATCTTTGATTTTGAATTGTTGCATAGTTATATTGATAGGTTTAAGAAAAAAATGTTGGCCATTTTGTTTTAGATGCCATCTTGGATTTAAGCTTTTCTAACAATTTAATTTAGTCTACTGGTCAAGACCTTTCATTTGATACCAATATTGAGGGGGATCCAGAAGTAACATTTTGAATTTATTTTCCTCCATTTTGTAGTGACGATCATCATG
Organism: Phyto melanocephala; assembly: GCA_941918925.1. Classification (NCBI taxonomy): domain Eukaryota; kingdom Metazoa; phylum Arthropoda; class Insecta; order Diptera; family Rhinophoridae; genus Phyto; species Phyto melanocephala. Next base: position 61,983,348 of record OW799234.1, on the reverse strand, counting down.
GCCCTCTAATTTGATGCCCAAATTGGCTCTCTCAATTGTCTAGAAGCTGAACAAAATCGATAGTAAATTTTAAATTTTTCCAAAAAAAATTTTTCCTATAACTTTACCGATTAGTGACCGATTTGTCTAAAAATTCTAGAGGCATAACAAATCTTTAAATAGTAACAAAGGCGTCTATAAACTATTCTAGAGCTTTAATATTTTGTGGTGAAATTATTAGAAAAAACAGATTCTGTCGTGTTTATTATCTTATATCTTAGAAAGTTATAGGGCGATTGTTTTGGATTTCAGTTGCGATTTATTGCCGGATGGATACTACATACACGTGGGGGCTTCTAAAAGTTGATTTGAACCAAATCATGGACAAAAGAACAGTGCTTAATCGACTTCCTTACAGCTTTAAGATAGTATATACTATATGGTCGAAAGAGAATATTGAAGAAATTACAAACGATAAAGCACCACAGGCGAAGGGTATAATAAAAATTTACCAAAAATGTCCCAACCAACAAGAAAGTTAAAAAATATAAATATCAAAACTTTTATTAACTGATTTTTTAAAAACATATTTTTTGGAATTATTAAAAAAAAATTTCTAACTTTTAAGGATAGAACATTTTTTAAAAAACTTTTCTGAAAATAAAAAAATTTTTAAATTAATACATACAGTCACATAACATTATTAATTTTATTTTTATAAAATTAAAAAACAAAATTTTTTTAAAAAAAAATATAAAAATTCGAATTCTTGCTAAATTACGTAATGTGCAATAGATTGTAAAGTAAAATTGTTTTAAACTTTTAAATGTTAAATTCTTTGTCAAAGACATTTTTAAACCTATATTTAGGCTTTTTAAAAGCTTTTTTTTTATATATTAAATTTAACTTTATTCACTGTTTGGAAATGCTTTAACCTCGAAGTTGCTGAAATGGCTTAAAAAGGGATATATTTTATATTAAAATTCTTATACTCCTTAAATAATTTAACTTAAAATTAAATCTTTAAAGCCTTAATTTTGGTCTTATAAACCAGTAAGTAACATATCCAAACCAAATTGTTATTCAGCTTAAATAGTCTGACACTTTGTTATATTGCATTACGAAAACTTACCCAATAGTGGCACAGCATCTGATGTAGCCGGCATTGTTTCGGCCACCATATTTAGGAACACAGTCAGTGATAGTAAAATTGTAACTCCTAAAAGATCGAGCAAAAAGAATGAAAGAAGATATATGAAAAAATATTAATAAATAGTTTTAAAGAAATTTAAATAAAACTTTTACACAATTTTTTCGAAAGTTTCGTCTACTTATCTGTGCGTTGGATTTGTAAGTTTAATATTTTTTTTTTCACTGTAAGTTTAAGGTGTTTGTATGCTGTTGTTATTGCTTGTTGCTGTAATTGCTCTTGCAGTTGTAGTTATGAGCAAAAAAATAATTCTCGTATCTTCCATAAAACTAGTTTTTATTTCAGGCTGTTTTTCGTACTTTATTTTCTGTTTGTGGGGGACAAAAGGGTTCGAGAGAGGGGGTCAAATAAAAAACTACTACCATATTCTCTGCGCTGAACCTCAGAATGTCATTATCATTTGAATTTATGGTGGTTGCATATGATATGAAAGTGATTTGATTTCATGTTTTGAAATGTTTTGTGAAAAAGTGGCTTCGTTTTTGTACTCTTAATTCGAAAGTAAAGTTTTGAATTTTTTCCGAAAGTAAAACAGAATTTAACTTGACGGTTTTAGCTTGTGCTGTTGTTAGTTTGTTATGCTATATTTTGTTAGCTAAAGGTGTATATTAATTTTTTTCCGCTTACATTTTTTAAGGACATTTATGACATTTTGCTTCTTTATATTTACTTAATAGTGTCAATCAAAAGTCAAACTGACAAAACAACTTGACTTTCTGTTCAAATCATTTTTTATTTTTGTTTTTTTTTTTTTTTTGAGTTGTTTAGTAGACTGAGAGCTTAAAAAATGAAGCAGTGTTCAAGTATTGAAAAATGTATTATATTTTTAGGGTTGCTAAAATTAATATAATTTTTTTATTTGAGTTTAGATTAACTGTAAAGATGTATAAAATTATAAAAAATAGGGATTTATAACAAGAATTTACGGTTGTCAGTTTACAGTTTAATGTGTCAATGCCAGAATGTGTGTACTTTTTTAACTAAGATTAATGTTTTATAAATATTCTAGTTTAAACATTTGACTTTTCTTTATGTTTCCTTGGATATTTGCTGTTACATTATAAAATTATCCACCTAAAATTTAAGTTTATTTATTACAGGTTTTGAAGCACCTCTATAAATAACACACAAAAGTATGCAACATTTTATTATTTCGATTTATCCTAAGCTCACCGCAACTTGTCTTGTGAACAAACAAACAGACTACGCAAATTTAAACAGTTATCTATTTCAAGTCACACATTTTAACAGGAACTTCCTTTCCACAATAAATACATACATATTATAAATGTAATATTTCATTTTTAAACGTCCCAAACTTCTGTTTGTACGTGAAAGAAAAAAGTATATTAAAAAAGTGAGAATGCTATATTCGGCCCTGCCGAATCTGTTAATAGCCTTCACCATCGTATACAGAGGTATAATCCCACATCGTAGCTTAACCTATATTTCATGTTATACGCCATTTTTCCTTTTTGTTTCCGACGTCATTCCTGATTTTGAATTTTTACGTAGTTAACTGTATTCTACTAGTCAAGCCCTTTTATTTGATACCCATATTGATGGGGTTTAAAAAAATTTGATTCGCCATTTAATTTTAGACGCCATCTTGAATTTTACATTTTTTAATAATTTACTGTATCCTACTGGTCATGCCCTTTCATTTGATACCAATATTGAGGGGGTTCAAGAAGTTACATTTTAAAATACCAGATTTTATTTATATATAAATTTATTGTCCACCATTTTCTAGTGGCGGCCAACTTGAATTTTATTTTTTTATAGAGCTTATATTGCGCTAGTCAAGTCCCTTCCGATGATACCAATATTGACTCTCTCCGTTGTCTAAAAGCTGAAAAAATTTAATTTTTGTTTAAAAGTTTTCAGAACGAATTATGCCAACTTCGATCCGTTTTTAAGGATTTGTACCGAGTTCAATAAACTTTATCAACATATTGATTTTTCCCTAAATGTTAATATTGTGAAATGTAAAATTATTTTGTTTTTGCATAACTTTAAAGATGTATAATCCATAGACTCAAATAAAATAACTAAAAATAAAATAATATTTTGGAATATATAATTAAAAAAAAAATTATGTCTATAATTTCACCGGTTAGAGCCCTTTTTACCCAAAAATTTTCACGAATATCTCTAGAAGCATAATTTATCTACAAATAGTAGCAAACGTACCTATAAATTATTCTATGGCTGAAAAATTTTAATTTAGTTGGTAACAAGTAAAGGTGATATATTCGGCCGTACCGAATCTTATATACCCTTCACAAAGTATAGTCATGGAATAACAATTGTTTGTATCACCATTCATCTCATATGAAATACGTACATACATATAAAAGACATCCCATTGCAGAATTATAAATTGAGTATACGTATGTATGTTTCAAAAAAAAAAAAATTACAAAAAAAAAAAAAATAAAAAAAAATGTATTAAAAATAAAAAAACAATAAATAATATTAAAAAAAAAATTAAAAAAAAATATTTTAAAAAATTTTTTTAAAAAATTAAAAAAATAATAAAAATATTAATAATATATAAAATAAAAAAAAAATTTTTGGCTCAGCTGGGATTCGATGCCAGTTTACTCTTACCAGTATATATGTATGTTGTTGTTGTAATTGTGAAAAAAACGAGGTGGTCGTGGTTTTTTGCTCATATCTCAGAAAGTTATGGGGCGATTATGCTGAATTTCAATAGCGATTCATTCCCAGATATTTCCAAAAGATTGATACCCTACACAGATCTGAGGAACATATGGTTGCTTCTAAAAGTTGATTTCAACAAACATACGGACAGGGCTTTATTTTTTCTCTAATCATTTTCTTTCCTGCGAAACCAAATTTTGTACAGGTTAATTTCAATAAATACATTGTAGTGCATTTATGAAAATATCACTAAGAAATTAGTTGTATTACACCAAATAATATTGAAATAATGATATCTGGAAATACTAGAAAATATTCACTAAATTTTGAAAATGTCAAAATTTATCTTCAAAACGAATCTCATGGTGTGCAAAAAAAAAATTTATACAGAAAAAAAAGCCTTCTCGTTCATAGTTTATGACCGCTTTTCGTACTGATAAAAACTTTATTGTATTCTAGCTTCCAATTTGAAATTTGATGTTAAGGAGATTGAATTGACGAATTTTTCTTATTTCCATTGGAGTTAAAGCTGTTTCAAACTTTTCTTTGTAGTATTCCAAAACAGTGCTTTGTGCATCCTTTTGTGGTTTCGTAAAATTTTGTTTCTAACTGCACGACAGGAATATTTTAAGGACGAATATATAAATGTAAAGCGATTACAAATTTCTGCGCTTCTCTTAAGATTTTTTTTCTTCATTTACACTTTATCATCTCATTGTTAAATGTAAAAATTAACATTAAATAATCGCAAAACGGGTTTAAATTGCAGAGTGAGCGTAATCAAGAATTTAAATGTGTTGAGATTCAAAAAGTAATAAACAAAAAAGTAAATTTTTTTATAGTAATTATTTAATTTTTAAAGCTGATAGATGCAAACGATAATAAAAGTGTGTGTAACTCATACAGCAACATACAGCTGTCAAAATCCCACCATATATATTGAGTTAAATTTTTAACTGAATATTCGCATTTGCATTCGTATTCGCGTATATCGGCGTTAAATATTCGCATCCGCATTTGCATTTGTGAATACTTGAAAAGTGATATTCGTTACATCACTAGTATTAAAAATATGTATGTGGTTGTAGCATTATAAAAAAAAACAACAAAAAAGAGGGGTAATCATTTTAAATGAACTCTATGCTTATTTTATAAATAAAACCGTTGGTAATGTCTTAAAGATATTATTAAGAAATTTTTTATCCAAGTAAAGGTATTTATATAAATTTTTTATATACACTCGCATTGCACGGTGTAAGTAGTTTATTATCGAAAAAGTTTTTTTCTTAAAACAAAAAGAAACTTGTGACATTAAATAGTACTTATAACATGATTTTAAATAAAAAAAAAATATTTTACAAACAAAATCTAAGTTTTTTTGTACATAATTTAATGTACCCGCTAGGAAATTCAAGTATTTAAAATTATTTTATTTTAAAAATAGAATTAAAATATTAAAAACTGAATGGATTTATTTAATTTTTATTTAGCATATTAAGAAATTTCTTCCTTTAGTTGTTAAGTTTATTTCTGATCTGATATGTTTTCAAAATTCCGAATAACGAAAAAAATTAACATCTAAAATACACTTGCTCAATTCATAACCTTTCGTAGGAGTCGTTGTATGTTGTATGAAATTCATTTCTCCATTTTGAAGAAAAATGGCGATTGAATTAATTTTTTCATTTTTAACGTATTTGTACGATAGTAAAATAGTTGTTAGTGTAAAAATTAATGTAGAAATTATCAACAATATGTGTACAATTACTACGACATATAACTCCTACGATAGCTGGCGATTTGAGTCAATAATATTTAGGGCAATTATTATAACTTGCCATTAGTTAAAGGCAGGATTTGTTCGGACCGGTAAATGGCTTTGCATTATAAAGCCTTCATTTAATATTTTTTTATTTATTAAATATTATTATTAATAACAATAACAATTATAAACAACAAGTAAGAGTGCTATATTCGACCGTGCCGAATCTGATAATACCCTTCACCATCATGTACTATATATATATATGTTATACGCCATTTTCTTTATTATTTCCGACGCCATCCTCGATTTCTACTAGTCAGGCCCTTTTATTTGATACCCATATTGTTGGGTTTAAAACAATTTGATTCGCCATTTTGTTTTAGAGGCCATCTTGGATCTTAAATTTTTTAATAACTTACTGTATTCTACTGGTCATGCCCTTTCATTTGATACCAATATTAAAGGCGCTCTAGAAGTTACATTTTAAAATACCAGATTTTATTTATATATAAATTTATTGTCCACCATTTTCTAGTGGCGGCCAACTTGAATTTTATTTTTTTATAGAGCTTATATTGCGCTAGTCAAGTCCTTTCAGATGATACCAATTATGACTCTCTCGGTTGTCTATAAGCTGGAAAAAAATGATTTTCGTTTGTAAATTTTTGAAATATATATTTGAAAAAAAAAATATTTGTCTATAACTTTACCGACTAGAGCCCGCTTTAGCCAAAATTTTTCACGAATATCTCTGAAGGCATATTACATCTATAAATAGTAGCAAAGGTATCTATAAATTATTCTATTGCTGAAAAATTTTAATTTTGGTGGTAAAAATATGGGAAAAAACAGAGGCAGTCGTGTTTATTTGCTCACATCTCAGAAAGTTATGGAGAGATTTTGCTGATTGGATATTTCGAAAAGATTAATACTATACACAGATCTGAGGAACATATAGATGCTTATAAAAGTTGATTTCAACCAACACACGGACAGACGGACAGATGGTCAGGGCTTAATCGACTCCTCTATTCATAAGAAATTACAAGCGGAATGGGAAAGCTATATATACCCTTGAGCACCACAGGTGAAATGTATAATTAAAGTTGTAATTATACAAAGCTATTTATCGGGCGCAAAAAATCCTACCTTTAACTAACGGCAAGTTGTTATAATGGCCCTTAGTATATATTTCGCATTCATAAAAAATATTTCACAAAAGGCATTACTTTACGTAAAAACGAAGATATAAAAAATTTAGAGAACAAAGTTATACACAAAAAACGAGTTTTTAGTTAAAAAAATTTTTGCAGCTTAACAACGGATAAAATCATATGCCAAACAAGTAAGAGTGCTATATTCAGCCGAGTCGAACTTTTCATTTGTGTTTATAAAATTTCCATTGCAAGAATCATAATTTATTAGTGCCAACTACATATTTATATTCAGAAACGAAATTCTGTATATAACCGTTAAACTCTACTATCACAACTAAACTATGCGATCGGTAAAAATTGCGGTACTCACAACCGATACTGTTTTCACTGTGTAGGTATCGTGCAAACATTTGTTGCCAATCGCATGGTTTAGTTGTGATAGTAGAATAGATATATCTGTGGCTTGGAGCTAAAAGGGCCAATGTCAAAATATTTACTTTTGAGAAAATTTGAATTTATAGATGCTTTCATAGTGACATTGACCAGCATTTTATCTATGAAGCTGTTCTGGGTTAAGTATGTCTTTAGCTGTTTTACCATAATGAAATAGAGCTAGAAAACAAATCTAATGCAATAATTAACTCAAAAAAGCAAATAAGTGACATTGGCCCTTTTAGCTCCAAGGCACAGATTGCTGTGAGCACTAAGAAGGTTTTATACTTAGGTTAGATAGGTTAGATCTGGCAGCCGCCCGAAGGCATAGCTCACTTGGGTCCTCCGAGGGTCCCGTTGTGATAAAGGTATTATACTTGCAATCGAATTTTTATAATCACAAAAGATAAGTTCGATTGCAAGAACTGAATTATACGATTGAAAATTAATTTGATTGTTTGTTTTCTGGGTGTAGGTTTCATATTTTCTGTTATAAGCAATTTTCTAAAATTATTTTGAATGCGATATTTGAGTTTTTGTCAGGTTTGCTCGGCAATAATTTTCAAGCCTACTATTTGTATTCTGGGGTCTTTAGCATGATCAAAAATTAATTAGGAGCTTCAATAATTTGATATATTTAAACAGATTTATGTATATTTAAAAGGAATATATATTTTATTTTTGCCTAATGTCGTAATAAAATTCTCTATAAGTTAACCTGGTGTTGAAAAATGTAAGCTTTAGTAGCAAATTTATGGGATAAAAGAGAGGCAGTCGTATCTATTTGCTCATAACTCAGAAAATGATGGGGCGCTCGTGCTGGATTTCAACATCAATTTATTACGGAATATTTGCAAAAGATTGAAACCAAATATAGATCTGAGTAATATGTAGGGGCTTCTAAAAGGTGATTTCAGCCAACATACGGACTGACAGACAGGACTTAATCGCCTTCACTTTATGGGGTCGGAAATCAATATTGTAGAAATTACATATGTAATGACAAATCTGTATATGTATACCCTTGGGCAACACAAGTAAAGGGTATAATAAGAGCGAGTAAATGACTACTGGACTACAGGCATTATCGTAAAATTATATGACACTTTATCCTATTAGCCACATAGTAGTTAACGACTACAGCAGAAAAATATTAAATAAAAATTACCACATTTATTAACACTTCATTTTTAGAATAGTTTGCATAATAAAGAAAAGTTTTCTATTATTTGTTTTGTTTACATTAGTTGCACGATTCCCTTTCTTATATGTATGTGTATATGTATATGTATATATGCATATGTATAAGAAAGAGAAACGTGTGTATACAATATTAGGTTTGCTGTTGTGTTTTTTGACTATCAAAACTTGCTTAAAGTTTAGCAAAACATGTTTGTAAATGTGCAAGAAACTTGTTTTGCATAGAAAAAGTTGAAAAAATTCTTGAGTTTACAAAAATGTTTTAAATAGAAACAATTTTTTTCTTCTTCGTTATAACAACATGATGTTCCATACACAACTGTGGAATTGAACTGTAACATAAGCACGTATCTTGCAAATACATACATACATACATACATACAATTCCTGTTATGAACATGAGTAGAGAGGGGCTTGCAGTATGACAATATTTGCGTGTAATATTCACATGAAGTGTAGCTGTGTGATGTTGCAATATTAAGTGACTTTAGCTATAAGAAACATCAAAAGGCATTTTCCTTATTGTTTTAAACCAAAATACATACTTGCACATACAATATAAAAATATATTCATGAAAAATTAAAATACATACATACAAATTTATACAACCATACACACATTGTACATGGAAACAGAGAAATAAAAACTTTTTGTTTAAGTTTTTCTTGCCCTTTTTAAAGCTCTGAAGTAGCAGTGGCAGCAAAACAAACTTAATTTATTTGAAATTTTACCAAAATACTTATGCACTATAACAATGAAATAAAAGTGCGGAGGGTAGAGAGGAAACTTTGTAGAAATATTTTTCCTAAATAACAATATGTTACCAGGTTTTACAATACAATAAATAACAATAAATGTAAATATTTCTTGAATGTTTTTTGTTTGTTGTTTAGTTTGTTCGCTTTATTTTTGCGTTTGTAACTGCTGCTTGTATAACTGTAATGCTGCTATTATTTGTTACAAAAAAAAAAAAAATATTAGAAATTATTTTCCCAAAGATGTTAAAACTTTGTAAAAATATGCAAAAAAAAAAACAAGTTTGAATAAAAGCAATTTATGAAATGTCATTGACTGTAGAGTTGGGGTACAAGTATAGGACTGATGCTTATTTGATGGTTTAGTTTAAACTTTGCTTTTATTTCTATTTTATTCTCGACAAGTATGAGTTGAAAACAATGGTTTTATAAAATATTAGAGTTTTAAGTAAGTTTAAAGAAGTTTATCATGTTAAACTTTTATAACGAAAATTAGCCTTAAATTGCTTGAATGTTATAAACAAAGCTTTTTCTGGAAAACATTTGGGCAATTATTGTCTATATTGTATTGTATTACTTTCTTTGAAATTTAATGTAAGGAGGGGGTTGTATGTTATGGAAGAGGAAAGAAAGGCGATGAAAAAGCAGTTGTGCCTAGTACAAGGGTGTATATTAAGCCCTGGAGCAATTTAATTGCTAAAAACTCTCTTAAATGATTTTGATTATAAGGGGTGTCTCAGTAAGAATGAACTTTTTAATATTCAAATAAATATGTGTCTTTTTGAAATAATTGTAATTTTTTTAAACTTATTTTAAAGAAGGCATGTTTCAGTTAAGCATAGAATAAAATATGTGTCAAATGGCTTCCGCATGAATTTTCCATGAATTCTTTACAGAGATATAGTTATATCTCACTGATGTCGCATTGGATCTTGGACTTGAGCTAAAAAATTGTTTCTGGTTTATTTGCATAAAGTCGAGCTTTTATAAAACTCTAAAATAGTTAAATCGCATGCTTCATTACCGAACTGGTTTCTTAAAATTTGTTCACCACTCTTTGAATGGTCACATTACGTGCACTTTCTCGACTAAAAATTCTTCGAAGTTTGCGAGCGATTTCAACATAACTTTTAACATTATTTAGTTAAGTTTGCTCTTTCGTAAAGCACTTCATTTTTAATAATCGGAATAAACAATGTGAAAATTGGAAAATTTCAGTGTTGTCACTGGCATATAAAATACATAGCTGTTAAGTAATGATTACTAATCATAATAATTAGTAATTAGATTTTTTTTTTTGAAAGGTGAAGTAATGATTATATTACGATTATTTTCAGATTCGCACGATTACTAATTGATTACGATTACAGATAATCGAAAAATAATCAAGATTAATAAAAATTACGAAAAAATAATCAAAAATAATAAAAAGTAATCGAAAAATATTTCGACTACTTTCGAAGATTACTTTTGATTGTTTTTGATTATTTTTTTTTTATTTTGCGAAATTATGGCAATACTGTTTAATGTTAGTTGTTTGTTTTGTTGTGGTACACTGGTAAAATATTAATTGTGTTGAGATGAAGCTGTGTTTATGTATAATTTTTTTTTAGCTTGTATTACAAAATCTTTCGTATAGGTATTTCTTTCTTCCGTATAGGTATATAATATATATTGGTTAATTACAACATAATCAATCAAAAAAATTTATTTTGAAGTTTTAACTTACGACCTTTTCGATTTTAGGTGACTATTTGTATATACATATATGTATATTCTTTACCGTTATTGAAAACTTAATAGATTCTATGATAATATGTGTGTCATACTTTTTTTTGCTGAATTCCTTTTTTGCATATTTACATACAGTTTGAAGAACTTTTCGAACATTTCTTTAAGTGTATATTTGTGAATAAATTGTAGTGAGCTTTGAAATATTTTAAAAACAAATTGTTTAAATAGCAAAAGGAAAACATTATTTGTGAACTATTGTAATTGTGAGTATTAAACATAATTGTTATAAGCTTTTAATAATAAAATTTATTTTTAGGTCAAAATGACTGATTATGTTTCCGAGACCGATTTTTCTGCAGACGACAGTACTGAAGATCCGGACGTTAATCCTACTGGAAGTAAACGAAAGAGCTCATTAAGTGAGGAATCAGGACCGGCCCTTAAAAAAGTCTGTGTGAATTTACAAATAATAATTTTGAAATAAGAATTTTACACAGAAGTAGAAAAAGTTAGTTTTTAAGTTTTTAAATTAATGCATAGTAGGTATGTATTTATATTTTTTATTGTTAGATTTCCGATAAGACAACTTGTGCTAAGTGCGTTGCATGTCATCGAGTGATAAGAGGAAGCGGTGAAGTGACTTCAAATTTCATCAAACATTTGCAAGTCAAGCATAGTGAACTTTTTAAAACATACAAAAGTTATAAAACAGGTAGCCCTTTTGGCGGTAACACGCAATCTGAGTTCGATGGTCAACTGTTACATGCAATGATTGATTGTTCATTGACCCTTTCCATTCTGGAAAAGAAATCCTTTATAGATCTTTTTCAAAGTACAGGTATGAAGGTGATGTGTAGGCAAACAGCGTCTAAGAAATTGGAAACAAAATATATCATCATGATGAAAAATGTAAAAGCAAACATGGTTTGTTCTAAATATTTTTGTACCACAGCAGATGTTTGGTCTGGAAATCACAGAAGCTTCCTTGGATATACGTGTCATTGGCTTACAGATAATTTCGAACGCAAATCGGCAGCTTTGGCATGTAGAAGAATTTGTGGAGCACACACCGCGGAAAATATTGCGCAGATGATTACTGAAATCAACACTGCCTTTGGTTTGAGCAGCTCAAACATTGTTTTGACCATTACGGACTTTTACGGCATTTTGTAAAAGCGTTCAGAGATTACGGTGTGGGAAATGACTTTTTCGAAGGTGAAATTAATGACGAAATGCCAGTTTTTGATAATGAAAGTTTGTTGCCCACACATCAGAGATGTTGCAGCCATACTCTGAATTTGCTTGCTTCAACCGACTTCGATAAAATTTTAAAAACTGAGCAGCCACTGTATATCCAGCATAAGATGGTAAGTCGCAGAACAAATGGTATTCTCTTGCATTAAAAACAAAATAATAAAAATAAAGCGAAAAATTATTATTTTTAAATGCAATAGAATTCGTTTTGTTCTTGTGAAAATGAGTTTAGTATTAATTTTTTTAGACATTCGATAAATGCTTCAACTTGTGGAAGAAGTGTAAGTGGCCGAAGTCATCGGAAATAATTGAAGAGCACCTGGGAACGTTGCTTCTGCCCGTTGTTACTCGTTGGAACTCATTGCATGACGCAGTTTAACTTCTTTGCTACAAAGAAAAATTAAATAATCTGTGCGATAAGTTGACTTTGCCACATTTTTCTGCAAGAGACATACAGTACCTGGAAATGTATAATTTGGTAATGGAACCAATTGCAAAGGCCCTGGACTTTCTTCAAGGAGAAAGCAACATTAACTATGGTATTTTTATATTTTGTTTCTTTAAAATATAAATTTATATTAATATTTTTAAAGGATTTTTAATACCAACTCTTGTGACACTGAGCAATAGGCTGCATAAGCTAAGCAGATCCCAGGAATTGCAACAGTTATCATCTCTTATTTTAAAAATTGAACAGAGGTTAAGAGAAAGATTCCAACCATATTTTATGTTAAAGCCTGAGGCAAATATTGCAATTGCAGCAACAGTACTAACTCAAAGCATTCAAATCAAATGGGTCAAGGTGTTGCTGAGATTAAGTCCGGAATTGCCAGAATTAACTGTCGAAAATATAACCAGCAGAGTTTTAGAGACACTTTACAGTTTTTACGCCAAAAATTGTAAAACATTTAATTTTGAAAGGAAAATTAATAATGTGTCAACTATGCCCGATTTTTTTGACTTCACTGATGATGGTGAGCTTATGCGCACATTTATTTTGTTTTATACTTTAAAGATTTGACTTTCCAGATGATGAAATTGAAGTAAGTTCTTCTCCACAAGAACAGATTAAAGTTGACCAACGGTCCTCAATAAAACATCAGTTCTTCAGTTATTTAAATGATAATGCAAGTGCTGACGAGATTTACCAAAAATATGATTTACTAAGGGATGCATTTATTTTTTTTAACACGCCCTTAACGTCTTCAGCTCCAGTTGAACGATTGTTATCATTTGCCGGGATCGTCAACAGTCCAAGGCGGCAATCATTGTCTGATTTTTCTTTTGAAAAATTAGTTGTAATGAAGGCCAATTGTAAATATATGTAAATTATAAAACTTTTTTTTGTGAATTGAATGTATTCTGAATATATGTATTTGTTTTCTTTATTATTTTTCCACGTATTTTTCCCTTTTTTGTTGATTAAGTAAGTACTTAAATTGTTATCGGTTGTTTTGTTATTGAAGTGAATAAACCTATATTTTGTATACAAAAACTATCTAATTTGGTTTTATTTGTTCAGAATTTTTTTAACGTTTTAAATGCAAATTTTTCAAAATAAAATGTTTGTATAAAATGATGCGCATTCTGCATTTTACAAAAATAATCGTATATAATCAAAAATAATCCTTGAAAGTAGTCAATTATTTTTTAGATTACTTTTGAATATTTTTGATTATTTTCTCGTAATCCTAACTAATCTTAATTATTTTTGGATTATTTGTAATCATAATTAATTAATAATCAGGAATTGTTAAAAAGAGAATTATGTAATCAATACCATTCTTTTTAAAATTTAATCTAATTGATTACTAATCGTAATCCAAATTTAACAGCTCTGATAAAATATTACACTAAATTTAAACAGTGCATTTTTTCTTAGACACCCTTCACATATGTTTATTATTTAAGCTTTGGTAATAGATATATACTGGTGGCTATTTAAATTTCTTTGCAATTTCTACAATATTCATTTGCGACTATATACATCTCGTATTATTTTACACAACAATATAAAAATTTTTAGTTTTCGGATAATTCACAGATATTGTGTTATTATTTATACACATGATATAAGTACACGGATATATGTTTCTAAAGAATACGATAGGGAAACAAAATTGCAGGTTTTTGCATCGAAAAATGTTTTAGAAAGAAAACTGGAAATCGGTTCAATAGTGACTGTAATATTAGAACCAAAATACAACTGTTTCGAAATTTGTCTTAAATATGCAAAGGACAAGCTTACAATAATAAAAAATACAATTATTATTGCAGAAACAAGTGTTGCCAGTTATAAGTTTTTTGCCGCCGTAATTGCTACAACCAAACGTTCTATTACTCAAATTTATTAACAGTTAAGTTCAATATTTTTTCAAAATTTAAACAAAAGGTTTCGAGTGATGACAATTTTATAATTCATTTTAATAAGTTATATTTATTTATAAAAATCTATTAAATTATTTTTGAAACTGTATCCTAATAAATTTAGCTTCTTTTTAACATAATTGCTAAATAGAATTATTCCTTACAGAGAAAAAAACAAGTAAGTGTGCAATATTTGGCCATGACACATCAGATAATTCTCTTCACCATCATATACGTACATATTTAAAGACAATATCGTAGCGTGGTCAACCAACATTCTGTTGAATACTGGCCAAACAAGAAATTTACAAATGATTATAAACATTGATTGTTACTGAAAAACAATCATCCTTTATTATCGTTATGGAATAATCTCTTTATTCTAAAATATATATCACTTTCTTTGTATAACTGCGATATGCTAGTAAAATATTTTCGTAAATTTAAAGTAGGCGTGTCAACAAAGTTTTTGTTAGTAAATTCATTAACAGTAGATAACGTGAAAAGTGGGCGTTATAGTAGGCGTGTCGAAGTTTTCTCTGCTAATGAACATAGATATTTCAATATAGACCTTTATTATTCCAAAGTCTTTATTCATAGAGAAATTATATGAATTTAAGATAAACCGTTTTATAAGACGTAAGCGTGAAAGTAGGCGTATCACCTAAATTTCTTGGCATAAAAATGACATCGTACCTCTAATTTTGTCGGTTTTATGAGCTCTTAAATTTCATTAACAGTAGATAAAGTAAAAAGTGGGCGTTATAGTAGGCGTGTCGAAGTTTTCTCTGCTAATGAACATAGATATTTCAATATAGACCTTTATTATTCCAAAGTCTTTATTCATAGAGAAGTTATATGAATTTGAGATAAAACGTTATATGGGAGGTGGGCGTGTCACATTTATTTTCCGTAAAAACAAAGCCTTTCACCAAAAATCAATGTTTGCAATATTTCCGAATCATACATCTAATTTCATACATGCAAGTACAAGGTTACATGGCTCTCCGTTAATGGTAGTAAATTGTATTTTATTCGATGTTGGAAGGACATGTTTTTTTGACATTCTCTTGCATTACAAGTTATAACTCTCTTACTAATATTCTGATGTAGCCTATTTTCAATACCAAACAAACCTTGTGTAAAATTTGAGACCCCTAGCTTATTCGGTCCGACCTCTATCGTGCTTTCAACAAACAGACAGGCGGGCGGACATACGGACGGACATACGGATGGACATACGGACATAGCTAGATCGTCATAAAATGAAACCCCGATTTAGAAATGAATATACCCCCACCACTATTTTGGTGGCGGGAATAAAAACGAATTCGTTAATTGAAAATAAATGTTGTTACAAAAAAGATGTGACGTAATCATATCTAAATTTAGGCAGCTGCATTTAGCATGATATAAAAGCGCTCTTACTGTCGAAGCTGCAACAAAATAAAGAAGTAAAAATCGCTATTGCTCTTCGATACGGTTTGAGCAATTTAACAAATTCGAATGGGTATGCAAAATATTATTATTTTTAAACGAAAAATCTATTTTACACATTTAATAAGAATTCCGTTTTATCAACACTCTTCAATATTTTGAAAACTTCTTTAAACCGTCAAGTGTCTTAAACAAATTCAAATAAAAAAAACCCATTTAAAATCCACAGCATTATTAAATGTGACCTCTTTCGGGGTAGTGTACTAATCTGCGTCAGATAACTGTGCTTTAAAAAATATAAAAAAAAATACTAAATTTCCGTATAAGAAATACATTTTTAATTTACTTTTCTTAATTTCAATGACACACAAACAACCATGGTTTATGTTTTCATTTATTTAATTTTTTATTTTGTTGTTTTTCCATTCACACAAATTCAACTAAGAGTCTTCTATAAATTTGTCATAGTGTCCTTTGTTTTATTTGCACAACTATAGTATGTAAGATAGAACTGAAAAAAAAATATATTTCATTCTTAAACAAACTTCTTCGCTTAAGGTTAATGTGCAAAAATGTCCTTCTTCGTGTTCTCGGTGTAGTTTTTAGTGGCTGACTTCTCCGATATGGATAGATGGAGTTTTAGACATCTTTGTTTTTTATTTTTTATTTTATTATTGCATTTTCAGTTTTCAGTTTTCATCAAACGATGTCTTAAAAGATAAATAAGCTTAATAACTTTCAATATTTACTTAAACTGGCTAAATAATTGCATTGCACAATGTGTTTGTGTGTATGCATGACTGTGACTGTGCGAGTGACAATTTAAAGAATATCACATAACAGAGTAGTTTTTTCAGTTTGTGTGCTGCTGTCTCTTTCCGTTATACTTTTTGTGCGAGTATGCAGTCGTATGTGCATGCTTATGTGCCTGTGTGAAACATTTCCTTGATGCTGTTTGACTATGCCTGGCTTTAGGACTGTTTTAATGCTTCTTGCTGCTGCTGGTCGTATGCTTGTTCCGTTGTATACACGTCTGGGTCAAGGTTATACTGCTGGTTGATGAGTATGGCGATGATACTAATGATGCCTCAAACATCTAGCAGCAATACCACATAAATGTTTGCATTGCTGTTCGGTATCCGCTATTTCTTCTTCATTTCTGCTGTTTGGTTCAAGTCTTTTCTGTCGAGTTTATTATTTTTTTATTTATTCCACACAGTTTTGTGTCATTGGATGTTTTCTTGTCAACAATAATTGTGAGAGTGTAAGTACATAAATATAAAATACTAGAAAAGCCCGGCGCGCGTTGCTACGCCCCTTAATGAATAAAAATGCATTCTGAATTTAAATTGAATATCTAGTGCAAGTAGCTAAAAATAATAACTTATTTCTTATGGGCGTGGCACTGCCCACTTTTATAATCACGAAACTGTATAGTAATGTAAGCTCAATATGTGTGTGCAAAGTTTCAGAAAAATCGGTCTAGTGCTAAAAAAGATAACTAATTTTTTACGGGCGTGGCGTCGCCCACTTTTTGCCACCCATAAACACTCTCGGGATGTGTACAACAACTTGCCAAAGTTTGAGTCCGATCGGTTTTACGGTTTCGGAGTCTATAGCTAACACACACACAGAGTTTCACTTTTATATATATAGAAGAAGAAGATGTTGGTTACATTTTGTAGTTAAGTTATCATTTTATACATAATTTGAAAGCATATTGAAATATGGGAATACCAAAAAAGTATTTAGAAATATTGTTGTAAAGTGTAAATAAAGAGTTTTTCTAGAAGGACTTCTAAACTTTGACAGTTTTCAGGGGACATATTGTGATCTATACATCTGGCAAATTTCTACACTTCTGTATGAATAGGTACGTCAAATATAAAATTTTCGAATTTGGGTCTATAGAAATTTATATGACATCTACGAGTGGTGAGCAGGATATTGACATGAATGGTCGATGATCCAGTCATATTTTTTTGGCCTGAATTGAATGATATGGATGCAATCACATGTGATTTTAACTGGACGGCGCTACGAATCACAAAGTTCATTCAACATTGGACATTCGTACCGTGCGGCCGTATTCATTTTATTGGGGGTGATATGAACTGGCCACCATGATCATACAACTTATGTTTTTTCGATTTTTTTCTTATTGGATTGTCTTAAGAAGCTCAAAAATAAATGCGTCTTCATCATACAGCTCTTAAATAAAGTCGACCCATAATTCAGTCGACGACATTAACATTTAATACTCTTATATGTACATATGTTTAAAGTGCTTTTGTTCTAAGTTTCTCGTAGCGCCAAAACAACAAAAGCATATTGGTTTGTATGCAAATGAAAAACATTTTTAAAGAAAATATGGTAAAACTGTTAAGCAAATAAGTCACATAAAAGATAAACAAAAAAAACTCTCCTAAAATAAAATGGAATTTAACTTAAGACTGAATTTAGAGACTTATTTTTCGCCTTCTCATTCATATTTTGTTTTATTTATATTTGTAAATGGGAAGCGCTGAATTAAAGATCCTATACTTTTTCGGTTTCTTAATAAACAATTTGCTAAATTTCGTTTAAAAGTGGAAATCTTGTTACAATTGAATGCAAAAAAACATCATTAGGTCTCATCAGTTCATTAGCCACCGGTTTTTTTACGCACTTTGGATAAGGTAGCAACCAGAGCAGTCACGTGTATTCTGAAAAGACCTCACCAGTAACCAGTTGCGGACAAGTTTTAAGAACTACTGACTACTGTGATAATAGACAGGATTCTGGCCATTCGTGAGCCTAATTTTTGGATACATGAAGTAAAAAGGTATTGGTAGCGCCTTTTTACCCGAAGTGCTGTAACATTAAAGTGGGGCAAGCGTATCGACAAAACACAATCAAACAAGATTTTGGTTTGTACAGATGTTCCAAAAACAATTATAGACTTTATAAAGTAGCCTACATAATAACAAGGTATTAAAAAAGGCAGCAGGTTATAACTATAGTAGTTGATTGGGAATATAAATACGTGATGTTTTCTGTCTTTACTCCCTTTTCTTTATATGTTTTGGCTGATGTCATGGCAGAAAAAAAGTGAAAAAATTAAATAATTAATTAATTACGTCGCATTTCTAAAATATAAGAGGAAAGTATAAAAGCACATATCAGGTATACGGTACAATTATTAACGATTTAAAGATTTGATTTAACAGGCTTCAAACCTTTCGAGACAGATCCACTAAAAAAAAGAAGACCTCTTTTGTTCCAGCTCACTCTGGGTATTAAAGAAAAATTATTAGGTATCATATGAACATTCGAAAAGTTCCATCTATGGGTCAAATGAAAAATGCTCAGCAAGACGAAAACATCTCATAGGAAGCATCTGTACACCTTCGTAATCATATGACGGCATTGTTCCTAAGCAAAAACAAATTTTTTACGTAGATGGAAAAAGTAAAAGAGATTTAACAAAAATTAGCGAGGAAAAACAGTGGAAAGGATGCTCTGTTGCAGCCCTTTGCTACCAAGAGGAGTAATAACAAATAAGAGCACTATATTCGGCTGTGCCGAATCTTTTATACCCACCACCAATTTTGTGTACATTTAAAGCACAATATTTATTATTTTGTTAATCATTATGGAATAATCTCCTTATAATAAAACATGTATCACTTTCTTTGTAGAGGGTGGTTAAATTTTAAGGGCCTATGTTGAAGGTGAACTACACCTCGTCTTTAAATTTGTTTTCTGCATTTCACTTGACATTTTTAAATTTCAAACTTACTCAACTTGATCCGTGGAAAGATACGCAAATGAGCAACGCTTTAAAGTTATTCAGGTTTTTTATAAAAATGGGCGTTCAAATCAAAATGCATTTTGTGCACTTTGTAATTCTTTTGATCAACATAATCGTTCAAATTCGTCCACAATCGGGAGAATTGTAAAAAATAGTGTGGCAAAATAGCAGTCAACCTCGACTCATCATCATGCCCAACAATTGAGCATCAACATCGTCATTGAAAATTTGGACCATCAGATAGAGGAGTTGCGCCAAGGATAGGAGGGGCCATTTGGCCGATATTTTGTTAAATTCATAATTGAACCATACAAATATTATCATTACAAAAACAAATGATATTAATTTCCTAAATAATTTGTGTTTTATTTAAAATCAACATCGGCCCTTAAAATTTAACCACCCTTAATAACTTCGATATGCTACTAAAATGCTTTTGTTAATGTAGTCTTTCAATGAAAGTGGGCGTTAAAGTAGGCGTGTCAATAAAGTTTCTGCTAATAAATACAACAAAGATATTTCAATATAGTCCTTTATTTTCCCAAAAACTTTGTCAATTAAGAAATAACATAAATTTAAGATAAACCGTTATCTGGGAGGTAGGCGTTAAATTGGGCGTGTCACTTAAACTTTTCGGCATAACATTTACATTGATTAGAAGGATACATTATGCAAATTTCATCATCGGACCTCTAATTTTGTCGGTTTTATGAGCTTTTAAATTTCATTAACGGTAGATATCGAGAAAAGTGGGCGTTATAGTGGGCGTGTCAAGTTGTTATTGCTAATGAGTACAACTTAGATGTTTAATATAGTCCTTTATTATTCTAAAATCTTTATTAATAGAGAAATTATATGAATTTAAGTTAAAACGTTATATGGGAGGTCGGCGTAAAAGTAAGCGTGGCACATTGATTTTCCGTTAAAAAAAAGCGTCTCACCAAAAAGCTAAGTGTGCAAAATTTCAGAGTCGTACTTCCAATTTTGTTGCTTTTATGACGTTTTTGTTTTTAAATATACCGAAAAATACACTGTGCGGTATAAATTTGCGTACATTTTGATCGATAACTCCTTTCCTAATGCATAGATTTAGATAATTTTCGGGGAAAAATATTGGTTTTTTCAGAAAATATATATTCGAAGTTTCATGAGTCTACGTTAATGCGTTTGGACACAATTCCATTTTATTCCAAGTTCGAAGGACACGGTTTTTTCGACCTACTCTTGCTTTTCGAGCTATAACTCTCTTCCTAATATTCCGATTTAGCCCATTTTCAATACCAAACAAACCTTGTCTATAAGAAAGATTCTGGCAAAAGTTGAGCCCCCTAGCTTTTTCGGTGCGACCTCTATCGTGCTTTCAACAGACGGACAGACGGACAGACGGACGGACATAGCTAGATCGTCATCAAATCAAACCCTGATTCAGAATATATATACTTTATGGGGTCTTAAATGGATATTTCGATGTGTTACAAATGGAATGACAAAATGAATACACCCCCACCATTTGTTTGCTGGCGGGTATAAAAAGATGTCTGTTTCACCCATCCTAAAAGATTTTTCGATATAGTTGCGCCACATACTCCTGCAGAGTCCCTCTCTATGCTTGTAATATTCGCATTGATAAGAGGAATATCTGTCATGACATGGAGAACATCGAGCACCTTATTTGTTCATTGTTTGTTACTTGATGACTTAAACTATATATTCTCTATTACTTTCTATTTACACCTACTTTGTTTCTCATCTCTACAAATACTACAGATAGAAACAAACCTAATTATGCAGTACTTTTACTTTTGACGGCTTCCTGTTCTATCTATGACTCTGCCCAGTAAAAAACTTTTGACTTTTGTAAGCTCTTAAGGGATGTTAGCTTTACGTATAAGCTAACTGTTGTATTGCACTAAGAAGCAGCAAAGTTAGCGAACCTCAATGAAATAATTTTTGCCTTAATTATAAAAAGTATCTCGAAGATTTAGAAAATTAATTCTTGCAGTTATAAAGGAAGCACTTGCTGAAAGCATTGTCATCACAGCGATTATTTTTTTAAAGGAAATGCTTTCAACATACAAGAGTCATGCCTCTTGTAAGCAAATGAGTAAGAAAGTTTGACTTTTCCCTTACTCAGTTACTTACCACTATAACTACACCATTTTCAAATTGTATTTCAGAAAATTCTAAATGTATTTTCAAAGTTTCTATTTGTTTTTTTTAAATTTCTACTTGTTTATCAGAATTTTCCAATTGTTTTATAGAAATAAAAATAGATGTAACACCCCAGTAAACAGCACTATGTGGAAATCTAACATGTTCCGAAAATGAAACTCGTCAAATGTTGTTGACACAATTTTCACAACGACACATAATAATTCTTCGCATTTTTTTTTTGCTAAACAAGGCTTAATATTAACACGTTTACATATATTTTCAATAGATTTAATAATTTTAAACAAAAATGTTTCTTAAATTAAAAATGTGTTTTTTTAATATAAAAATATTTATCAAAATATAAACTTTATAATTTGGTTACCTGAACCGAATTTATTGTAAAAATTTTATCACTTAATATCTTACTTACCACTTTAGTGTGGTAGGGTAATCGGTTGTAGTAACTAAATTAAAATGTATTAAATATATAAAAAAAGTTTTAAAGTAAATATTGTTGAAACATTTGACTTAATGCTGCGTATTCGTAGAGGGCTACCGCACTGATGATTAAAGTATCATCAGATATTTTTCAATTAAATTTGACAGAGCATTTTTTTAATTGAGTGCATAAAGACTTTTTTCTGTCTTGCGTACTGATGTTTACACTACGACAAATCCTGGAGAAGACGCGTGAGATATATAAGTCAACAACATTTTCAAAGCTTAAAATGAATGCATTGTCTTATTGGGAAGAACCTCCTTGTTGATGACGTCTTCTAGTTTAAATATACCACAAAAAAACTCTTTGTATAGTTTATGTTTAAGGCGCCTAATTTAGAGAAAATGATAGAAAAATCGCAGCAGAGTTGTTAAAAGCGTTAGGTCTTGACAGAGAAGATAAACTTGCTCTTGGAAAATATACAAGATATTTTTAGTTGAATTGCATAAGTTGTAGAAAATCGTAACAGTATGTTGGGACAGACTTGTTACAACCATTGCCAGAATATTTTGTGCCAAAATTAAAACTTACAATAATAATAAAATCATATAAAATACAACCTGAAAAATTTATAAAAATTATATATCAATAATAAATAATTTTTATTAAAAAATTTTAAACATCCCTGTAACGAACTAAAAAAATGCGACTTACTAAACAACCTAATAAAAATATAAAATTTAAACAAAATCACGCTGTATATTTATTAAAATAATTATATATCAAATCTAAAACCAATTTGTCAATTTAGTTTGCTCTTAAAATTATAATAATATTTCAAAAATTTAGGGCAATATTAAATTTGTTTTACTTAATTCAATTTATAACATGGTCTCGTTGTTTTTTTTTTCGCTTAAAACCGAACAATGGTGAAGAGCATCACTGTTTTTGTTTTGATCAAACGTTTAGTTGTTGCTTATAATTCTCATTTTATAGTTTTTCTTAAATTGCATAAAAAAATGCTGCTAGTATTTTTCATGTTATAAATTTAATTTGTTAAAACTTTTATTTAATTTTAATACTAAAAACAAAAAAAAAAAAATAAATTTTAATTTAACCAACAAAACAGAAAAAATATTGCATTTATTTTAGAGGTTGTGTCACACTTAAAGTGTGATCATATTTCTATTCCATTTGGTCAGTGTTTATGTGGTTAGTAAATTTCCTACCAGGGAGGATTTAAACTAAAAAAACCGGCTGTGAAATTTCGTTTAAGCCAACACGTTTAATAAGTTTATGCCAAATAAATAAGGGTATTTCCCCGTATCTATTGTGTAATATTTTACGAAAATAATTATTTTTTTAATTTCATATTCATTTTGGTTAATGTCTTGTTTAGATCTAAGGAAATACTCTAAACACTGCTTCATTTAAATTTTTAGGAAATAAGTCCAGTTCACTGTTACTTCGTATAGATTTAATTTATCAAATTTTATTGTTTCTTGTTTAGTTTCTTGTTTGAGGTATTTTCTAAGGAAGTTCTTCATCATGTTTCATGTTTTCTTCTGTTATTAGTTTCTTATATACGCATGTGTGTGGCAGCAAGTGTAAGTAGTTGAACCACGTTAACTGTTGAATATTTTGTTTCTATTAATTTTATTTAAATGTTACTTGTTTTTTTTTAATAATGTTATGCTTTCCCTGTTGATATAGTTTTCACTGTATGTTCGAATGTATGTTTGTCTTGTATTCTTTCTTTTTTTTTTTTTTTGCTTTTGCTTTGAAAACTTACCCAGCGATAATTTTTCACCAGAATCTGGTGGCAGTGTAAAACCTAGTAGTGCCATTGAGGCAATCAGTACACAGGGCACAATTAAATTGAAAAAATAATACAATGTTTTGCGTCGTATCAAAATGGCGAATGTTATGTCAATATAAGGTTCTGGGCAGCAATTATAGTAGATTTCATTTCGTTTGCCAGGCACACCTACAGTTTTTTATCATTGTGTGTTTTTTTTTCGGTTTTCATTCAATTTCATTGTGTGTTTTCGTGAGATAGGGCGGGGGACGGGAAGTTGGTCATATTTTTGAATGGGTTGTTTTATTTTTTTGCCAATGTTGTTGGTTGGATACAAAAAGGAAGGAAAAGAAAAAGGATAAATATATTTTTTTTATTTGCAAAAAAAGACAATATTATTTTAATTTTAATATGTTGTTATAATATTTTAGTTAAGAAAATAGAAAAAACTAGAAAAGAGTTAGTATTTCAATCAAAATAAAGAAAGAGTAATAAGAATCAGATTTACAAGGCCAAGTAAAGGGTGTTTTTTTAAGCCCGATAGAACTTGAAATTGTAAAAAATAACACAAAAAATTAAATTGTAATCAAAATTTTTTTTTATTCGAAAGATCAATACGTGACATTAACATTTGAAAATGATTTCGGGCATATGGGCACCCCGGCTGTTCTTGACGAAGCGCATTCTGGACGTCCAATTTTATCGCAAAATTGTGTTCAGCGATGAGGCGCATTTTTGGCTTAACGGGTTTGTTAATAAGCAAAATTGCCGCATATGGAGCGAGACCAATCCACAAGAGACCCTACAGGTTCCATTACATCCAGAAAAATGCACCGTTTGGTGCGGTTTTCACGCTGGTGGCATCATCGGATCTTATTTCTTCAAAAATGAGGCCGGAGCTCGCGTTACGGTCAATGGAGATCGTTACCGCACCATGATCAATGATTTTTTGTTTGAAAATATGGATGACATTGATCCGGAGGAGATGTGGTTTCAACAGGATGGCGCTACGTGCCATACGGCGAACGCAACCATCGAATTATTGAAATCAAAATTTGGCGATAAGTTGATTTCGAGAAATGGACCTGTCAATTGGCCTCCAAGGTCGTGCGATTTGACACCTCTCGATTATTTCCTGTGGGGCTACGTGAAGTCACTGGTTTATGCTGATAAACCAGCAACAATTGACGCCTTGGAGGCCACCATTGTTCGTGTTATTCGTGACATACGGCCAGCAGTGCTCGAAAAAGTGGCCCAAAATTGGACGTCCAGAATGCGCTTCGTCAAGAACAGCCGCGGTGCCCATATGCCCGAAATCATTTTCAAATGTTAATGTCACGTATTGATCTTTCGAATAAAAAAAAAATTTTGATTACAATTTAATTTTTTGTGTTATTTTTTACAATTTCAAGTTCTATCGGGCTTAAAAAAACACCCTTTATGTATAGCAACATGTGTTGAGAGAAAAATTAAGGGACACATGTTGCTTATCGTGTTGCAAATAAACGTTTGCTGTTAAATTAGACTTAACTTGAAATATCAATAATATTTAAATGAAATATATAAATTTAAATATAAAAAAGTGCTTTCATGTCGTATTGTCACAATTTCGTAAAATATAAAGATAATTTATAAAATATTGTTTTATTTAAAGTAAGTTTTTTTAATCATTTAAAATTTTTTTAATTTGCGACAATATAACTTGATAGCACACTTTGTTGCTTAAAAATTGGCAATAAGCTGATTTATATTTGGTTCTTAGAAGATATTTTAATTCTACATCTTATACAAATATTTAGTTTTTCGTTATCATCAATAAATAATGTCATTTAAAACCTTTATATGTTAAAAATGTGTAAGAAATACTTATTAAATAATGTTACCCATATAGTACTCCGTTTACGACGTGAAAAAACTAATAAATTGTTTCTGTCAACATTCAAGCAATATTTTATTTTATATAAAATAATATCAAATATAGTTATTTCGTAGGAAATTCAAAAAATTATTTTTCTATGTCAAATTCTTCGTGTTAAACCACTTATATTGCTTAACATATTTCACAAATTGAAACAGAGTACAGTGGAGTCTCTCTTGAGTAAACACGGAAGAAACTACTGAAATATGTTCGTACAAG
Organism: Phyto melanocephala; assembly: GCA_941918925.1. Classification (NCBI taxonomy): domain Eukaryota; kingdom Metazoa; phylum Arthropoda; class Insecta; order Diptera; family Rhinophoridae; genus Phyto; species Phyto melanocephala. The sequence goes on along the minus strand of OW799234.1, from coordinate 61,957,069 downwards.
AGGATTGTACGGCCAAGAGAATACGATATTCTCTTAGAAGACGTTGCCGGACCGGGATGTCCGCTTAAGAGAAGTGCCCGTAATAGGTGATTTTACTGTACTAGGCTGTATTCCAAATAGTTATTTTTAATTCGATGTTTGAATGTGTTTTAGGAAACATTATCATTTTTTTTAAGCTAAATGTCTGTTCGAAATTTTAGTATTGAGGAATGGTTCTATGTTTTTAAAAATTTTTTTCGAAAATCTTTAAATATTTTTATTAAAATATTTTTGGCTTCCTTTTGCGATTCCTAAAGATATATTCGCCAGCTGTTTATGTTCATTATACGAGTAGAGGAAAAAATCATGAACGATAATTTAAATACGTTTACGTCAACATGTTGCCAGCAACATTTTCTTTGTAATTACTGTTGTTTTTCTACATAGTTTGGACGTATAAATAACAGCATTTCATATGTTGCTTTCAATAAAGGTTGCCTATAAGGAAATTTATATGTTAATACTTGCTGACATATTTTTGCTTTAGTTTTTGTTTATTTGCATTTTCATACTTGGCCTTGCAATGTATAATACACCCAGTTCATTAACACGTCTAAAATTAACACAAAAATACACAACATACCCAACAGATCCCATTCACCGTTGGTAATAAAGCTCGAAATATCACCGCCAGCCTCATCTTGCAGTTGTAAATCCAGCTAAAATAGAAATAAAAGAGAACATATATTAAAACAAGAATGTCAATATTTATTTAAACTTTTGCTCAACTAACTTATTTAAACTATTTTGCTCATTTTCTCTAATTATTTATTTAACATATTTGCTCTTGGAAGATATCGAATTATGTAAAAGGAACAAGTTTTCTTTGCTGTTCATTATTGTGCAAGTATTTACATGTTTATTTTAATTAGTTAATTTTATTTCATTCAAAGACACTTCTTCTGGTGGTAGTCAGAGTAGTAGTTGTAGTCATATTACGTTGCATGACAACTTCTAATGTGACGGAATTTATTTTTTTTCCTTTTCTTTGTTTTGCCTTTCTTTTGTGTGTTTTTTTAACATGTATAATATAAATTAATTAAAATTAATAAATCGTAAGTTAGAAGAACAAAATGTGTGAGTGAGAGAAAAAAGAAGCTTACACACATTTTTCGTTGTCAAGGAATTATAAATATTGTTTAATTTTTCTCGTTGAGACAATGAGTTATTGTTACAAGGGATTATGACTTTTATAACATGACAAGTATTGTTATTCTTAGGGTTTAGTTTGAATTAATTTATTGCAAATCAAATCAGCGGTGTAATGCTGCTGGGGTTTGTCGCCTTTGAGATTACGGTTACTACGGTTCCATAGAATTAAAATTTGACCCGATAAATCAAAAAAAAAAAAATTCCTTTTATTATTTTTTCTCTACAAAAGTTACTTACAAATGAGTATAAAAAAGTATTAAACAGTTTGGTAAAAAATATTTACATCTTAGCCTATAGTTTATGCTAAGATGGCGAATAGGTTGCTGAACTTAAGGTAAAATTTAAGTAATCTAAAGGAAAACACACTAGAATCTATTATCAGTACTGATAGAAGAGCTGTCTCTAAAAGCATAGCTCGGAGGCATGTGATCTTGATGAAATACCAACTGAATATTACTGTGTCTCTCGATATAAAGATGTTCCACGCAGCACGAAAGCTAACAATGCAGCTCAGCTCGCGTCTAATCAGAGTTCTATCTGATAATATTCATTTAGAAAATTTTTACCTATTGTTTTAAAATAATCTTCTGCAAAACAGTTCCGTTTTATTTTTTTCATATTTTAAAGTAAAATACTAACTTTTAAACCCTTCATCTGTGGTGCACAATGGTATATGTAGCTTTGTCATTATGTTTGTAATTGAAAGCTTATAAAGAGAGGAGTCGATTAAGCCCTGACCGTTTGCCCGTCTGTCCATCTGTTGGTTGAAATCAACTCTTAGAAGCAACCATATGTTCCCCAGATCTGTGTATGGTATTAATCTTTTGGAAATATCCGGGAATGAATTGCTATTGAAATTCAGCACAATCGCTTCATAACTTTCTGAGATATGAGCAAATAAACACGACTGCCTCTGTTTTTTCTCAAATTTTTATTACCAAAATAAAAATTTTTCAGCCATAGGAGAATTTTATATTTGTAGATATAATATACATCTAGAGATATTCGTAAAAAATTTTGGATAAAGCGGACTCTAATCGGTAAAGTTGTAGGCAAAAACAAGTAAGAGCGCTATATTCTGCCGTGCCGAATCTTATATACCCTTCACAACGTGTAGTCATGCAATAACAGTAGTTTGTATCACCATTCCATATGATATACGTACATACATATAAAAAACATACATATAAAAAAACATCCCATTGTAAAATTATAAATTTACTTATGTATGTTAAAAAAAAAATAAAAAAAAAATTAAAACAAGTAAAAGCGCTATATTCGGCCGTGCCGAATCTTATATACCCTTCACAACGTGTAGTCATGCAATAACAGTAAATTCACGTATGTATGTTAAAAAAAACAAAAAAAAAATAAAAAATAAAAAAAAAATTTAAAAAAAAAAAATTTAAAAAAAAAATTAAAAAAAAAAAAATTATTATATACATATATAATATATATAAAACAAAAAAAAAATAAAAAAAAAATTAAAAAAAAAAAAATAAAAAAAAATAATAATAAAAATATATATAATATATTAAATAAAAAATAAAAAAAAAATAAAAAAAAAATTAAAAAAAAAATTTTAAAAAAATTTAAAAAAAAATTTTTTTGCCTCAGCTGGGATTCGATGCCACGTTTTCTCTAACCAGTATACACGTTTGTATGTATGTATGTTGTTGTTGTAATGTTGTTTTTATGAAAAGAAAATCGAGGTGGTCGTGGGTTTTTGCTCATATCTCAGTTGTTTATGTACCGATGTTTCTGATTTTCAATACCGATCTACTCCCGAATATTTCTGATATTTTAATACCTTACCCGGGTCCAACCTATGTCGGGGGGCTTCAAAAAGTTGATTTCAACATACACACGGACAGACGGTCAGACGGACAGACGGACAGACGGACAGACGGTCAGGGCTTAATCGACTCCTCTATTCATAAGCTTTCAGAAAATATATACTTTATGGGGTCGGAAATGAAAATTGTAGAAATTTCACACGGAATGACAAACCTATATATACCCTTTTTCACTGTGTGAAGGGTATAAAAAAAAATAAAAAAAAAATTAAAAAAAAAAAATTTAAAAAATAATTAAAATATATATAATAAATATAAAACAAAAAAAAAAATAAAAAAAAAATATTAAAAAAAAAAATAATAAAAGTATAAACAATATATTAAATAAAAAAAAAATAAAAAAAAAATTAAAAAAAAAATATAAAAAAAAAATTAAAAAAAAATTTTCTGGCTCAGCTGGGATTTGATGCCATGCTTACTCTAAGCACTATACATGTTTGTATGTATGTATGTTGTTGTTGTAATGTTGTTTTTGTGAAAAAAAAATCGAGGTGGTCGTGGGTTTTTGCTCATATCTCAGTTGTTTATGTACCGATGTTTCTGATTTTCAATACCGATCTACTCCCGAATATTTCTGATATTTTAATATCTCACCCGAGTCCAAGCGATCGGGGGCTTCAAAAAGTTGATTTCAACATACACACGGACAGACGGTCAGACTGACAGAGCTTAATCGACTCCCCTATTCATAAGCTTTCAGAAAATTTATACTTTATGGGGTCGGAAATCAAAATTGTAGAAATTTCACACGGAATGACAAACCTATACTTATATACCCTTTTTCACTGTGTGAAGGGTATAAAAAACATTGTTTAACTAATACCAACTTGTTTAAAAAAACATGTGACATATAATGCAACTGCATAATTGCAAAAACTGTCTTACCGACATCTTAAGCTAAATGCAAACATTGAAAAAACTTGTGGTAATGACGTGCAAAAACGAATACCGGAAAAACAGATGTTGGTAAATTTCGTACTAACTCAATGATATGTGTGTATATGAAATAATAAGAAAAAATGGCGTATAACATGAAATATAGGTTAAGCTACGATGTGGGATTATACCTATGTACATGATGGTGAAGGGTATTATCAGATTCGGCACGGCCGAATATAGCACTCTAAGTTGTTTTTATTGTTTTTCTAATCACTAGATAGTGATAGGTTGTAAATGTTCCCAAAGCGAATAACACAGACCGGCGGTTTAGTGACTAATCGATGTGCTAGTGACTTTGGACAACTTTTAACGTCTCTGGATGCTGATGCCTTTCAATATAAAAAGTGTCTCAGTAAAACTAAATTTTTTTAATCTAGTGTATTTTTTTTTGTGCAAGTGGCAACTCTGAAATTAAGCAGCTGTCACATAAAGGGTCGCCATCTAACGAATATGGTTGAACAACGCTGGGAAATATTGCGACATTACTTTGGCCGATTTTGCCAAAAAAATCATCTTTTCAGATGAAGCTCATTTTGATCAAGCAACATTGTCGCATTTGGGGCACAGAAAACCCGCACGCATACATTGAAAAGCCGATACACCCAACACGAGTCACTGTTTGGTGTGGATTTTGGTCCAGAGGCATAGTTGGGCCATTTTTCTCGAAAATGAGCAAGGAGTGTCCGTAGGCAATGGCGATCGTTATCGGGCCATGTTGAACGAATTTTTGTTCACAAAAATTGAAGGGGAAGATATTGGCAACATTTGGCTTCATCAGGATGGCGCTACGTGCCACACAGCCGAAGCTACACTTTTTATAGCATTTTCAAAAAAAAAGAAGTTATTTGGCGGACCTTTTATTTATGTTTTGATTTTTAAAAATTGAGTGCTTTACGAAGGAACAACTTTGGAAAGCTATGCTGAGACCGCTCGCAAATTTTTAAAAAATTTTTAGCTTAGAAAGTGCATTAATATATCAACCATTCGAAGGTTGACAAACTATATCTGTTATGAACCGTAACACTCCTATGCATCAACGCTGTTGTAAAAGAGAGGGTTTCTTACCCTACGTTGCCACAGGCAAGTATTTACTTGCAAGTAGTGTATACGTATTACTAACGAAAATCAGGAGAAATTTCAAAACAAACACAAAAATTTTTTGAGTGGCTACACAGCACAGTGCAAGTTCATTTTTAAAATGTCGTCAACAAATAAACTTCAAGCAAATTTAAAACAAATGGCGCTGCTTCAATTGGTAATTAAGTGTTGTCAATAGCAACTATTGAACGTTACCTTTAGACATGTAACTTTTTAATATAATTTTTTTTATTAAATTTTGATATTTATATTAAAACTTACATTTTAAATGAATATTTATATTTTTTCTTAATATTCTTCATATACATATATACATATTTATTAAAAAAATTAGCTGAATTATTTACCACAATTGTATGATATATTATTGAGTTAACAAAAAACTCAGTATTAGACAACACTGTTTTTCGGCTTGTCACTTTACTTGCCGTAACCGTAAAAATTTTACTTGCTTAAAAATTTCTTCGCAAGCTGAGTCGCAGGTTGCCAAAGTGTAGTTGTGTTAGTAAAAAAGTGTTAGTGTATTGGTTTTTTTTTCACTTGCGCTTGCATGTGGCAACGGTAGGTTAAGAGCCAAAATCATCAATTCGGCATCTTTCTTAACAACTGTTCAGGTTTTTTAACACTTTTTTTTAAATTAGTCTTCAGAATTGTTAAAAAAACTTATATTGTTTTTCTGGCGTAGCCACATATTGACGAGTAAAAAAGAGTCGGTTATTTGGCTTCTTTCGTGCAACTTTCTCAAAAAGGTATTTTTTCGAAGAAATCTTTTTATAAAATGATGTTTATTCTCTTCTATCATTGGAAGATATCTTTTCTGATCGGGAATAACGTTGTTTGTTTCTAACCTATCTTTTTCCAGTAAATCTATATCACTGGAGAATAGCTTCTCTGATCGGGGTTCACGTTGTTTGTTTCTAACTTTTTTCAGTAAATCTAGACATAATATCATGTATCGTTGACTGGTTCTTTTACGTCAATTTCAATATTCTACAAAGTATACTAATAAACTTTAGAGAATGATTGATAAAGCCTAGTACTCTGTTTCAACTTGTACAATTAGTTGATCAACTTTTGTTATTTGACACGAAGAATTTGACACAAAAATTATTTTTTAAATTGAGAAAAAAAATATGGATCAGCTTTGTTTTAAATTTTCTACGAAGTTACTATTATTCACATTATTTCCTACGACAGAAATATTTTATATGTTTTTTACGGTATAAACAGTGTACTGATTAGGCAACATTGTTATATAAGTATTTCTTACGAATTCGTATACATTTTGCTGAGAGTGTTAAAGTATATAGACGTTTGCCATTCAGTGTGAAATTTCCACAACATTCGTTCGCGACTCCATTAAGTATATATTTTTGGAAAGCTTATGACTAAGAAAGTCGATTGAGCAATGTCCGTCCACGTGTGTATATGTTGAAATCAGGTTTTTAAGGCTTCCCGACATCGTTCAGACTCGTGTGTGGTATCAAATATCAAAATAATTTGGGAGCAGATCGGTATTCAAAATTAGAAAAATAGGTCCATAAACAACTAAGATGTGGATGGATGTGCTGTGAAAAAACTAAGACAACCTCGTTTTTTTCACAGCACATCGATATAAACTTGATAAACTTTTTGTTCTTTTTTTTTTAATTATTGGTACATAAACACATAAACTTATTTTACAATCTAACAATGGAATGTTTTGAAGCTAATAAAGAATAATAAAACTTGTATACGAGTATTATTTTAATGAAAAGAAAATTGTGTAAAAATGAAACCACCATAATAGTGGTATCAAATGAATGGGCTGGACGAGTAGAACACTATCAAGTGTATACAAATTCAAATCAAATATGGCGTCAAAAATAATAAATCTGAAATCCAAGCTGAGTTAGCTGTGGTTATGTTAAATATGCACAAGTTGGTGAAGGGCATTACCAGATTCGGTGTGGCCGAATAAAGCATTCTTATATGTTTTATTTTATCAAAAGTTCGCATAAAATATTGAGCAGAATACCAGGCTTAAGATAATAAAGACTAAAAAATTTTAAAACAAATATAATGCAATAATAACAGTATATTTACCGCATAAAACATTGATTGCTCGACTTTCGATTTAATTCTTAATAGTGTCCTTATCTTAGTTAAGACTTCGTGAGTATTTTAAAATGGAATATGGAATATATATATATATGTATATGTATATTTTTGGTTTTAAATAAAATGATAACTGTGATAAGAGACAAAAACACGAGATGTATTTTCCTTCATAGAACCATAGATTATGTGTCTGCCCGTTTTTTAATCTCAGCGACTGTACATATGAATACAATTTAGTGGAACTGAGTTGTTATTAGTGGACATATTTGGTCAAATATAAATAAGATTTTTCTAACTTTTTTTTAAATATTCATTTGTCCATACTTATTGTTGTTTGCACAAACGATTATGCGATTCAATTAGACTTTTTGACGACACTCGACAACTGCTACATTTAAGTAGGATTCACAAAAAGTGTCTTAATAAATTCACCACTAACATTACCCCCATTGCCAATCGAATGGTTCAGTTCCTACAATCGAACTTTTCATTTGTATGTATAAAATTTCTATAGCAAGAATCATAATTTATTAGTGCTGACTTCATATTTATATTCCGAAACGAAATTCTGCAGATATAACTGTAAAATTCTACTATCAAAACTAAACTATGCGATTGGCAATAATTGCGGTACACACAACCGATACTGTTTTCTCTGTGCATGTAGTCGCGCCATAGCCGAGACTAAAAGAAGTGGTTTTTTAGTTGGGTATAAAGTTTAACTTTTAGTCGATAAAATAAACAACAACAAAATTATTGTCATTTCGATAACATAAACAACTGTCGTTAAAACATATTGCTGAGTACCGAAATCAATCGATTTTCTTTAAAACAAGTTTGCGAATCGCACTACTGAGCCGTTTTTTTTAAACTTACAGTAGGTTTACATAATGAATTTTATGACGTCTAATTTTGGACGTCATTTTTTGTTTCGTAGCAAGCGGTGTAGAGAAGAAAGGGGGGTAGAAAAATAGACATGGTTTCTGCTTTCATGGTTTTGACACTTCGTTTAACACTTTTTTTGTTCTTTCTGTTACGTTTTATTTTTGTATTCTCATCAACTGGATTGTGCTTTTTGACTGATAAAAAAAAATATTAAACAGTAATAAGTGTTTTCGACATTCAAAATAAAGAAAATCAAAAATATTAAATATATTAATTTAATAGTCTACAATACAAATTAGAAATTAGACGTCCAAAAAAAACCATCGTATAAATTTGAGTAGTTTTTGGTAACAACTTCAAAAGGGAATTAAGAAAATTGGACGTCATAAAATTCATCATGTAAATTGGGTGTTATGACCCTAAATAGCTCGAGTAGTCGATGGTCATAGGTAGATAAGCCTTTACTCAAACAATTGTAACTTTACAGGAGAAAGAAACTGTGTTAGCACAATATAACTTCTTTTGAAAAATTGCTTGTAAAACTCTTATTTTAGATACCATTGCATTAACACTTTCTGTTTCGTAAAATATACGAGTGCCTTTCTACTTGTGACCATCGATATATGTACAGCATTGAAGTGTTTGAGAGAAAACCAAATTCATTTAATTTTATATCTGTAAAATTAAACAGGATAATGAATCAAATCCTTCACCGAAAAATTTTCTCTTAATCACTCAACCTTCCCGTGCATTTCATTTGTCATTTTCGCTGTATACCCTAACATTTACTTAATTAAATTCTTCTAATAATACGGAAAGAAATTCAACGTGTGCAACGGATTATATAAAGAAACTTTTGCAGTTTTGATATTCCCATTGTTAGGAAAATATTATTTAAATAAACGGCAACAAAAAAAAAAATTCAAATAATGAATTAAAAATATAAAAAGTTATTATTGTGTTACAAAGTTCTTTAAAAAGTCTATAAATATAAACAAAAGGCCAAAAATGAAAACAGATTTCGGTACCATAAGAATGCCTGTGTGGAAATGTGAATAAATATGTAAGTGTTTGCTCACGCATTGTAATCCACATACATATTTAGTTTTTGTATGTGTGTGTGTGTTTATTCAAAATATAAAATAATAAAAGACTTTTAATATTGGATTACAAGGTGTGTGAAAGCATTTTTTTAATATTATTTCCATCTAAAGTATTTTCAGACTTATAAAGTATTTTGCAGCTTATTGTTAATGTAATAGACATGAAATATGTTACACGGAATACTCTGGAAACGGTTGTGAAAATAAATGTTTATATAATTTTGATATTTTTTCTACAACCGCTACTTTTGGCTGTGCCGAAATTTGTGTATCCTTCACACAATTTGTACCATCATGTACATACGTATATTCATACAAACGGAATACATATATACATACAAACAAAGGATATACAAATAGAAATACTAGTGGTTTTTATTTCTTTTCAACACTAAGAATCTTAAGACCATAACTGATAATTGTATGGTGCAACGTATTTAGGAAATCCATAATCTGTACCTTTATTATACCCTTCACACAGTGAGAAAGGGTATATATAGGTTTGTCATTCCGTGTGAAATTTCTACAATTTTCATTTCCGACCCCATAAAGTATATATTTTCTGAAAGCTTATGAATAGGGGAGTCGATTAGGCTCTGTCAGTCTGTCCGTCTGTCCGTGTGTATGTTGAAATCAACTTTTTGAAGACCCCCGACATCGCTCGGACCCGGGTGAGGTATTAAAATATCAGAAATATTCGGGAGTAGAACGGTATTGAAAATCAGAAACATTGGTACATAAACAACTGAGATATGAGCAAAAACCCACGACCACCTCGATTTTTTTTCACAAAAACAACATTACAACAACAACATACATACATACAAACGTGTATACTGGTTAGACAAAACGTGGCATCGAATCCCAGCTGAGCCAAAAAAAAAATTTTTTTTAATTTTTTTAAAATTTTTTTTTTATATTTTTATATCCTTCACCTGTGGTGCACAAGGGTATATATAGCTTTGTCATTCCGTTTGTAATTTCTACAATTTTCATTTCCGACCCCATAAAGTATATATTTTCTGAAAGCTTATGAATAGAGGAGTCGATTAAGCCCTGACCGTCTGTCCGTCTATCCGTCTGTCCGTCTGCCCGTCTGTCTGTGTGTTGGTTGAAATCAACTTTTAGAAGCAACTATATGTTCCCCAGATCTGTGTATGGTATCAATCTCTTGGAAATATCCAGGAATGAATCGCTATTGAAATTCAGCACAATCGCCCCATAACTTTCTGAGATATGAGCAAAAAACCACGACCACCTCGTTTTTTTTCACAATTACAACAACAACATACATACATAGAACATGTAAAAAACATACCAAACAAAAAAAATTACAAAAAAAAAATATTAAAAATAAGAAAAAAATAATAAAAAAAAACTACAAAAAAAAATTTAAAAAAAAATTTAAAAAAAAATTTAAAAAAAAATTTAAAAAAATTTTTCTAAAAAATTTTTTTAAAAAAATTTAAAAAAAATATAAAAAAAATAATAAAATATAAATACTATATTAAATAAAATAAAATAAAATTTTTTTGGCTCAGCTGGGATTCGATGCCACATTTATTCTAACGTGTACGTATGCACGTATTTTATATGGGATGAATGGTGATACAAACAATTGTTATTGCATGACTACACGTTGTGAAGGGTATATAAGATTCGGCACGGCCGAATATAGCACTGTTACTTGTTTTTATACTTTTCTAAAGAAATTTTTTTTCACCGGTATCTTAATTGGTAATTGACCCTTGAACCAAGATTTTCTGTAATTGTTGACAAATAAACATATACAGTCGAACTTCTCTATAACGTAGCAGTTGGAGACCGTCAAATTTCTACGTTATAGAGAAAATTCGTTATAGAGAAACTGCAGAAAATTTTGGCTAATTTTCTTTTATGTAGAAAATATATTTATTAAGACACAAAAAAAATAGTTTTTACATGAACACATTAATTTTTTATTATTACATACATATCAAGGCATATTAATTCATCAGGTAATTGCAGTTCGAAAAGAATTTTTTTGTTTATATTTTTTATATATGAAGTTTGACATTCGAAATTAATGAGAGAGAAGAGAAATTTGTTTTTTATCTATAGACTTTGACAGCTGAAATTTAAAAAAAGCGAAGAAAAAATAATCAGCTGACGAAACAAGACTACCTGATGAATAAATGTGCCTTGATACATATGTAGAAAAAAAATTATATTTGGAGAACATTTTTTTTTAACATGAACACATTTAAATTTTTTTCTTTAAATGTAGAAAAAAAGATATGTAAGCAAGTTTTTATATGGTGTTAAAGAAAGATGTAATTTTCATTTATTTTCGATGTTTCCACTTTTCTTCGTCAACAAAGTCTTTACAACGATTAAGAAGAGAAAAAATATCCCCAGGTACATTGTTTCGAGATTCCAAAAAGGTTCGTATCGTGTTAAAAGACGAGTTTTCGACGAGTGAAGGCAATATTTTGTTCTATGTCAGATTCTTCATCGTCTGATTCTGAACGAACATTGACTTCATAGTAACTGAATAAAATGCTTTGTAGAATATCTTTATCGGAACGACACTCCATGGTGATTGTTTTGCAATCAACATTTACATAATCTTCAACCTCTACACCTTCAATATTATTGCTGTTTGCATATTCCAACCATAACTATGACAGATGGGAATTATTTTCATCTACTTTATCTGCAGTTTCTGTAGAATTTATCGGAAACCCAGCTTTATTAAAACAGTTACGAATTGTTCAACTTTTGACATCTGAATTCCATGCTCTGCGTACGTAGGTGTGTAAACTTATGCCACTGTTTTCTTTTTTATGTGACAGTCGTAGCAAGCGTTGAAAATGTAACGTCTTTTACAGTTATATTTTCTGTGACTTAATTGATACAAAAAATCGATTGTTAAAATTCGCAATAGAGAGATTATTTAGTGTGAAAAATTCTATTTAGGTCTTAAAAAATTGTATGTTACAGAGAGAACTTCGCTATAGGGAAGTTCGTTATAGGGGAGATCAAAATGTATGAAAATTCTTACAAAAATGTTGTGTTCACGAATTTTATTCGTTATAGAGAAGTTTTCTTTATAGAGAAGTTCGCTATAGAGAAGTTCGACTGTATCTTATATAAATATATGTAACAAACGTTGCAGGAGGTTCCATAGGAGCTGCAAAATTTAATTTTGTTTAGGTAAAAACAAAGGAAATAGTGTTATCTTGCTCATATCTCAGGTCGTTATGTGCCCACATAACTCATTTTCAATCAAAACATTTTCGAAAGTATATCTAAATATTCAATTGACGCCATAAAGGAGTCTAAAGTATATGCATAGTCTTTAATAAGTTGAATTCAATACACACACGAACAGATGGACAGACGGACTTTAGAAAATCAATTCCTCTATCCATTATGTTTCAGAATTTATCTATATAGGGTCTCAAATGAATATTGAAGAAATTACAAAAGGAATGACAAACTTATATTCGTATATACTAGACGTCTGTATGTCTGTTCTAGAAAGCCATTCAAGAACATTCGTTTGTACGTGACTTTGAACCACCGACATGCGTTCGTAGAGTGCGTGTCGAAGAGAATATTACTGCCGTAGCGACCAGTGTTAATGAGGATAGTGAAATGTTAGGTCGTCGCCGTTCTCAGTTACTGGGCATGTGTTATTCAACCACGTGAAAAATGTTACATGTCAATTTGCATTTGAAAGCCTATAAAATTCAACTCGTACAAGAATTAAAGTCGAATGACCTACCAAAACGTCGAATTTTCGGTGAACGGCCCTTAAAACAGCTCGATGGAAATACACTGTTTTATCTAGAAATTGTGTTCAGCGATGAGGCTCATTTCTTGCAAAATGTATACGTAAACAAGCAAAACTGTCGCATCTGGAGTGGAAAACAGCCACATGTCTTACAACTGTTACCGATGCATACCGAAAAAACGACAGTTTGGTATGGTTTATTTGCTGGTGGCAACATCTGTCCATTTTTCTTCAAAGAATACCGCATAAAAAACGTTACCGTCAATGACGAATAATATCGAGCCACGATACGCGACTTTTTTTTTGCCTCAATTGGCTAAGTTGGACATGGTTGATATGTGGTTTCAACAAGACGGTGCCATATTCGACACAGCTCGTAAAACAATGGACTTATTGAAGAATAAATTTGGTGAGAAGTTTATCTCTTGAAATGGCCCTGTTAGTTGGCCACCAAGATCATGTGATTTGACGCCTCTTGACTATTTCTTGTGGGGCTATGTGAAGTCGCTGGTCTATGTGGACATGACACGTATTATTCATGGAATACAGGCCGAAATTCTCGAAAAAGTCGTGAAAAATTGGACCTTACGAATGGACCATTTGAACCGGATCCGCGACCAACATTTGCAAGGAGTTATTTTTAAAAAGTAAATGGCAAATACCAATTTTCTCGAATCCAATAATAATTTTGAATATATGATGCAAATTTGAGTGCTTTGATTAGATTTTTAAAAAAACTACGCATAAAAAATCATGCTTTATAACTGCTATCAAACATTGCTATGTTTTGGCATTATCAAATGAATTTTATACACATTGAAAAAATGTGTGGTTTTTGTATAATTAAGTATTAGACATATTTTTTTTTTAATTTCGTGTTTTTACTTGTTTAATTCTGTTTAACTCTTATTGTCCTTTTAATATTTAAATGAATAGTGTTTTTGTTGTGTATATAAAATGCAGATGTATATACCCTTTTATACTCTAGTATGAAGAGTATAAAAAATAAATTTTATTATGGTGTTATAAAATTGTTTGCTTAGAAAACTTAAAAGCTTTTAGTTTTTTTTGTTAATAACTTAATGTTTATTTTTTTTTGCTACTCCGTCTAACGAGTTATCAATGTATCCTTTTAGGTCTACGTGTTTTTCATCCAACCATTACATATCAAAGTCTGGCTAAAGTGTTGTCTTCTTAGACAGTTTGTCAAATTATGTTAATACATGTACGTTAACATGTAAGTGTGTCTCAGGGAAAAGTGTACAAACGATGCGTATGTAAAGTAAAGAAATTTTTTTTGATAATTTTCAAGGACTTGGGAAATAAAATGTGTCATTTCAATAACCCCATCAGTAATCAAATGAATAAAAAGACCAGTAGTTAACATTAGAACTGAAGTTTTAGTAAAATATTAAAAGAAAAGTTAAAATTGGGAATAAAAAAAAATATTTATAAACAATGATTTTGCTAAGTCCTTTCATATGTATTAGAAGCAGTTTACACTTGTGAAAATATAAGTTTTAAAACAAAATACTTTGAAACTTAGTTTGTTAATAATTTTGCTGGGTTGTTTGTTCATAATTTGTTTGTTTCTGATTAAAGGCGGCATAAGGGTTAAGTGCTTGTAATTGATTATTTAAGTACATTTGGGGGTTAAATTTGACAAGAGTTTAATTTGACATGACTTTATGTATGTAATAATATGTATGTATATAAATATAAGTTCATAAAGATTATAAACTAATAAAATGTAAATGTAAGAATATGTATGTATAACTCTTAATTTTAAGTTTTAATAATAAAGCCTAAAAGTAGGCAATACAAAATAAAAAATGTGTACAATTGTTAGTTGACTTTACATAGTTAAAAATCTTTTGTATTATTGCAATTAATATTTTTTTTAAACAAAAATTCTAAATATTTTTTGAAACATATTAGATATAATTAAATAAATGAACTAAAAATTGTTTTCATTAACCTTTCTCTTTTCAGTACTACTTTATTATTTTATTAAAAAATCACATTTTTATGTTTAATTATATGCACTTACAGTTTTTTATTATGCAAATTCATATACAAGCGTGTTTTATCTAGTTTATTTTTAATGCTTTTGTTAAATATTCTCTTAAAAGTTTAAGAGTAGCCTAAAATTATGCTTTTACTTTTAGATGTTTTGATGTTTTGTTTTGTGACCTAGAAAAATACCGTACATTTTGTTTTTAGCAAAACGTATATATACTAAGTAGTGTATTTTTTACGTTAAAATATTTATCAAATAGCTGTAGTATTTTTATTTTTATGGTTGCTTTTTATACCCTTCACAGTGATTGTAAGGGTATATATATGTAGGTGTGTCATTTTTATTTCCGAACCCATAAAGTATATATTTTTCTGAAAGCTTATAAATGGGGGAGTCAACTAAGCAGTGTCATTATGTCAGTCTGTCCGTGTGTATGTTAAAATCAACTTTATAAAGCCCACAGACATTTTCAAGACCCATGTAAGGTACCAAAGATCAGAAATATTTGGGAGCAGATCGGTACTGAAAATCAGAAAAATCGCTCTATAAACAACTTAGAGAAAAAAACCTGCCCACATCGTCTTTTAAAACCAATACAAACTGAAAGAACGTAGGTTTGAATCCCAGTTTTTAAGCGGATAAAGTCATTTTAAAAATAATGAAACATACATATGTATGTGTATGTATGTACGTATCTTATATTAATGAGATGAATGGTGATATAATTGTTATTGTATGACTACACGTTGGGAAGGGTATATAAGATTCCGCACGGCCGAATATAGCACTCTTACTTGCTTGCGCTGGTTCTCAATAAGTGATACTAAACAAAATTTTTTAAAAATTTTTAGGCAATAAAGAAATTTAAAAAAAATCTATATTTTAAATAAAACTTTATAGCAATATTATGTAGTAAGCATGGTGTAATTACATTAGGTGATAGCGTAAAGGAGAACAATTTTTGTCTCTCTTTTTTTATGTATGGAGTTTGACAATTTCCGGAGTTCAAATAATTTTTTTAATATATAGTTTGACATACTCCAGAGCCAGTGTTGCCGTTTTCACTGCGATCGCAGTTTTTCACTGCGAGTTGCCCGTCGTCACTGCGTAACTGCGTTTTCTTTAATATCACTGCGTTTTTCAGTTTTTGGTAGTTTTCCTCTTTTTTTGATCAACAACGCCTTAACATGATTTACCTCAAAGACATGTTTTGGAAAAACAAGGCGAAAGAATTATCAATCCTAATTGTGAAAAAGAAGCAGCTTGTACTAGTACAGAGGGAATTGAAATTTTAGATGACAACGAGCCGTCATCATCCTCTTCTAATCAAGCTAATTCAAAGAAAACACCATTTCGACAACTATTCCTACCATCTTGGAAAGAAAAATATAATTGGATGGATTGCAAAGACAAAAAAGCTTTCTGTAAGTTATGCTGCAAATACTTGGAAAATAATTACACACATTTTGAACGTCATTCAAATACGAGGGTCATCATACATGATTGATAAATGAGTTATTTTTTTTTATTAAAATATATAATATTATATATGTAACTTTTAGTTATAAAATGAATTGTTTTTGTTCTGATAAATAAAATTGAAAAACTAAAGTTAAAACAATGTATTGCACTGTTGTTGACAATCAAAAATAATATTTTTTTTCTATTTCAGTTGAGTAGTTGAGATAAAATTAACTAAAAAAATTAAAAAACAAGTAATTCTTAAAAAAGGGCAAAAAAGTGTTAAAACAGTGAAAAAAATTTCCTTTTTTTGTCCAAACGAAAAGGACATTTTTTTATTTCTCGTCACTGCGCTTCACTGCGTTTTTTCTGTCAATTTCACTGCGAAAAAAAGTTGGTCGGCGGCAACACTGTCCAGAGCACAACAAAATAATCAGCTGGGCTGGCACCGCCACCTTGTATAATTACACCATGGTAGTAAGTTTCTACTCAGTTGTTTGTTTTCCTTTACCACGTGTTTGTAATTTTTTTGTAATTTCTGGAATATTTATTACTGATCTTCTAAAGTATACGTATTGATGTGCATTTATGTATTTTAAATACTTACTGAAGTACTTGCTGTGTATTAAGTACTGGAATCAAAAGAAGTGTGTCTGTTTTTTATAAAACCCAAACTAAATGCTTATTGCTATGAGCATGTAATCATAAAATTTCAGTTTATTATAAAAGACACACTACCAGAAGTAATTTCAACCATTCATTTATTTTCGATAAATTTAAATATTTATATATATTTAAAATATGAAAAATAAATTTAAATGAATTCTTTTAAGAAAACCGTTTATGAAAACCATTTGAAAAGTTTTTAATTTTTAACAAAATTTAATACAATTTAATACACTGTTTAGCGATGTACTCTGTGGTCAGGAAATACTTTAATAAATAATTGCAACTAGTTAGAGAATCTCTGCTGTAAATACTCTACCATGTTTATAAAGTCATAAACTAAATAAAATTTTCCTGGAATTTTTCTTTATATTCTATTCTATGGTCGTACATATTTTGTTCTGGAGGCCACTGCAGATCATTTTTCTCTATTAATTTAAACAAAGAAATTTTTTACCTTCTGATTTTATACTACTTAGTTATAAATATACTTATGTATGTATGTATGTTCAACAGTGCACCATGGTGATTGTGT
Organism: Phyto melanocephala; assembly: GCA_941918925.1. NCBI lineage: Eukaryota > Metazoa > Arthropoda > Insecta > Diptera > Rhinophoridae > Phyto > Phyto melanocephala. The sequence continues at coordinate 61,939,437 of OW799234.1, read as the reverse complement.
AAATAACCTTGCTTGTGATGCATATAAGAATATTAAAAATACAAATTAAGATTTACAAGTAATGCGACTTAATTTAATTTATGTATAATAAAAATAAGCTTAACAAAGTTATAGAGTTAGTGTTAAGGTAAGATGAGAGTAAATAATATAATGTATATTCATATTTAATAGGTAAGTATGATATGCTTGATTTAAATAGATGATAATTACATCACACACTTAGACATTCCAATATAAGAGTGCTGATTATGAGACCGAATATGATGGTTTTGAAAGTACATTCCACTCGGCTGGTGTCAGAACAAAAACTTACTTTTTGATGTATATTCTTTAATTTTTACTAGAAATGTTAAACGAGGCTGATTTTGCGAAACCCAAGATTCGGGATTTAAAAATCTTAAGCCCGGCGGGCGTTGCTACTCCCCTTAATGAATAAAAATGCATTCTGAATTATAATTGAATATCAAGTGCGAGAATCTAAAAATTATAACTTTTTTTATGGGCGTGGTACTGCCCACTTTTCTTATCAGGAACCTGTATAGTCATGACAGCTCAATATGTGTGCAAAGTTTCAGAAAAATCTATCTAGTGCAAGTACTTTAAAACTATAACTTTTTTTATGGGCGTATCCCTTTCCACTTTTCTTATCACAAAATTATATAGTCATGACAGCTTAATATGTGTGCAAAGTTTCAGAAAAATCGGTCAAGTGCAAGTAGCTAAAAATGATAACTATTTTTTATGGGCGTGGCCCGCCCACTTTTTTCTACCCATAAACTTTGGTTTATGGTATACTTTTGGTTTTTTAATACTTTTGTGTTATAATGATATGAGATTTTCAATTTTTTTGTTTACTGATCTCACGGATACCATTGAAAGATTCATATGTTTCCATAAATCACATATTTTATTTGTTATTGTTTTAGTTCTATTACTTTTGTACTTTTGGGATTGAGCTCAGCCATTATATCTGCCAAATTTTATTTTTTTGGTAGGCATTTTACTAAAATGATTTAGTCCAAACTCAATGTTTTGGATTTAACGCGGCATTATTAAACTGTTTTTGAATATATTTAGTTAACTGGTTTTTCCAGATTGTGGAATTATATTCAACTGATTGGAAACTTTTCTTGAAAGACATTTTACATCGGCGTTATATAGATTTGTATCATTGTGCCAAATGGCTTCAGCTGTTACCTTTACTGGGTTAAAAATAACTATTATTTGTTTTAGTATAGCAAATTCATAATCTTTTTTTGTGGTAATTTTAAATTTATTAATGATATTATATTTCCAATTTTTAAAATCGTTTGAACATATCAAGTAATTTGATCCATCTTGTTTTGCAACCGATAATAAGTTTCAGTTCTTTTCCTTTTTTCTTCTGTAACATACTTTTGCAAGACCTCATTTTTTATTGACAACTTTCGAAACATTTTTAAAGCCTTTATGACGTTTTGAATAAGTTGTTTAATCTGAAATTTATCAGTGATATCGGTATTTGTTTGCGATGAATTCATGATTTTCTTCATTATCATTCATTATCTGCACAAAAACATCAATAATTGCCAGATGAATTCAATTGCTGCTTGGATGCAGAATTTTTTTTTTCTGATTTTCAGCACTGTAAAAGCTCCTTCTGTTATAAAGCTTACAATACAATAAAATCACTTAACCGTTTTTTTAATAGTTGAATGAAAATCAGTGCCAGAATAATAATACAAATATAATAAATTATTATATAAATAATCCATATTTAGAAAAAATCGAGATTTTTAAAATAAATCCCGGAATTCGGAACTTAAAAATCCCAAAAATCCTGGGCACCCTAATAATCACAAAAATAATTTAATTTCTTCATAAACAAAGAGAAATTTAAAAAATAAACTTGAGCCAGTAATTAAATGCAATGTAGTCTTTAGGTTTATAATATTATTAAATGTAAAGTTAAACATAATTATGTCTGGGATAAAATCTAAATTATATGATTTTAAGAATTATTTAAATACTTTAAGCATACGATTAGGTTTCTGGTAATAACTTTATTTTAATTTTAGTAATTAAATATTTAATGTATTGCAAAAATTTAACTTCAAATTAGTTCAGCTTCACAACCAGTAAAATATTAAAACATAGTGCCGACAACAAAAATATTGCAACATAAAATTATTTGTCTCCTCGCTCTATGATCATTGAAAAGTTGAAGAAAAATAAACGAAAATAAAAATGACAAAAATAATTACATGATTGTAATGTTTACAAATTGTTACAACAAATTTCAGCGACTACTATGGTGTGATTACAAGGGAACATGCTTCACAGCAGGCTTAAACACCAAGCGCTGTGGGTTAACATGAAAGTAATGATTTTTACATTTACGCAAGGCTGGGCAAAAAATATCATTAAAATAAAATCAAAATAAAATAATGAAACGAAGAAAGGACACAAAATTAGTGGAATATTTTGATATGCATGTAGGAAAAAAGTTGTATATTAATTAAAAGAGAAAGAAAAAAAATAAGTAAGTGCTACATCTGAAAATACCCTTCATCGTCATGTTCATAAGTATAATAGTCTCATTGTAACTTTATACGTCATTTTAATTTATAATTTCCGACGCCATATTTGATTTAAATGTTTACATGTTTAGCTGTATTCTGCTAGTCAAGCCCTGTCATTTCATACCCATATTGATAAAGTTTAAAAAAAAAATCGAAATTTTGTTTTGGACTTGAGTTTTTTGATTAGTTTACAGTATTCTACTGGTTAAACCCTTTCATTTGAAACCAATATTGTGGGGCTGAAGGAGACAGGTCAAGCTTTTTCACTTAATACGAATATTGAGTGGTTTGAAGGGAAAACATTTCTAAGTAAAAAATGTATAGTACGATATTTTGTAGTGGTGACATTCATGAGTTTTAAATTTTTATATTATATTTTGCTAGTGAAACCCTGTCATTTGAGAGAAAATATCAAAGGATTTTTATTTTAGTGCACATAAAGGATGGTTAAATATTAAGGGCCGATATTTATTTTGAATAAAACACAAATTATTTAGGAAATAATTGTCATTTCTATTTATAACGATAATATTGGTATAGTTAAATTATGCATGGAGCAAAATATCGGCCAAATGACCACCCCGACCTCGGCGCCACACCTCCATCCGATGGTCCAAATTTTTAATGATAATGTTGATGTTCAATTGTAGGGCACAGAAAACCCGCACGCATACATTGAAAAGCCGATACACCCAAAACGAGTCACTGTTTGGTGCGGATTTTGGTCCAGAGGCATAATTGAAGAGGACGATATTGGCAACATTTGGTTTCAACAGGACGGCGCTACGTGCCATACATCCGAAGCTACACTTTTTATAGCATTTAAAAAAAAAAAGTTATTTGGTGGACCCTTTAGTAACAAAGGTATCGATAAAATATCCTAGCACTGAAAAATGTGAATTTTGTGGTAAAAATATTAATCAAAGCAGAGGCAGTAATGTTTATTTGCTCATATTTCAGAAACTTATTAGGTGATTGTACTGGGTTTCAAAAGCAATTCCTTCTCAAATATTTCCAAAAGATTGTTCCTACATGCTGGTCTGTGCAACATGTGAGGACTTCTTAAAGTCGATTTCAACCAACACACAAACAGGCGGAGAGACGTACAGACTTCCCTGTTCATAGGATCTCAGAAATTTTTGTAAGGTCGAAAATGAATATTATTAAAATGACAAACGCAATGACAGAACTATATACACTCTTAGCATCACTGTTGAAGAGTAAAAAAAAGAACAAATTAAAATTTTTTTCTTCGAATTTGAAATTTTTATACAAAATTTTTGAAAATTTTTTTTATAAACAATTTAGAAATTTTTGAAATATCTCAGACCGATTTTTTTTAGTTTTTACATCCTGCTACTAATAATTTGAATGGAATAAGAGGCTATTTTTTTAAATTATTAGTGCCAGGCCCATTTTCCATAACACGTAAAAATGTATTATCACATATCTGATGAATTATAAGAGAGAGGGTCTTAAAAGGCTAGGAAAAATAGAAAAAATCTTTCATACAATGAATTTCTTAATTTTTGTAAAACCAAAGATTGACGAAACTTGACTGTCTGTAAAGTTTGTCTGAATCATTTTATCGGTTACCTATATACTTTGCCAAAAAAATAAATAATGTTTTGATAGAAGATACGAGGGTGTGACAACTCTCATTTAATATAAATATATATTTGATATATGTTGATATTCATATATGTATTTGTATAGCGAAGATACATAACATTTGAAATAGATACGAAACAAAGTTAAAAATCAAAAGCGGAATTGGGGGCGTGACACCTCCCATTTAACGTATATATTATGTGATACTCTTTGTTTATCTTAAAAATTATAACACTGATAATCCTAAAATTTTATCCGAGTCACTTTTCTGTCAGTGAAGTGGGCGTGGCATAACCACCACTTACAGCGTTAATATTTTTACTTAAATGTTTTTCACACATTCAATGATTTATTTACCGTGTACAATCACGGATGCAGCTGATGTGTTTGTAGTGTAGGCAAGTTTTTATTAAAATATATAAACGTTTGTCTTATAGGTGACAAAGCTATAAGGTTAGGTGAGGTTGAAAAAGAGGAGCACTAAAATCCCATATACATGGCAGGTATATACTAGGTTGATCGATTATTCGACATTTTTAAGAAATCGGTTTTCAAATAGTTTGAAATTTAGAATTAAAAAAAAAAACTAAAATTGAAAAAACCGGCTTCTGTGAGTAAAAAAACCGGTGTATTCGACATTCGAAAAATTAACTTTTGAAAAAAACCGCTAGCTGGAAGATTAAAAAACCGGGTTTTCCACCGGCTGTAAAACCGAGTCGGTCACCCTAGTATATACGTATGCCCAATTGGTAAGGTGTTTAAAGCTATTACTTATCGAAGAAACAAATTTGGGCAGGCGGTGCTTGTTAGGGCATACAATCTGGTGGTAAATACCCTCTTCTTTTCAGACCCTTGAATCAGCGTCTTACTATATAAAAACAATAAGATTTAGTGAAAAAGCAATGTAAATTTGTAAGTTACTAAAGATTTATTTTTAATTTTTTTTAATACTATCTTTAACTAATAGTTTTATTTTTCAAAAAACATTTAGAAATTTTTTTATAACAAAATTGTTTTATAGTAAACTTTGTAAAATATTTTTGTTTTAAATAAGGTATAAATTTTTCACTTTCTACAGCTTGTTTTAATAATTTTTTAACTTTTTAAACTTTTTTCTACTCGTTTTCCGCTACAAATTGCTGGGGATATATAGGAAGTTAACAGGAAGATCCTTGTTTTAGAAATTCCACTTTAAAATATTTATGTCTTTTCTATAAAATAAAGAATGATCAAGCGAATAAATCATTTTAAAGAAAATATGTAAATAATTCAAAATTATTTTATATATTAAACATATTTTATAAATATCTTTCTTTAAATATTAAGTAGATAGAAAATTTTTCCTTTTAATTTTTTCTAATTAATATTTTAAGTTTTTTTTAAAGAAAATATAAAATAATTTTTAACTTTAAACGGCAACTTTGTAATGGACTACTTTTTTATAGTCTCTGGTTTTGCTGCTTTATTTTCTATAAAAATAATGAAACCTAAAAGTATGCTATATTTATGGTTTTTTCCTTTATATATTTCTGCTGCAGTTGCATTTTAATTTATATATATAGGTATATGTATATTTTTTTATTTTAAGCTTCCAACTCAAGGTTGTGGTTCACCATTCTTTTACTTTGCAGCAAATAGAATGAATTTTAATTATGTATAGAATGTGAAGAAAAAATTAATTGAAAGTATGTAAAGAAAATGAAAGAATGAATGTAGAAAAGTAAGTGTACATTAATTACTAGCTGGCAATTTTTTGCGTTAAAAATATTATAGCAAGCCAGCACAATAGTGTACATTTGGGCATCATAGTGTGTAAAAAGGAAGGGGAGTTTTCTCTAGAGAGTGCAATGAAGATGTAATATGCTTGTAATATATTTTATTTGCTTTAAGTTTAGTTTCAAGGGATACTGTTTTTTTTACAAAAAAGACTTCCCACAAAATAAAAAACATTAATGCTTAATAGTAAATATTTTAACTAATTTTGTTTAAGTTTTAAATTCTATTTATTTTAAAAATATTTGGTAGTAAATTTCTATTGCGGGTATTTAACTGGAGTTGATAATGAAGAGATTCAATTTTAAGCTCTTAGATGGTTAAGTTTTAGTTAAATCTAACAAATTTTCAATTAAAATTCAATAAAAAAAGTACTGAACTTGTCTCTACAATATTAGAAATATTTCCATTAACACGTTTACATAAATATAGGGCCGTATTCATAAAAAATATTTTAGGTTTATTGAAGGCTTATTTGACAAATTTCTCTACAACATGTTATATTATACTTTTTGAGATATGAGCTAAAACCACGACCACCTCGTTTTTTTCCCAATAACAACAACAACATACATATATACTGGTTAAAGTAAATTTTTTTTTATTAGTTTTTTAATTTTTTTTTTAATATTTAAAAAATTTTTTTTTTAATTTTTAAAAATTTTTTTTTTTTAATTTTTTGTTTGTAATTTTTTTATTGTTGTTTTTGTTTTTAATATTTTTTTTTTAATTTACAACTTACATATATACTGGTTAAAGTAAACCTGGCATCGAATCCCAGCTGAGCCAAAAAATTTTTTTTATATTATTTTTTTATTTAATATGATATTTATATTTTTATTATTTTTTTTTTAATTTTTTTTTAATTTTGAAAAAATTTTTTTTTTAATATTTTTTTTATTGTTGTTTTTGTTTTTAATATTTTTTTTAAAATTTTTTTTTATAATTTTTTTTTTTTTTTTTGGAAACAAACATACGTAAACTCAATTTATAATATTGCAATGGGATGTTTTTGTATATGTATGTAAGGGTATATAAGATTCGGCACGGCCGAGTATAGCATAAATAAAATTTAAATGCATATAAAAATACACTGGTTTTTCGTTAATTGATAAAGTATCCTATTTAGGCATTGTTTTTTGCGTAAGAAATGTCATATTTTAATCGTCTCCCACTTAGTATTAGTTTAATTAGTTGTGAAGTATTATTATTGGCGTAGATACGAATATTTTCTGGGTATGACGAAAATTAAATAATTTTTTGCTTTTAATATCTTATAGTAAATAGTAATTTTTTTAAATTCTAAAAGGGGGCAAACACAATTCCCGTTCCCGTTAGAATGGTCCAGTTACACCCATGGATATTATTGTAACTGTTTTTATTTTTGTTTGTTTTTGGAGTATGTTTTTATTTACTCTGACACCCTTTGTTACAACTTGTAAAAGGAATTTTACAGGGATTTTTGTTTTCTCAACCGAAAAAGCATAGAAAAACTTTTTACGTTATCGTAAAAAAGGTATGAAACTACGAAAAAATATATTAAATACATATACTTACATGCACAAAAAGAAAACTTATATAAAAAGTACATTGTGCGTAGAATTTTTTCTCATTATTTGTTTTGCATCATTAGTTTCATTACGTTAATGTGTATTTGATAATCTGGCAAGTAAGGTACTTTACAGGAAATTGTGCTATTAAAGGTACACGTATTGTTTTCAGTAAAGATTTTTACTGATTTGAAAAGCTTTTTTAAACCTTTAACTTTTGCAACATAAAAAGTACAAATAATTTGAAACACGGTCACAGTTAAAAAAGAGTTCGGACTAATTAATTTATATCATTTTTTACTATATGGTAGTTTTTGTTCATTGTTATGACAAGTACTAATACAGTAAACCTGTCCGCACCAGATTTGCAACTTCTATATGGTTAATAATGTGAGAAATGGCTTAACACTATTTAAGCTGTGCGTTGTTACAAAACGAAAAATTTTAAGTTCTTAATGTTATTGTTATCACTACTACACACTTCACTTCGTATAACAAATAAACTAAACTAATACTATACTTACATACACATACTTAGCACCACTACACACATAGATTTTAAAACACTAATACTCACATACCCGTCAAACAATTTCTATTCAAAAAGAGACTTAAGAGTAATTAAATTAGGTGAAAATCATCCAATATGATATCGTTTTCTTATCCAAATATGAGAAGAGTCCTCGTTAGGAAAAAACGTTCCAACTCTTCAATACTTGCTACATGAGACTATTTTGTGTCTTAAATGTCACTTTGTAGTGCAAATATTAAATATTTTAAGTTTGCTTGCATAAAATTTTAAATTATCCAAAAGGTAACATATTTTATACAGCAAACGTGTTATATTGTTATTATTCTACTATAAGTGTATTAGTACGTAGTAACCCTGCAGATAATATTGGACTACGTGTTCCATTTTAGCTAAATGAACTACTTACAACATGATCCTCTGTAATGCAGTCATGGACCATATCATTTTTAAGCAAGAGATTGTAGTTAAACGAAAATTCGTGTTTGTGTTTGTTCGTCTTTTAACGATAACATATATTGTTTTCAAAACGTGTTTAATGGTCGTGTAGGTGCTCCATCGAGTAGTGACAAACAGTAGTTTCGATGGGTTATATGGTTCAGCCCTAGGGCATCGTAATATTAAACCGACCACGTTTTCTCCATACATTTGGGTGATCTTTGGATTAGTCCTAGTCCATTACAGATTATACTTTACATGCGTGTATGGACTAGTCGCATTATCTGCAGGGAAGTGACTATTTCAATAGTTTAATTTACAATCTAATTGAACAAAGATAAAATTTGGAAACTATTCTTAATTGTATTTTTTGAATATAGCACAATTACTATTAGCGTAAATAAATTTTAAATTGACATGCAATTTAGGTTATTTCAAAATTAATCTTCTGGCATTTTAACTTAAATATGATTTCTTACGCATGACCACCACGACTGGCTCCAACGTAGTCTAATCAAAAGGTCCAATTTTCGATGACTTTTTGCAATATTTATGGCCATATATCGGCAATAACGTGGCGATTGTTGTTCTTTAAGTGGTCAAGCATTTCGGGCTTATCGGCGTAGACTGGTGTCTTTACATATCTCTACAGAAAATAATAAAGCGGCCTTTAATCGCAATATTTTAGAGGCCAATTTTCAGGTAAAAAAACTTGAAATGATGCAGTTACGAAAAGTTATCTTAAAAAAATCAATTCTGGTACGAGCTGTGTAACAGGTTGCTTGCTGAAATCACAGCTCCTGAAAGTCATAGTTGTCTAACGAAAAAGCCAGTAATCATGGCTCTTTAGTGGTCACCATTGACTGTAACGTGCTTACCAGCATCGTTTATAAAGAAGTGCGGACCAATATTTCAACGGCCCATAAAGCTTATTAAACATTCAGTTTTTCTGGAATTAACGGTGTCTCAACATACACTTGAGGATTATTTTATTTATTGTCGTATCCAATCAAACAAAGTGAGCTTTATCGCTACACAATATTCGCTTATGAAAATCGAGATCAACGGCAATCTTGTTTTTGGCCCATTCACCTTCACACCTTGCCATTCATGAGTCAGTCTATTCATGTTGAAATAGCCACCAGTTAAAAAAGTGTTGCCAACTTATACAGTGCGAGACAAATATGTTTAAGTGTTTGTTATATAATTTTATTTCCCAATTTTATTTTTGCACAAATAAATTTAAATTAATTTTTTTGGTATTTATGTACCTAAATTCGTTTATAGAAAACCAAACGCTATACTCACTGATCCCGGTGTTATGCCGACAAACACTTAAACATATATGTCTCGCACTGTAACTATACACTTTTTTAAAAAAAATATCTCTTCTGTCTAAAATTAAACTTTTTGAACCATTTGCTGGCAGGGTAGTTTAGTTGTCTATACGTGTGTTTCACCTATTTGAGGTAGTGCGCGCGTGTATGTGTGCAGTAAGTGTTAGTAGCTAAAAGCTTGTTATAGTTTTTCCTTCTTTATTATAGCAGCTGTTGTTGTTTTGTATTTTATACTTTTGGTCGGGTTTAACTTGTTTAAGTTTTCTATGGCATACTTCTAGGTGTTATGTTGTATTTTGTTTATTTATTTATTTTTTTTCCCCAAATTTTATTGTATTGTGTTTGCTATCCATTATTGTTGTTGTGTTGCTTTCGGTGTTATTTAGCGGTAACGAAAATTTTAAGTACTAATTTTTGTTTAAAAGAGATTTAAGGTTTAGTTTGGTTGTGTGCGCTTATGTATGTCTAGATACACACACCTACATTTTTAAGTCTTTAGGGTAAATGATAGCGGTATTTATTTTATAAGCTATTTTGATTTTTAATTTAAACTATTTTTAATACAAAGCGTGCAATGTTTGGGGCTTTATTAAGTACAGTGCATGAGGAAAGAGGTAAATTATTAGTTTATACATAGTTTTTTAAGGTCTTAAATAATAAGTTTAGTGTTTCTCAATATAAGATAAAAGTAGAAGTTTTAGTGTTTAACAAAAGGTCTCTACTGTAGTGTTGAATTTGTGAGAAAAAAAAAAATAACAAACTGATGCGAAAGTATGACATGAAATGAACGAAAAAATATTGAAAAAAGAATCAAGTGTGTGCTTAGAAACAGAAATTATTTTAAACTTTTCGATTAATCTAAATATTATAAATATTTGCAAAAATTCTGCATATACTATTAAATTTACATTTTGTCAAGGAATATTAACTATCCTACTGCCAGGATCTTAGGAACTATAGAGTACTCCTGAGTAAACTCAATAGGTAGTACATATATTCCTTACATGAGGAAAGTTCCTACAGTAGTAATAAAGGGGCTTAAAAAAATCACTCGCATGTCGCATGTTTATTCCTTAATAAAAATTGTTTGTTCTTATGATTGCAGATGAAGGCGGATAAAGAGGTTTATATGCCTTTTAAATCATAAAAGTTGATTATCTGTTCGTTCGAATTTCTCTCTAGTAATATTTTTTTGCGAAACTTCTGACGTTCGTTAATTTAACACCCATTTGAATTAGAATTTTTATTACAATTATTGTATAAACATCATGGTATTTATATATGTCTGAATTAAGTTAAAATAATCGCCTGCGTTGTGTATTCCGAGTTAAATTAAATCACTCGGGATTGCCATTGTAATGTTATTGCTTATAACAGCAATTTTATGGCAATTCCAAGTAATTTAATTTCACTCGGAATGCAGAACACAGGCGAATGTGTTTCGGGAAAAAAAAATTGGCGTCTTGTTTCTTAAGAGTTGATTATGTTCTGACTTCTCTCAGATTGAACTGGTTTAAAATTAATGTTAGTGCGGACAAATTAAAACTGATTTGCCAATTAATTTTCCATGGGCGCTACGGTCAGTGTTGTCAACTCGTTTGTTTAAGTATTGTTTATAGGATATTTAAAAATTTTTGTAAGTGCCCTGTGTTTTTTATTTTTAGTGCTTTTCTTTTTTCTAAATTTCAATTTATTATTTTAAAGATATTTTATGAGATATAAAACCCTCTTTGTATACCCTTCACAGTGAGTGTGAGAGTATTTATAGGTGTGTCATTGCGTATGAAATTTCCACAATATTTAATTCCGACTTATGAGTAGCGGAGCCAATTAAGCATTATCCGTCTGGACGTGTGTATGTTGAAATCAAGTTTTTGAAGCCCCCCGACATCAGTAAGACCTGCATAAGGTATCAAAATATTACAAATGTTTGCGAGCAGATTGGTATTTGAAATCAGTATAATCGCTACATATCTTTCAGAGTTAGGAGCAAATAAGCAGAACTGATGTTTTTTCTTTTGTTTTTTCGATTATTTGTACCAAAAAGATTAAAATTTTTTAGTCCAGGATAATTTATAGACACCGTTATTACTATTTGTAGATTTGATGTGCCTCTGGAGATATTCATGATCAATTTTGGATAAATTGGTCACTAACCAACAAAGTTATAGGCAAAATTATTTATATTTTTTTGAATATTTCAATTTGTTTTAAACTCCTAAATAATTTTAAAACACGCTTAAGATATCAGATTATAAGCCGTAATCTCAAAAATTATTCCTAAAAGAAACTAAAAAATTGCTGTGAAACTAACTGATATATAAGCACGAAAGTACAACTGCTTCAGTGTTTTTCCTAAAATTTACAAACGGATATCGATATTTTTCAGTTTTTATACAACCGCGACAGTCAATATGGAGATCAAATGAAAGATATATAATATAATAATATGAAGAAAAAACACAAGATGGCATCCTAGACTAAAAATGAAGAATGGTGTCGGAAACAATAAAGCAAATGGAGTATTACATGAAATCTAAAATCTAAGCTTATCGGCGATGTGGTGTTTATACTTATGTACATGAAGGTAAAGGGTGTCATCAGATTCGGCACGGCCGAATATATAATTTTTACTTGTTTTTAAAATTATGCTGTCACGAGAACTTATTATGTAAGTAAAGTTTCAAGTTGATTGAACCTTATGAATATAAACAAGTAAGAGCGCTATATTCGGCCATGCCGAATCTTATATACCCTTCACAACGTGTAGTCATGCAATAACTGTAGTTTGTATCACCATTCATCCCATATGAAATACGTACAACATATAAAAACATACATATATAAAAACAACCCATTTTAAAATTATAACTTTACGTATGTTAAAAGAAAAAAAAAAGAAAAAAAAATTTAAAAAAAAAATTTAAAAAAAAAATTTAAAAAAAAATTAAAAAAAAAATTTTTTTAAAAAATAATTAAAATATCTATATATATAAAAGTGAAACTCTGTGTGTGTGTGTGTGTGTGTGTGTGTGTGTGTGTGTGTGTTAGCTATAGACTCCGAAACTGTAAAACCGATCGGGCTCAAACTTTGGTAAGTTGTTGTACACATACCAGGGAGTGTTTATGGGTGAAAAAAAGTGGGCGGAGCCACGCCCATAAAAAATTAGTTATCAGTTTTAGCTACTTGCACTTGACCGATTTTTCTGAAACTTTGCACACATATCGAGCTGCCATGAGTTAATAATTTCGTGTTTAGAAAAGTGGGCGGGGCCACGCCCCTAAAAAAGTTTTAATTTTGAGGTACTTGCACTGGACCGATTTTTCTGAAACTTTGCACACATATTGAGCTGTCATGACTTTATAATTTCGTGATTGAAAAAGTGGGCGGGGTCACGCCCATAAAAAATTAGTTATCAGATTTAGCTACTTGCACTGGACCGAATTTTCTGAAACTTTGCAAACATACTGAGCTGTCATGACTTTACACTTTCGTCATTAGAAAAGTGGGCAGTGCCACGCCCATTAAAAAAAGGTATCATTTTGAGGTACTTGCACTGGCCCGATTTTTCTGAAACTTTGCACACATATTGAGTTGTCATGACTATACAGTTTCGTATTTAGAAAAGTGGGCAGTGCCACGCCCATAAAAAAAGGTATCATTTTGAGGTACTTACACTGGACCGATTTTTCTGAAACTTTGCACACTTATTGAGCTGTCATGACTATACAGTTTCGTAATTAGAAAAGTGGGCAGTGCCGCGCTCATAAAGAAAAAGTTATAGTTTTTAGCCTTGCACTTGATATTCGATTAAAATTTAGAATGCGATTAAAATTCATGAAGGGGCGTAGCAACGCGCGCCGGAATTGGCTAGTATATAATAAATATAAAACAAAATTTATTGTTTAAAATAAAACTATTTTAAATAAACCTGCTCTAATACTTCTAATAGGAGCTATGGGAACTTATTATGTTTTTATCCTGAAATTTATAATAAGGGGTGGTTAAATTTTAAGGGCCGATGTGGAGTTTGTTATTTCTTTTTATTATGATAATACTGATATGGTTCAATTATGTATGGAATAAAATATCGGCCAAATTTCCAATGACAATGTTGATGTACAATTGTTGGGCACGATGATGAGTCGAGGTTGACTGCTCTTTTGACACACTATCGCGAAAAGCAGCAGTGTTTTCCGTTCAATGAACTAAAAAGGCATTCATAGATGTTTTCACATTTAATACAGGACTGTTTTGCTGAAATTTAAATATTTTTCACAATTTGAACGAATTTAAACGAATTTGAACGATTATGTTGACTAAAAGAGTCAAGAAGTGCACGAAATGCATTTTGATTTGAACGTCTATTTTCTTTATAAGCCTGAATAACTTCACCGCATTGCTCGATTGTGTATCTTTTAAAAAAAAACTTGACGTTTAGGTGTGGTTAACATTCAACATCGGCCCTTAAAATTTTGCCACCCTTTATAAGGAAATAAATAGAATTAAAAGTAAACAATTTTAACTTGGAGATTTCTTAAAGTCACGCGTTTTTTTCGGTTTAACTGATTTTCGACAGTGCAGTTTTTTAAGAGGCCACCACTAATATTGCACCGTATCAATAAACCATATGAGAAGTTTTTTATATCTATTCTGCTAGAAATAACTGCCATACATATGACATCATCAAATGTGCATCATTATCTGGTTTACTTCTTTTGTTGATGCAATACGATTGTATGAAGACCAGTAAAAAATACTGTTCATATATTTGGAATGAGAAGTTGATATTAAAAATGTGTGCTGTGTGTACATATTGTTACGTTTATAAAGCTATAAACACAATCAAAGGCTACCGACCATCGACTACCGACTACAAAAGTAGCTGGCTACAAAAATAGCCAAGTCGCCAGCTACTTAATTCTTTTAACGACTACCGACCACGAACTGCAAAAAATAAACAGATGATTATTATTTTTCAATGGTGCCACTATAATAGTTTTTCGCGTTTTTAATAGCGATATTTAATGTATTGCGTTTTTAAAACCATCATTTCATGCATTTATTGTATTGGCAGCACTAATCTGTTTTTTGTAGCCAAGAAAAATAGAAATTAGCCTAAGTTGGCTACGGGCTACAAAAGTAGCCGTGTAGTCGGTAGTCGTGTAGCGGCTAAAATAATTATTCTCATAAGCACGCATATATTCTATTTTTGACATCTTGTAGTCGATGGTCGGTGAACTTGATTGTGTTTATAGCATAACTTTTATAAATGTTGGCTTATTTTCTTTAATTGCAATCAAAAACAGTTGAAATTAGTTATAAAATTAAGAGCACTTTATTTACTTAAGCACACTCAGATATTGTTTTATGTCGCTTTACTTATTTCACTTATTGTTATACACTTTTATTATCAAACTCACTTCGATACACGCTTTAAAAGCTCTACTGTAATACTGATCATGTTAGCAGTGTTGTTCGGCTATTTATAGTAACATAGTGGTGTATGATGGATGTGGGGTTATGTGTATTTTTTTTTGTGTTTTACTAATTTGTTTTTATTGTTTACAGTATGTATTTTCTTTTAATTTAAATTTAAAAAAAAAATTCACGATTTATACTTTCGCCCTTTAATTTCGGCGCCCGGTTTTTATGTGCCTACTGAGAATATGGAAGCGAGGGATTTACGTTTTGAATACTCAAAGTTGACAAGGCTTGCTACGATTTATGTACAAGCAAGTATTTGTAAGTGTGTGTGGCTTAGTAATCCATGTTTGCTCTTATTAAATATTTATTGTGGGTGTAATTTAAATTAACTAATTCTGTGCTTTAAAATAAGAGTAACATATGGATGTAAAAAAAATTTAACTAAATTATATAAATGAAATGTAACCCAGTTGTAATCACACATTGAGAGCAAAAAAAATCATATATTATTAAAAAAAAATTTTTTTATCTTTAAACAGTAAAATTTAAAGATGTCTTTTTTCACTAACACACACATATACATATATATATTACAACGTAAAAATAGGGTTAATAGTAAAAGTTTGTACATACATAACCCTAAAGTTTTTTTCATTGTTTAAACATGCATTTTAAGGTTTTTTGTTCGATAAACCTTTTTTTAAATATACATAATTTTTTTTTTATAAAAATCTATTCATAATAAATACATAAATAAAACTCTATAAAGGTTTTTTTGTGTGTGTTTTTTTATAGAGTGTTTCAGAGATATTTTATTTACATACAACTTTTCATTAAACCTTTTATTTATGAAAAAAGTTTCAATACGAATAAATTTAATTTCGAATTCTTTTACCTTTTTGCTACTTAAAGCTATATAAATTTTTATATTTAACTGTTGAGAAAGTTAAAAAAATGTGTCGCTAAATCTGTTATGGTTCCTGCATATTTAATGAGCCTCTAAGTAGGCTTTGTATCAATCGGTATAATAATGCCTTAAAATAGACACATGTAAATGTGAAACCATTTAAAGTTAAATACAATGTTATTGATTTCAACTTAATTTTATAGACTTAAGTTGGCAAAAGTTCTTTTCTAACAATTGTAAATAATTCTTAATATATGCTAAAAAATCTCGATCCTCTACCCTTTTTCTATGGGTTAAAATATGTGTGTTTTTTTATTATTTCTATTTACTTGATTTGAAAACTAGACTGTGGGCTAGAATACAGTTTAGATAAATGTTTTAAAAGCTAGATATAAAAATAAAAATATTTCATTATTTTTTTATTCAGTATTTTAGTATTTTTTTAAAACTAACGATTGCCATATCCAATTTGGCTCTACCTAGAACGGTTGAAAACTGAGCGGATGTATAATCGAAAAATTGTGCTTAGCTAGGAGGCTTATTTTTGGTTTAACGGATTTGATATTTAGTAAACTAAATTGCTGCCTATGAAGCGAGACCATCTGCAAAGGACCCTATAGATTCCATTACATCCAGAAAAATATACTGTAGCTGGCTTTCAGTCAATGGAGATTGTTACCGCATCATGGTAAGTGATTCTTTGTTTGAAAGTATGGATTTAATTAATTAAGGTGAGTTGTGTACTTAACTGAAGGTCACTACATGTCATAGAAAGAGCGCTAACATTGGGCTACTAAAATTAAAATTTTATCATAAATTGGTTTGGAAAATGGACCTGTAAATTGGCCTCCAATGTCATGCGATTTTACACCTCTCGAATATTATCTGTGAGGTAACGGGAAGTTACTGGCTTATGCCTATAAACCAGTATCAAGTGACGCGTTAGAGGTCAATATTGTTCACGTTGTTCGTAAGCTATTGGCAGGAATGCTCAAAAATGTTAGCTAGCATTGGGTATCCAGAATGCACTCTGTCAAGAACAGTCGCGATTGTTTCATGTCAGGTATGAATAATAAAAAAATAACAAATTTAGTTTTACTATTAGGCATACACTGATAATATCGCTCATATTTACAGATATTTCAACTACTAACAACTAGATTACGATCGAATGTGTTGACCACAGTACATACTAGTTTTAATTAAAATCCAAATATACTTAAATAAAGAGAGTAAAAACTATTGAATTATTAAAGTTATTTGAAGGAATTGTTGTAAGTGATTTATTTAAATTTTTTTAAAGTAATATTATAGATAAACAATACAATGTCGCATAGTTTTTTAGATGATGTTATTTCCATATTTGATTAAACAAATATCTATATGTATCAAAATCAATGTGTGTTTGTATATTTGTATGTTTGTTTGTGCTTTATAGACGGTTAAACGGCTGGACGGATTTCCTTGAAATTTTCACAGAATCTTTCTGTATGTCTGGAAGGAACTATACGCTATACTTTGGTTTGAAATTGTAAGTGGACGGGGTGCCACGCCCTATTAAATAATAGTTATTAAATATTATATATCACGAAAGTTAATGCAGCTAGAGTCTTTAAATTAAGTACGGTAAACTTTGACATCCACACGAACATTTGGGTCAAAAATGGGCGGACTTTCAATAGTAGGCGTGGCCACATGAGCTAAATACTAAATTTCGTATATTTGGAAAACGATATCGATTAGAGTACTAAAATTTTGCAAGAGCAACTTTGACACCCAAATGAACATTTAGGCAAGAAATGGGTGCATTATCAATAGTGGGCATGGCACCTACCATATGAATTAAATACTAAAATTCGTATATCTGGAAAACGATATCGAGTAGAGTATTAAAATTTTGCAAAAGCAACTTTGATATTCAAATAAACATTTATGGAAAAAAAGGGTGCATTCAAAATAGTGGGCATGGCACCTGCCATATGAATTAAATACTAAAATTTGTGGTGGCGAAGCACACCGGGTATTAGCTAGTTTATGTATATTTGTAATAAACTACTTTTTCTTTAAAAGCAATTTTAACAACTTTATTTTACGCTTTATTTTAACAGACCTGTATGAAGTATCAAACTTTTGGAAAAATTCCTTAGAAAATCATTATTGAAATCCAGCATGATTGCCGTTTAACTTTCTAAGATATCAGCAAAAAACACAATTGCATTTTTTTATGCTTTTATCAAATTTTTTTTTGTTATTATTTATAGTTAAGACACGTCTCTAGGGCCATTCGTAAACAAATTTTGACAAATCGGTTACTAATCGGCAAAGTTATAAGCAAAAATTATTTTGAAAAAAACATACTTTTTTTAAAAGTATTTCAAGTATAAGATTTTTAGTTAATATATAATTTTTTATACGATAGTTACAAAAATGGCAAAGAATAGCCCTAACGATTATTTCTAAGAAAAACTACACGGACAGATGGTCAGACGGTCAGACGGACAGACTGACAGAGCTTAATCGACTCCCCTATTCATAAGCTTTCAGAAAATATATACTTTATGGGGTCGGAAATGGAAATTGTAGAAATTTCACACGGAATGACAAGCCTATATATACCCTTTTTCACTGTGTGAAGGGTATAACAAGAAAATCTAAAAGGATGTGGGTATAAAAATGCAATTAAAATGGTAAGTACAAACAATATAAACAGCAAAAGACAATAATTTGCCATGGAAAATAGCAAAGATAGCCAATTCAATTGTAGTCATACACATATTATTGCTTGATACTTTAATTAAACATAATAATGGTAACTGGTAACTATTATATGTTTTAACTGCGATCGTGCAATTCAATCATAGTATGGCTGCTTTTTGATTATGATTACCACAACCATATTTTTTCTTCGCGTGATGGTAAGGGTACTATCAGATTCGGCACGGCCGAATACAGTGCTTCTACATGTTTTTGTAAATAGTTTGTTCTAACTTTTGCCAAAAACGAGGTACATATTGCTATATAAACTGTATAGATATTTCCCTCTGGAAATGTTTACAAGACCATTTATATCAGTGTTTGTCAGCAGTTTGCTGGATCAGTTTTTTGTTGCCTGCACTTAACCAACAATAGTATTTTTGTAAGTTGTTTTTTTTTTTGGTGAAACACAAATACTACTAGCTGCAAGAGTTTCAGTTAGAATATGTGTGTGTTTTTGTTATATTTTTATAGCTAAAATAGCAAAACTCAACAGCGAAAAAAGTCTGCGTTTCTAGGGAATTATTGGTTGGTGTTTTTTTTTTGATACTTGAAAAGGTTTGTAATTTTTAATATTTTTTTAAAAACAAAAAGAATACAAAAACAAACTTTAATTCCTTGTGTTTGTAGTTTGTAGCAAATGGTGTGACTGCATTGCTGGTAATAGTTGGAGTTAGTTTTGCTGTATTAAACAAAAAAAGTCTTGTCTTGTTTTTGCCAGTGGCTTTTAGTTGCCTACACGAAAAATATACTCAGAGCTCTAGTTAATTTATTATATTAAAAAGAACACGAAAATTTTAATTTAGGACAAATAAAAAAAAATTGAATCTTAAAAGTCAGTTCATAAAACTGAAAAAAAAAAATAAAGTTTTGTATTTTGAAGTTTAAATGTGTTAACAAAAGATACTATCAATTGACGTACATATTTCAAAAATTTTAATTTCAAGAATATTTTCAGTAAAATTTTAAGTTAAAGATATTAAATTTTTTTTCTTACAAAAAATGTTAAAACATTTTTCTACCCCATAAAAAGAAATCTAATGTTGTTAAATCACACGATCGAAGGAAAATTCTGATCTCCGAAAAGTGGGATCACACTACTTGGAAATATCTGTTGCAGTAATTAATTTGTGTCACGAGCTGCATAGCATATGGCATTGTTTTTTTAAATATGATTCCATAATGAGGACACGTTGTTCTATCTTGTAACGGTAGCCTACTGTTGACTATGTATTTAATGCACGAACGTGCTGAATTCTTTTCGAATTACACATTGAACGAAATATTATGAAAATGACACTATTTTGGCATTTTCTTTTAAAAACTAAACGCAAAGAAAAAATATGGTTGTGGTAACCATAATCGAAGAGCAACATGCTATGATTGAATTGTATGATTGTGGGTAAAACATATAATGGTTACCAGTTATCATTATTATGTTCAATTAAAGTATCAAGCAATAATCATGTGTATGACTACAATTGAAATCGACAATCTTTGCTATTTTCTACGGCAAATAATTGTCTTTTGCTGTAACATGCACATAATGATTCTACTTACCTTTTTAATTGCAATTTTTGTATTAATATTTTTTTTACATTTTCTTGTTGATTTGTAAATTTTCTTTAATTTTTAAAATTTTTTTTTCATTTTTTTGACATCTCAAACTTTTAAAATAATAAAAATTTCTTCAGCAAAAAGAAGAACAATTGAAATCAAGTTATTATTAAAAAATCATAGCTTGATTAATTTGTAATCATACTGTTGTCTCACCTATTATTTAATGATTATTTGTAATTTTTTATGCTTTTGAATATAATGCTGTTTTTGTCAAACTATTTTTTTTAATCATTCTATTCTGAAATGATAACCATTTTGAAATTTTTACGAAAAGTAAATATTAAATGATACAATTTAAATAAGTGCTTGATTATCGTGACAAAATATATGATGAAATGAAACAAAAATAACTATTACTTGTTTTCGACAAACAAATATTGTTATAGAAAATATATAATGACCGTCGCGATCATTTCGTAACCATGGTTTTTCTTTACGTGTACACACGCTAAAAACATAATTATGGTGATTAAATTTAGCAGTAACATATTTATATTTACCTAAAACAAAATATTCTAACATATTAATATTTACCTAAAACAAAATATTTATTCTGAAAGATGTTTCCATTATTATCGTGGAAATTTAAGTGTAGTCTAAATAAAATCGTTTTTAAGTGTTTTAGGAGTTACAAAAAAATATTATAAGATAAATGAATATGAAACATAAGTTTACTTTTGCACATTTTTAACGGGTATACCTATTTTGTGTAATGTTGTCAAACTTTATCACTATAGTTTAATAAGAGGTTCCATGTAAAGTTTCATGGCCCCCTTTTGAACTTTCATTCGCACTAACACGTACCTATGGTCCATTAATTATGTGCAAATCTATATTTTTGTAGTAATAATTTTTGTGTTAATATTTTTATTTATAAACAGATTTATTTTTTTGTAATTTTTATTTTTTAATATTTTTAATTTTACCTTTTCTTAATTTTAATTGATCAAATATTAAAAGAATATAAATGGATCTCTTTTTATGGCGTCAAAGTCGTAAAAATTAATGTTCATTTATGTTTCAAAAAACATCACGTATAACCTTTTTATGTAAACTAATCGTAAATAATCTGAGATAAGAAAAAATGTCATAAAACTGAAAAATAAATAAAAATAAATGTACTTTTAAATAAAGTTAAGTAGTCATATATTGTAAATACAAAAATAATGGTCTTGTTCATTTTTGACAGCTTCTTAATGTTAATGGATAAAAGTTTTTGTTTTAACCATTTGACACAAACGCTATTTGTTTTTTTTTAAATGTGTGTAAACGTTTTCGTATCTTTCGTTAATATTAAGAGAAAGAAAATCCAATAGTTACAAGTAAGAATGGCCGGGTCGAATCTCCTAATACCCTTTATTATCATATACAAAGAAGAGTGATCGAACGGTTATTATTCGACCGGTTTTTACCGGTTTTTGCAGTGAAGTCAAAGCCAATTATTTTAAAATGTAAATTTTTCGAATATCGAATAAACCGGTTTTTTGGTATAAATAAATCGGTTTTTTGGTACAAATAAACCGGTTTTTTGGTACAAATAAACCGGTTTTTTTGGTACAAATAAACCTGTTTTTTTGGTACATACAAACCGGTTATTGTTATGAGCTGAAAAGTACTATTAAATATATGCACACTTCAAAATATTCTACAGAAGTCAATCATAAATAACACATTTTGAAGGATTTATTTTATTTAGATAAGTGTCATAAGTGATCTGAAAGGCTAAAAAAATTACTGGCTGCTTTGTATTCTAAAAGTCTAACATGTATGATTAGTGAAAGGTAATATTCAATTTTAAATGTCTTAAAAGCAAAAAATTGATATACATGCTTCAAAACATTTAAACTGCATTTTGTTTCTTAAAGATTGTTTAAAAAAAAGCAAGTAAGAATTATTATTTTAATTAAATAATGTGCTCTCACATACGTTAAGTACATACATCATCACATACATATGAGAATATTTATGTATACAAATAATACAAATAATGTATATCTATGTATAAACGTTCCTATAATATTTTAAAGTATAAATTCTTTAAAAATTTCTGTCATGTCATATAAAGGATACTTTGTTCGTTTTTTATGTTTGTGAAATGTTTTGACTTTATTTAAATAAACTTTTTATTGCAATAAATAAATAATTCGATTTTTGTGTTATTATTTATTCGAGTAAAACCGATTAACCGAATATTTTTTTTGGCTTACCTTTAAACCGTTTTTTTTTAAATATCAACTCTTCGGAAAATCTAAAAACCGGTTTTTGAAAAAGTCGAATAATCGATTTCCCTAATACCAGGTCGTTGCGTAGCCTAGATTTCACATATAATGTCATATGCCATTCTGCTTTACAATTTCTGAAGCCATATTGAACTTTGAAATTTAAAATATTTATCAGTATTCTACTAGTTAAGCCCTTCATCATGGATATCATATTGATGGTGCTAGAAAAAAATCATCCGCCATTTTGTTTCGGACGCCATCTTAGATTTGACACTTTTTCATATATACTTATATATGTGTTCCTCTAACTCCCATTGGAGCATAGGGCGCCACTTTTTCACACTTTTTCATAGTTTATTGTATTCTTCTAGTCAAGCACTTATTTTAATGTCACTATTGTGAGAATTGATGAGGACAAAGCAATAATTACTATACTTGACCAATATCTCCACCATTTTATTTGGGACGATATCTTAGATTTTAAATTTTTCATAGTTTACTGTATTCTTTTGGTCAAGCCCTTCCATCTGATATCAGTATTGCCGGGTTTGAAGTGGGTACATTTTCAATGACTAGATTTGACACATACATACATTTTAACGCAATTTTGTAGTTGAGGTCATTATGAGTTTCGAATTTGTTTTCTAATGTATTGTATTGCGCTAGTTAAGCCCTTTTTGGATATCTATATAGATATCAAATGATATTTATATCTAATTCATGGAGTTTTGTTTGCAGATTATATAAAAAACACGAAAGAGGTTGTATATTAGTGTTTATACCTCAGTTAGTTTCGAATCGATTTATTAGTTGTCCTCAGCAATATTTTCCGACGCTACGCTTTGCAATTTGGCAGTACTAGTTTGTGACAAAATTATTTAAATGCTTGATGAATGAATTGATGTTTTTTAAAAAAAAAACTTATATTTTTTCAAATCAGTTTTGTCTATAACTTTGCTAATTTTGTCTATAACTTTGCTAATTATGACCGATTTGTCCAAGTATTTTAGTAAATATTGCTAGAGGCATATTTCATGTATAAATAGCAACAAGCGTGTCTATAAAATATTCTAAGACTGAAAAATTTTATTTTGTTGTGAAAATATGGGAGAGAGCAAAGGCTTTTATGGCGATTATGCTGCATTTCAATAAGAAATCATTTTATATTGAATATATTGTAGAAATTACAAAAGGAATAACGTATCTACCTATGCCAGGACTACCACAGGTGAAGGGTATTAAAAAGACATAAAGCTAACAATTTCGAACGACTATTAGAATCATACATATATGAGATATTAAGAAAGAGATAATAAAACGTGGCATATATCAAGGCTTACTAAAATCGCTTATTAAATGAAGCATATTGTAAGACATATAAAGCAACTTATTTTAAAGCATACGTTCATATGTTTATGTATTTGGTGTAAGTTGTTTTCTATCTTCTATCATTCTTTTATTTTTTTAAGGGTTTTATTATAAAATCCTACTAAAAGCAGCTTTAAAATTGTTGTAATACTATAACCTAAGTTTAAAAAAATTACTTAATACTTATAACAAAATATCTACAAGGTCTGAGGTATTTGAAATACTAAAGCTTTAATTGTTTTTAAGCGAAGTAATGCTCTATTAAAAATGTTTTAAATCTAGAAGTATACAACGTTTAACATTTTGCCATTTTTCACATTTTGAAGCTGTCAGTATTGTTTGCTATGAGCTATTCAGCTGTTTAGAGTACGTGTCAAATTAGATTAATAAGAACTGAAATTTTAACATTGTCATCATGCTACATATTGTTGCAGTGACAAAAAATTAATATGACAACAACACTGACTTCATTTTAAAATCTTTAGTTGGCATGGCTGCGGATATATTTCGGCAAACAGAAATGGTTGACTAACGCTTTAAGGTAATTTGTATTATGGCAGGCATTTCTTCAAAAGTTGTCAATTATTCATTATTTTCACGGCTGGTAGATGACACAAGAAATAAGGCTTTAATGTGTTTTTGATATTTAATTAAATTTAATCTGATTTACTTTAACAGTTTCTACGGGAGACAGAGTGGTAATGCTTAATCTCAGATTAAGGAAAATATATTTTTTTGTTAAAGAAACAAATCCAACACAATCAAAATATATTTTATAATTTAAAAAAAAATTGTTGTTAATATTTAGAAAAAAATATATGAAATTTTCTAGCCGATAATATCTTGTTTTTTATTGTTTTCTTCATAAAATTTACATAAACATTCTGTCGTTATAATTTATATCTATTTGCTAATTTAAAGCAGAAAAAAGGCATTTAGTTTGATGCCCTTTTTCCCAACGAAATGTTAACAAGGGCAATAAAAATTTACGTCAATAAAATGTTATTGCTAATAAAAAAATAAAAAATTTTTTATGACTAATGAACGCCTTAAATAAATTTTAACGCTAAAACTTCGGTGACAGATTTGAGGGATATTAATCGAAATTATTCTAATTTATTAATTTCTTGTATTTCAACATCGATGACAATTTTCTAGTTTCTTTAACTAAAATATGTCCCAAAACCAACGATAGATTTAAATGGCTTAAAAATTACGCATCATTTTTCAAGCTTGCAAACTGGGTTACGAAGGTACACTAAAACAAGTAAGAGTGTTATATTCAGCCGTACCGAATCTGGTAATACCCTTCACCACCATGTACATTGGTATAGTCCTACATCGTAGCTTAACCTTTATTTCATGTTTTACGTCATTTTTCTTTATAATTTTCGACGCCATTCCCAATTTTGAATTTTTACGGTATTCAACTAGTCAAGACCTTTCATTTGATACCCATATTGATGGGGCTAAAAAAATGTGTTTCGCCATTTTGTTTTAGATGCCATCTTGGATTTTACATTTTTAATAATTTACTGTATTCTACTGGTCAAGCTCTTTTATTTGATACCAATATTGAGAGCGTTTTAGAAGTTACATTTTAAAATACCAGATTTGACCCATATAAAAATTTACTATCCGCAATTTTGTGGTGGCGGCCAACATGAATTTTAATTTTTTTATAGTGCTTATATTACGCTAGTCAAGTCCTTTCAGATAGTATAAATATTAGCTCTCTCGGTTGACTAGATTGATTTTAGTTTTG
This sequence comes from Phyto melanocephala, assembly GCA_941918925.1. Lineage (NCBI taxonomy): Eukaryota > Metazoa > Arthropoda > Insecta > Diptera > Rhinophoridae > Phyto > Phyto melanocephala. The sequence goes on along the minus strand of OW799234.1, from coordinate 61,913,574 downwards.
GATTATATTTATATTTCTCAAAAAATATTTTTGCCTATAACTTTACCGATTAGAGCCCACTTTATCCAAAATTTTTCACGAATATCTCTAGAGGCATATTATATCTACAAATAGTAGCAAAGGTAGCAATAAATTATTCTATGGCTGAAAAATTTTAATTTTGGTAGTAAAAATATGGAAAAAAAAAACAGAGCAGTGTTGTTTATATCTCAGAAAGTTTTAAGGCGATTGCGCTGATTTTAAATAGCGATTCATTCCCGGATATTTCCAAAAGATTAATACCATAAACTGATCTGAGGAACATATGGTTGCTTCTAAATGTTGATTTCAACCAACTCACGGACAGACGGACAGCCGGACAAGCGGTCAGGGCTTAATTCCTCTTTTCATAAGCATTCAGAAAATATTTACTTTATGGGGTCGGAAATAAAAATTGTAGAAATTACAAACGGAATGACAAAGCTAAATATACACTTGTGGACCACAGGTGAAGGGTATAAAAACGAACCAGATAATCCGAACTTAAATTCAGACGTAGCGTTATCAGAAGTACAGTAAGAACGGATTTTCTTAAACCAACTACAAAATGCTTGACTTAACAATAAATGGGTCGAATACGAATTTCTTAATTTCAGGAATGGTTTAGCAGAAAAAAGATTGATGTAAGCTTAGAACAAGACTCATTCAAGTATATACGAGATCGAGTTAATCAAAAAATACGCTTGTTTCAAGAATTCGCAACTTGGTTTGATCGTTGAATAGCACAGTATCTTCATTACTTACGCCTTGACATTTACTCGGCAATACGTTTTATTAAAACTAAAGCAAGAAATATAACGGAAAAAGCCTGAAACGTAAGTTAACTCGTAATTACAATGTTATTGTTGTAAAAATTATTACTTGTAGCTAAAGTATGATGAACAAAATGAGAATTATAAAAACATACTTGAAATTTTATATTGTGTTTAAGCAAATGTCTAAAAATATAAGTTTTGTTTTTTTTTTATTTTAGAGAAATAGTACTTAATTTGAAAAGTTAATTATAATTTTAAAAGTCTTGTACTCGATTCTGTACAACAATCTAGTTTTGTACTTGTTTGAAGAAAACCAGAAATAAATCATTCTTAAATTACAAAGCACAATGCGGCAAAACTCAATTCATCGTAAAATCTCATACCTTACCACTAAACGATGGTCATAAGTCTCGGGTAGTGACAAACAATATTCTTTAACTCATCCTCACAAATCCTACAGTAGACCAGAATGTCTCGATGCCATCTATTGGTCCTAGCTCTTCCTAATAATATTATTGACTTCACCAAGTTTAACCTTGACGATTAAGCCCTTATCACTTTGCAGTCCCTTCTGTTTCGCCATGCATACAATTATTTAAAAAAAAAAAATTATCAAAAATTCATCGGCCAATATTGCCTGAACATTTGACTGTATAAAAGATATCTTCTCGTTGGATTCTACGTAATTCGACAATCGCTTAAAAAGATCTTATGTCTATTGGAAGCAAGAAATGCCCAAAAATACGATTGCAGTGCTTCAGAACATGTAAATGACACCGTGACAGGCAACTGGAATCTACGTGAATCTATGCATATGAGCCTGAAAATAAATAGAAGTCAACTATTTGGGTCTTTCAAGAATATCCAAGTCCTACAAAAGTCTATTAAAAGTTCGTTCAGAGAGCATATTTTGGAGGTACCTCAATCGGAATGAAAGAAGTGCTTCAAAAATTGGTCCACACTTATATACAAGTGTAATGATCTAAATGGATAACAAGCAATGATGCTATTTTCGATGTTTTGTTGTCTCTAATCCCATAATATAAAACAAAGTCTAGCACACTTTATTAGTTTGACAGCAAGTTTTACAGTTATCCCAAGCAAAATTCTATATAAATAAAACAACCTATACATATGTTCTACAATAACAAAAAAAGAGTATCCACTATCAAATAAACAAAATGTTTGAAAATTACGCTGAAATACAGCCTAAATAAATAAATAGAAAAAATGCAAAATTTTCAACTTTTTAAATTAAAAATAAAAAATGTACAACGAATGAAATACAGCTAAAAAATTTAATAAAATGTCTATGCTCTAAAAGAAAGCAAATATAACAAATATAGATCATATAAAATGTTTTGTTAACATTTCCACAGTAAAACAAGTATGTCATGATTCGAAATTAAATATGCAAAAAAAAATGCGAAACTAAAATATTACAAGTGGTTTACAATACCAAATAGAAATAAGTAAAGTAAAAAACAAAGAACAAAAATCATAAAAAAATATCGTAAATCTTTGTTAGCCAGAAATATAACTGTAACTTGAACTACTACACTACTCTGCCTGTAGATACCAAAAGTTTAGAATTAGTAGGCTTTTCTTTTATTTTTGGCACAAGAAAGCTTAAATAGTAGAAACCAAAAAAAAGGCACCTAAAATTATGTTATACGTAACGGAAATAACAAGAGCCTAAAAGTATGCCACAGTTTATGAAATATTAAAAAAATATTATGAAATGCAACAATAACACAAAATTATTTTTACAACTATAATACATATACATACAGATAATTTTTCGCTTTGTTTAAGATTTTTTTCTCGTGATATTATTCTCTTTGGTGAGGACAGAGATTGAAAGTAATGAAAAAAAAAAAAAACTGACAAATACTAGGAGTTTTCTTTTTTGTTACAACTTAGTTTCGTATTTAAATAGAATATCTTGTCATTTATGAGTAATGTTTTATTTGAAACTCTATGATATTTTTAAAACAAACATTACTAAGGCTTTGAGTAATAAGCCATTAATCAACAGGATTTATGTTTTTTGTTATGTATGTAGTTAGCATCCTTTAGAGAAAACAACAAGGACAGTTTTGTACGCGGACAAATGATAATTTAAAGTTTTATGAAAAAGTGTTTTATTATGTATTTTTTTTAAATTTAAAAAGTGTGATTTTCTTTAATAAAATAAAATGTTTAAACGAACGAAGGACAGAAATGAAAAAAAAAATTCTATAAAAATGGAAAAGTAAATTTTAATCACACTCAATCATTTTTACATTCAACTTGGATTAATAGTCTCTAGATGCGGAATTATATATTCATAAACATACAAAAAAAAAAGAAAGAAAAAAAAAGGTAAAATCAAAATGAGAGAATGTACTTTTCGTTCCTTGATGTCATTATCAATCTCAATTTGTATCAAAAGTCTTCAATTTGCAAATTCTAGTTTAATGAACTTTGAAAATGCAAAAAATACCATGAATAGAATATCAATCAGTCTCAGCTGGGTCCTTAGTTTAAAAATTCATTAAGTTAAATACCAACATTGATACATAAACAATTTTTAATCTTTTAGATCGTTCAATGTACAAACTACAATTATTTAAAAGAAATATTTTAATTGAAATGATTTAAAATTAATAAATCTGCTCCTCTGCGCATAAAAACAAATATGTCCTTAAAAGTATCAAATTATTACCCGAATTTTTCGCTTTTTACCCTGTTATTAATTTGTTTCATATTACACAATTTTTTATGTGTGCCGAAACCCTTAATTAAAATGCTATCAGAATTCGTCCATTAATTGGCAATTTAATTTTATATTCAAAACTTTTACCAAATAAGTATCTTTGTGGTATTAGGGGATAATAGCAATCAATTCATGGGCCAAAATTCACCATGTGTAAACAAATTTATAAAATTGCTTCTAATCATACCCTTTACATTAATAACCTTATTTTAAATTTTGTAATAAAATAAAAAATCAAGGTGAATTCATACAGGTGAAATTGCCAGCCCAGCTGATTGGGAGGCATTTTGTCAAAATTTCTTGAATTTGCCTTGATTTTAGTTATTATTGCAGGGATGGAAAATTAAATTTTGCTTTCTGTTTTAAACAATTAACTTGAGTGTACTTTTTCGAAAATAAATGTACCAAATTTATGTATATTTGTTGCTTTTATACAATTTATAATACGGTTTAAAAATATTTATCCTGCTTTTAATTAAATTTTATTAAAGTGAACATATCAAAATAACTTTTCCAACCCTGATATATCCTTGACAGAAAATACCCCCTAAAAATTGCTTTGTTGTATCAATTCGCCGTTGCATATACCTGTATGAATATGCCTTGATGCAAATTTAAACTGAGAATTTAAAATTCTTGTACGAGGTCAAATTTATAACAATTTCAATTACAGTAAAAAAGGTCAGACTAAGGGCCGTATTCATTAAAAATATTTTAGGTTTATTAAATGTTTATTTGACAGATGTTGTAGAGAAATTTGTCAAATAAGCCTTCAATAAACCTAAAATATTTTTTATAAATACGGCTCTAAAGGTGTAAGTATTGAAGATTGTCACTTAAATCACCCATGTTTTCAGCTTCGCAACAATGGACCCATTTTAACGCTCGATTTTCTGCAACAATGTTGGCTTTGAGTTTAACGATTGTCTTTCGCTTGTTTACATAGATTCGCTTCTGCAAATAACGCAAAAGCAAATAGTAGGGTGCAAAAAAATCTGAAAAAAGCGTTGGCCAATTATTTGGCGAATTTCTGGAAATTATTATTACCTTTAAAAATAAGACTTTTAAGTGTCATTGTGACTCGAGCAGAATGCACAGTGGCTCCATCATGTCGAAACAATATCTCAAGTCTATTTTCAAGAGCAAGGGGTTCAAAAATATTTCATCATAAGCCGATATTGCTCTCCATTTACGGTTATAGTACATCCATCTTTATTTTTGAATAAGAAAGTCTCAGTGATATTTTCAGATTTAATGCCACACCATATTGTACACCTAATTGGCGTTACTGAATGGCTTTTGTATTTTAAAGACCACAGTATTAACAATTTTGCTTATTAACAAGGTCATGTAAATGAAAATGAGCTTCAGCACTTTTTATGGCACACTGTTGCTTAAGAGGGCGAGATTTTTTTGTCTGCAGTGTAAATTAAACGTGGTCTAAAAGTTCGAGGCAAACCTCTTAGTGTACAATGTTGGTGATAATGATGAAGTTAGTAACGAATAATTCCTTTAAGATTAAAAGTACTGACGTTTCAATGTCGACAATATTCTCTTTGCTTTAAAACAATCGATCGTTTATTTAAATAATAAAATTTTATTATTTTGGTTCTTTGTTCAGCTGTGAATCTCTCCATTATTTATTCTTCAGGACTTATTTATATAATGCGATGAAAAATAAATAAAAATAATTTATAAGTTTTGTCCAGAAGCTAGCGCATCAAAACTTTAAATAAGTAAATAAAATAAAATAAATAAATTTGTTAACCTCATGGTTACTTTGTCCCAGCCTGTCTATGCCAATTTGAAAAAGCTCAACAAACGTATTGGTATAAGGGTAATCGACTCGGTTTTACAACCGGTGGAAAACCCGGGTTTTCACTCTTTCAGCTGGCGGTTTTTTCTAAATGTTAATTTTTCTAATGTCGAATACACCGGTTTTTTTTACTCACAGAAGCCGGTTTTTCTTTTTTTAGTTTTATCTTCATTTATCTTTGTAACCAAACGTTTCATACTATATTTATTATTAAAAAAATTTCAAAAAATCAGAAAATTTATTAAATAATCTTCCATAATATAGTAAGAAATTTATTTGTTGTTTCGAAAACAAATGTAAAATAAGAAAAATAATTCGGTTAAATTTTATTTGTTTTAAATGGAGAGCAGGTATTTTATACATTGTTGCGCTTATAATTTGTTGTGATAATCAGCTGTTCAGTTAAGTTTTTTTTTTACCAAATAATTGTATTTTGCAATATTTTTTGATCTCATTTTCGAATTTCATAATATTTTGCTTCTACGAAATGTTGCGACTAATATTTCCGTTAACGTATGACTTGTATACTAAAATAGTTCGGCACACAAAGGTTCATTATTACATTGCCTACAAAGTAAATGTTAGTAAAAGGTAAATTTGACTACATTGAGCAGTGTAGTGACTTTTTAATATTTTTCATTATTACAACCTCCTTGTAACAATATTTTTTTTATATGGCAGAACCAGAGCTAAACCGATTACTTTAAACAAATTAATTTAGTTCTTAAAAAATTTTACAAAACGAAATAACATTTTTGATGATTTATTTACTGTTTTGTGTCACTAATATTTAAGAATTAAATTAAAGTAGAAAAAATATATAAATCACCATTTAGTTGCCATATTTTGTTTCATGTAAAGAAACAGTGGCATTCTTAAGTTTATTAACCTAACCTTAAAAGTTAAAAATAATTGAAGCAAAACTTAACTTTTCGGTCACTTTTAGGTAAAAAGTGTCTGTCCTTTAACATTTTTTTTAAAATGAAATTAAGCCATAAAACAAACTAGTTTATACCTTTATATGTATCTCTGTCATGGGTATAAGAAATTTATTTATTCGACCGGTTATACGGGTTTTTCTAAATTTTCAAAAAAAGCAACCGGTTTTTTTTAACTTCTAAATTTCAAACTATTTGAAAACCGGTTTCTTAAAATCGATAACCCTAATTGGTATTCTGTGGTGAAGTTAATAGAATAATACATAATCTAAGTTTATCTGCCTGGAGGCTATATAAAAAGTACCAAAGAAAGTACTAAGATTTTACCCATTTCTGTTTTTTAGCGGTTGAAAATTAAAAAAAGTGCCTAACACCCATAAGCTTATTTTTTGTGTTGATTACGATGCTTTTTTAAGTTTTCCGTATTTTTATACCCTTCACACAGTGAAAAAGGGTATATATAGGTTTGTCATTCCGTGTGAAATTTCTACAATTTTCATTTCCGACCCCATAAAGTATATATTTTCTGAAAGCTTATGAATAGGGGAGTCGATTAAGCTCTGTCAGTCTGTCCGTCTGTCCGTGTGTATGTTGAAATCAACTTTTTGAAGCCCCCCGACATCGCTTGGACCCGGGTGAGGTATTAAAATATCAGAAATATTCGGGAATAGATCGGTTTTGAAAATCAGAAATATCGGTACATAAGCAACTGAGATATGAGCAAAAACCCACGACCACCTAGTTTTTTTTTAACACGAAAACAACATACAACAACAACATACAACAACAACATACATACATACAGACGTGGTATACTGGTTAGAGTAAACGCGGCAGAACCCCAGCTGAGCCCAAAAAAAATTTTTTTATTTGTTTTTTTATTTTTTATTTCAAATATAATTTATATTTTTATTATTTTTTTTTAAATTTTTTTATCTTTCTTTTCATATTTTTTATTTTTTTCTTATTTTTTTTTTAAATTTTTTTTTTATGTTATATATATTATTTATATTTTTATTATTTTTATTATTATTATTTTTTTTTAATTTTTTTGTTTTATTTTTTTAAATTTTTTTATACTTTTTTTTAACACACATAAATGAAAAAAGAAAAAATTAGAAATAAAAGTTGTTTTCCATTTTCTAATTTCCTTAAATTGTAACATAAATTGTAGTTTCAAATTAGAAATGAGTATTATTATTTTTATTTTATTTATTTAATAGATTCATTTAATATTTTGTTTAAATATAAATAACTAGCCAAACCCGGCGCGCGTTGCTACGCCCCTTAATGAATCGAAATGCATTCTGAATTTTAGTTGAATATCAAGTGCAAAAACCTAAATATTATAATTTTTTATGGGCGTGGCATTGCCCACTTTCCTAATCACGAAATTGTAAAGTCATAACAGCTCAATATGTGTGCAAAGTTTCAGAAGAATCGGACCAGTGCAAGTACCTCAAAATGATACCTATTTTTTACGGGCGTGGCACTGCCCACTTTTCTAATCGCGAAATTATTGAGTCATGACAGCTCGATATGTGTGCAAAGTTTCAGAAAAATCGGTCTAGTGCAAGTAGCTAAAACTGATAACTAATTTTTATGGGCGTGGCCCGCCCACTGTTTTTCACCCATAAACACTCCCTGGTATGTGTACAACAACTTGCCAAAGTTTGAGCGCGGTCGGTTTTACAGTTTCGGAGTCTATAGCTAACACACACACACACACACACACAGAGTTTCACTTTTATATATATACTAGAAAAGCCCGGCGCGCGTTGCTACGCCCCTTCATGAATTTTAATCGCATTCTAAATTTTAATCGAATATCAAGTGCAACGCTAAAAACTATAACTTTTTCTTTATGACCGTGGCACTGCCCACTTTTCTAATTACGAAACTGTATAGTCATGACAGCTCAATAAGTGTGTAAAGTTTCAGAAAAGTCGGTCCAGTGAAAGTACCTTAAAATTATAACTTTTTTAATGGGCCTGGCCCTGCCCACTTTTCTAATCACGAAATTATATAGTCATGACAGCTCAATATGTGTGCAAAGTTTCAGAAAAATCGGTCCAGTGCAAATACGAAACTGTAAAGTCATAACAGCTCAATATGTGTGCAAAGTTTCAGAAAAATCGGTCCAGTGCAAGTACCTCAAAATAATAACTTTTTTTTATGGGCGTGGCACTGCCCACTTTTCTAATCACGAAATTGTTAAGTCATGACAGCTTAGTGTGTGTGCAAGGTTTTAGGAAAATCGGTCCAGTGCAAGTACCTCAAACTTATAACTTTTTTTATGGGCGTGGCCCTGCCCACTTTTCTAATCACGAAATCATAAAGTCATGACAGCCCAATATGTGTGCAAAGTTTCATAAAAATCGGTCCAGTGCAAGTACCTCAAAATTAAAACTTTTTTAGGGGCGTGGCCCCGCCCACTTTTCTTATCACGAAATTATTTAGTCATGACAGCTCGATATGTGTGCAAAGTTTCAGAAAAATCGGTCAAGTGCAAGTTGCTAAAACTGATAACTAATTTTTGATGGGCGTGGCCCCGCCCACTTTTTTCCACCCATAAACACTCCCTGGTATGTGTACAACAACTTACCAAAGTTTGAGCTCGATCGGTTTTACAGTTTCGGAGTCTATAGCTAACACACACACACACACACACACACACACACACACACACACACAGAGTTTCACTTTTATATATATAGACTAGCCAATCCCGGCGCGCGTTGCTACGTCCCTTAATGAATTTGAATCGCATTCTAAATTTTAATCGAATATCAAGTGCAAGGCTAAAAACTATAACTTTTTTTTATGAGCGTGGCACTGCCCACTATTCTAATTACGAAACTGTATAGTCATGACAGCTAAATAAGTGTGCAAAGTTTCAGAAAAATCGGTCCAGTGTAAGTACCTCAAAATGATACCTTTTTTTATGGGCGTGGCACTGCCCACTTTTCTAAATACGAAACTATATAGTCATGACAACTCAATATGTGTGCAAAGTTTCAGAAAAATCGGTCATGTGCAAGTACCTCAAAATGATACCTTTTTTTTAATGGGCGTGGCACTGCCCACTTTTCTAATGACGAAAGTGTAAAGTCATGACAGCTCAGTATGTTTGCAAAGTTTCAGAAAATTCGGTCCAGTGCAAGTAGCTAAAACTGATAACTAATTTTTTATGGGCGTGGCCCCGCCTACTTTTTCAATCACGAAATTATAAAGCCATGACAGCTCAATATGTGTGCAAAGTTTCAGAAAAACCGGTCTAGTGGAAGTACCTCAAAATCAAAACTTTTTTAGGGGCGTGGCCCCGCCCACTTTTCTTATCACGAAATTATTTAGCCATGACAGCTCGATATGTGTGCAAAGTTTCAGAAAAATCGGTCAAGTGCAAGTAGCTTAAAATGATAACTAATTTTTATGGGCGTAGTTCCGCCCACTTTTTTTCACCCATAAACACTCCCTGGTATGTGTACAACAACTTACCAAAGTTTGAGCCCGATCGGTTTTACAGTTTCGGAGTCTATAGCTAACACACACACACACACACACACACACAGAGTTTCACTTTTATATATAGAGATAGATGATCTGTAACTGGCGTAACAAACATACACACGCCTGTAAGCCAGAATGGCAAAATGAAAACTGTTAAAAAAAATTTCAAAAAAAACATAATTGTATTTGTAGTTACAGCATAAAGTGTATTTATAACAAAAATTTTAAGTACAAATATTAAATTTTTTGAAAAACTAGAAATTTAAGGGACCTAAACAAATTCGTTTAATACCAATTTTTTGTTTTTTTAAGCAGGATTCCAGGTAATTGACAAGAGCACTAAAATTAAATTAGATATGAGTTTATCCGCAAATAGGGCTGATAATGAAATCATAGCTGGATAAATTTGTACAATTTAATTTCAAAATGTTTAAAAATTTACGAAAATAAACTTAAGTCAGGATAAATGATTTACCATAGATTAAAAAAAAATTCAAATAACTATTCATTTATAATTGTATAAAATGTAAATTTAGGGCTATATTCATAAAAAATATTTTAGGTTTATTGAAGGCTTATTTGATAAATTTCTTAATGTTTTAAAATTGGTATTAGACCTTCTTAAAACTTGACATTTTAGAATTTCGAGATTTGCTTTAGCTTTGTTTAGAGTTCTGTCACTTTTGCTTGCTTACAAGTCATTAGACAAACATAACTACTCACGTTCATACTTAATCTAAAAATTTTATTAAAGACAATACGCTTTAATTACAATGTTCTAGCTGGCTGTTTTTCTTTAAAATACGTAGAAAAACATTTCATTGTTAAGTATAAAAAAAAATTGCTTCAACATACTCTAATGCTCTCCTTTACAACATTTAGCTCTCATACCACAACAATTTTCTAATATTTAGGTTAGTAGTGTAGCATAGGCCTAGGCGCATTTCCTGTGCAATAAAAATAAAAAAGGAACGAAAACTACAGGATATAAATCTAAACCAAGTGAAAATAATCTGAAAAAAGTGAAATCGTACTAAAAATGCAAAGGATTTTCCATATTTAATATGCTCACTCATACAAATAGATCTTTTTTTTTTTCAATATTTTCATTTAGTTGCATTGTTCATCAGCGTTTTTTTGTAAGATTTGTTTTCTTTTTTTGCTGTAAAAATAAAACTTTTACTTATTTTAGGCTTTAGAAAATATTATGATGAGATAAAAAAAAACTTTAGCTTTTTACTTTATTCATGCCGCATCACCAGTGTACATCCGTTTTTAGGTGAATAAATTTGAAAATGGTTGGTTATTGCCTTTTTATTTTTTTTTTGCGAGGAACTTATTTAAACAGTGAAAGAAAAGAAATAAATAAAGTTTAAACTTTTGCAGCAAAATTTTACAGTATAGACAATTTTTAGTATAAAGAGTCTCGAGTTATAATTTAAAGTATTTTGAACTTAATACTATGCATAAAATTTAACGAAACATAATTATTTACATTTTTTTAAAAATACCTATTAAAATTTTATATTGTGTGTTATATTCGAATATTCGACCTTAACGCCCAATTGTCGAATATTTTTTTTTAAATATTTGAAATCACTTTTTTATCGTTTTAAAAACTTTTAAAATTAGTTTGAATTTAATTGATTTTTTATATATTTTTAAAATAATCCAAATTTTCAATTTGCCGACTTTAAAATTATGCTCCAAATTCGAGTTCTATTTATATTTTTATAAAGTATTTTAAAATCTTATTAAGGATTAACTATATGAATTGATAAACCTTAAAACTAAATTTTAAATTTGAGAATCATAGATCAAAGTCATAAATATTAAATTCATTATTAAATAACATTTATTTTTATTTATACATCCATTCGCCTTTTTATTTTTGTATATTAAGGATTATATGAGGATAATGATTAATTTTATATTTAAAAAAATAGATTTAGAGGGAAAGTTCAGGAAAAATATAATGTGTGTTTATAAATATATATGAAATATTATAAAGGGTGTTTCAATAAGAATGCATTTTTCAAATTTAGTGTTTTTTTTTAAATGCTATCTCTGAAAATCTTCAGCTATTACATATGTTTAATCCGATTTTCAATAATTGAAACATTTTACGAAAGAACAACGAGCTATAAAGAAAACTTTAAAAAAGTATTGGAGGCTACTGGCATACTTCGAAAAATTTTTATTCGAGAATGTGCAGCTAATTTGTTAGCTTTTCAAAAGGTGGTCAAATAATTTGATGACACTGGATCGATTGTGGATAGTAAGACACCTGAGCGTCAAGGCACCACCCGGTACCATGAAAACATTGCTTTTGTAAACGAGAGAGTCATCAAAAGCCTGAAAACATTAATTTGACATAGTTGTCAATAACCAGTAGAGCACGGAAAGTGGTTAATCAGGCGAAGTAAAGTTAATAATGATTTTTGGATGAAACGCATTTGTCTGCATGAATCTGCATGCTGTTGTAAATACACAAAATAGTCGAATTTGGAGCTCAGAAAATTCTTATAAAATCCGTGAGAAGTAAATGCACCCACAACGAGTAACTACCTGGTGCGAAATTTAATGAGGTGGCGTTAAAGAGAAAACAGTATCGGTTTTAAGTGTCATAATTATTGCCAATCGCAATGTATATTTGTAATCATGGTGTAATTACATAAGGTGATAGCGTAAAGGAGAGCAATTTTTGTCTCTCTTTTTTTATGTATGGAGATTGACAATTTCCGAAGTTGAAATAATTTTTTTAAGTATGTATTTTGACATTATCCAGAACACAGAAAAATAGTCAGCTGGGCCTGGTTGTAATAGTTAAATTAAACCTTTGAATCTATAAAATTTTATTTCGGGATAGAAATATGTAGTCAACACGAAGACGTTACGACTCTTGCAATGGTAATATTACAGAAGAAAATTTCGATTGCAAGAAATAAATCATGCGAATTTGATTATCAGTTTTTTGCGAACGGGCCTTACTTATTGAAGATGTGGCTGAAAGGGCAGTGATTCGTTATATATACATACATGTTAACGCCTAAACTTGCGCACAACATGCCAACTTGGCATAGGTGTATACCTGTGATGGGTTTGGGCTTTTATACCCCTCCTTTTCAACCTAACCTAATCAACCTAACGCCTAAACTGGATGGCTTGGATCTGAACGACATGTGGTTTTAGCAATAGCAGAAACTATTTTCAAGGCAAATTATCTCAAGAAATTAAATTTTCAAATGGCTACCAAGATTAAGCAATTTAACGGCGTGAATTTTTTTTGAGGTTTCGTTAAGTCCCGTGTTGATGCAAATAAACCAGAAATAATTTCTGAGTTAAGTTTTCGTAATCCAATTTTCAATCGGTGAAATACAGCCACATGTCTCTAAAAAAGTCACGGAAAATTTAATTTAAAGTGTAATAGCCTGTCATCAGAACCATAGAGGGCGTTTGATGGATGTTTTATTTCATAATTAATCGGAACACATTTTCTTTATAATTCAACAAAAATTCATATTTATTAAAAAACAAAAAAACGTGTTTAATTTTAAAATAAAAAAATAAAAAAACAACCCTATAAAGTTGAATTCGTAAATTCGCACCAGATTTGGAAAATTCGAGGATTTTCAAATATGCTAGAAAATGCCAAACATTATTATTGAAAGGTTCTTATATTAAGTTTTTATTTTACTTTAAGTTTTTTGGATTTCCTGCAGTTTGCTATGAAAAAAAAAACATTTTTTTACTCTTCCAATATTATTATTTTGGACAACGTTACAACAAATTGTCGGCTTAATATGCATACCTGCTAAATAAATCCACTTTTTAAGTAGATTGAGATACACCTCGTCGACAAGCATGTAGTTTTTCTTCAATTTAAGTCTTGAAGTGTGTTTAAAGGTTTGATAAATCCTCTCACAGAAAAAAAATTTTGTAAGAAGAACTGCTAAATCCAGTACATAATTAGTTCAGTTTTTATTACTAACTTAAATTTTTTTTTATTTTTTTTTTTTTTGGTTTTTTTATTTTTATAGATTGATTTTCCTCTCAAGCTACAAATATAAAATATAAGAAGTTTTTTGTCCCTCCTGTAAAATTTGCTGAAAGGGAGATTTGCATACAAAGCCGACAAAATACTTTATTAAATATTTTTATAAAGCACTTTTCGATTTTTAGAATACAATTTTCTAATAGTATAAATCTTTCAGTGTATCCAAATACCAATTAAACATTGTTCTGTTAACCAAAAGATTTATTCTTTCATCATCGCCAACATAATCGTATTCATCATGCAAATGATAATAATGATGATGGCAATGATAAAGTATTGAAGCAAAAAATAAAATAAACTAAACTAACAGTAGAGTAGATGCATACATACATATATGCATTCGTAACTAAAAATATGTATTCCTCAACATCCTTTTTTCTAAGTAAGTTGTAAAAAAATTTTATTCTCACAAAAAAAAAAAAAAATTAAATAACAAAACATTTCACTAACGCATACTTTTGCATAAAAACTAAACAAACCAAAAGAAAGGACAACATAAAAAAGCAGGCAAGCAAACAACAACAAAATTAAAACATTCATAAAATAATCAACATTGAGTTCTTTACTGCAAAATATTTGCCTGTACTTGCCGCTCGTTCTCTCGTGCTCTCGCTCACACAGATTGTCATTCTTCAAAATTTATGTTTGTTTTTTTTTGTGTGCTTTTATTTGAGTGTGTATTTTGCTTTGAATTATTACTTAAAGTACATCTATATGTGTTTGTTTTTATGTTTTAAGAATTATGAGACAGTTTTTCCTAGCTTTGTGGTTTATAAAATATAAGGAGAAGTATACAACAAAATTTGGCTCATAGTGGAAAGAAAAATCTCTATATTTTAAGGCAATATTCGTTTTCATCAAATGTGACTTTTTATACAATTGCCCAAAGTTATTTTCATATTGTAAAAGGTGATAACTATTACTATTGTTTTTCATGAGTTACTAGCTTAGAAAATAAATAAATGATATTCTAAAATAATTAGCATACATTTAGGGGCCATTGTTGTTCGTGCTGCATTGCGAAATAATAATTATTTTTTATTTATTGGAATCACTAGAAAAGAAGAAAGTAAAAAATTTAAAAAACATATTAAGGTATCTAGTAACATCTCACTATGAATTGCGACCAAAATCTATAAAAGTCATAGTGACGGTGCATGTTTTATTTAATGAACATCTATCGGCATATACATATGTCCAAAATTGGTTTGGACAATATATATGGTCATAAAATTAAATTGTTAAATAAAAACCCTTTTTCTGAATTGTATACTGCATTATCTACTTAGTGTTGAGTACAATTGTAACAGAGTAAATATATTTTTATATATATTTAGTTCTAAAACCTTAAATGACATTTAAAATTGTTATAAAGTTAGTTAAATGAAAAGTTTAGAAAATGAAACTTTATAAATTTGTAACTTCTTGCCTTTTAACTGTCAACCAGTTCATTTGCGTTTTTGTAATACAGATTCAAATTACTCTTTAATTTCACTTAAATCAAATACCGTTTAATAATTATCTCTATAATTTAATTGAATTGTACACTATTTAAATGAAGTTATTAAAATTACATTAACTTTACATTTACTACATTTAACCTTCCTGGTTGTTTTAAAAAGGTGAGGATATCAATATTTCATAATATAATATATCTCTTATAAAGCAAACATAATAAATTATTGCTTTTACCCATATTATAATTACTTGCAACGAGTAATTATAATAAATCTCTTAAAGGTTAATTTTGTTTGACCATTTACTGGTTACCCTTCCCCCGCCAGTCAAAAAGAAATTTTTAAATACAACCTAATTGTATTCAATATATGTTTATGTACTCAGCCAAAACATAAAACACAAAATTTTAATAAAAACAACCTTTGCTACTTAATGTTGTATTTGCAAAATTCCTGGACTCTTAATACAAATAAACGACTTTAGTTTTTTAATGATGAGTTTAAGATAAGCCTGTACCGCTACAATACTATGGATACAGAAATAAGGCATATAATACATATGTATGTGTCTTTTTAAACAATATATTTAGTAATCCAGTGTTTAAATTTTGAACTAGTTACTTTTTGAACCAGTCATATAACTACACCATTTTTCAATGAAATTGAGAAAATTCCAATTGAAATTGAGAATTTTAATTTGAAATTAAGAAAATTTCAAATGAAATAAAGAATTTTAGTTTGAAATTGAGAAAATTACAAATGAAAATAAGAATTTGAAATTTTTATTACAAAAATTCCAAATGAAAATGAGAATTTCAAATTGAAATTGAGAAAATTCCAAATAAAATTAAGAAATTTTATTTTGAAATTGAGAAATTTCCAAATGAAATTGAGAAAATATATATATGTACATATATAAGTACATATGTATTAAAAAATCAATAAACTTGTTTTTTTTATAAATTTGAAATATAGTATATGAACTTTGTATTATTCTAATGGACAGTCGTAGAGGTTCGTTTAGAGCTGACAGCGCAAATGAGTTGGTCTTGATAGGTAGGAAGAGTTAGAGATTGAGTTATCGGTGCTTGTTTTGGTTTGTGACAATGCTGCTAGCCACAATCTTCTACAATTTATTTTTGAAAACACTTCAGCCACACTTTTACGATTGAGCCCCTACTCATCAATGCTTAACCCAATTGAAAGTATTTGATCGAAAATCAAATGTAATGTTAAAGCAAAGATGAATGTACCGAAAGTAAGTCCCCCAAATATAGGAGAGCAGAGGTTTGCCTTTTTAGAAGGGGTTATTAATGCTTCAAAAACATGTATTGCTACCGGAGATTGCAATAGAGATACACAGCACACTACAACGTTTCACGAGTCTGCATTGGTTATTTTTCGTTTTTTTACTAAACAATAATATTATCAAAAATTAAAAAAAAAATTGTATATAAAATTATATTTTCTCATTTTCTCAATTTCATTTGAGATTTTCTTAATTTCATTTGGAATATTCTCAATTTCAAATTAAAATTTCTCAATTTCATTTGGAATTTTCGCAATTACAATTTGAAATTCTCATTTTCATATGGAATTTTCTCAATTCCAAATTGAAATTCTTAATTTTCTTTAGAATTTTCTCAATTTCAAATTGAAATTCTCAATTTCAATTAGAATTTTTTCAATTCATTTGGAATTTCCTCAATTTCAATGAAAAATGGTGTAGTTGTAACGAAACTGTTGCATTAACTCACAAGTATGGGTCTAAGTATATTAATATATACCACCAATAATCTTCTTATACTTACTTAAATATATATTATCATTTAAATGACTACCACACATACATACGTAGTTACGAATTTATGCCATTTGAGCGTTCACCCGCTCTAATTCGAAGAAAACCTTTATTTGTTTGAAATAATTCCCTTTTGCAGTGTCATCAATATATTAAAAAATGCTCTTAGTTGTTTTTAAAATAAGAAACACAACATTAATAAACAAGTAGATGCTTGTGCTTCTTATATTCTATGATTATAGCCTGATTGCGTAGAGACCAGAGACTGCCATTGTTCAAGTGAGAAAATATTTGTTTCAAATATTACCGAACAATATTTTATTTTTGAGCAATAAAAAAGTGCATATTACCAAATATGGATTCAACTCCCGTCTTTATTTGTGTTTAAAAAATACACTTTAAAAAATAAGAATTTCTAGAAAAGTGGGAACAAGGTAGGCAATATACGAAGGCCATAAAAAATCAATGTTTTTATTGTAAATACTTTTAATCCTGCTTAGGTTCATTTTCTTATTATTAAACGTCCTAACGTATTTTTAAATTAAACAACGTTTTGCTGTGACAGACAACAGGTTTGCATTTGGTAAAAATTGTAAATGCACTATCAATTACAAATCTGAACATGTTGCTACAAGTTGGGATGGCAGAAGGACACTCTGAAATAAGAAAAAGGGAATTGTGGTATCTTCTCATGGAGGTTATAATTCATACATACATACATATGTAGGTATATGGTATTTTTTTAAAGGACCGTAACAGCACTTTTTGGGAGAGTGACGTGCTTACGATGGACGATACCAGTATTAAGAAAAACTTTCACATAAACAGAAAGGCATTCCAAAAAATATGTAAAAAAGTTCAACATATCGAATCTATTTTTATTTTACATTTTTGATTTTTTAATTTTTTGATTGATTACCGACCGTGTTGCCATATTGGAATTGCTAAATGCAGTATAAATTCAATATAATTTAGTGCATTTACGTGAAATCTAATACACATTGGAATGGGGATAATTCATAAGTTAATATGAATTAAGACTTTTAATGCAAATTAAAGCTGTCGTCTGTCTATGGTATAAGAATATTTAAATATTAATCCAACATAAGCCGAGTGGTATGTATTTTAGAAACCAGCTACGATTTCATTATCAGTACACTATCGGTTTACTCATACGTAATTTAAAGCTACTAAAGATGTTAAAATTTAATGAAATTAGAATATGGGAATCACAACATTTAGTTTTAATAATATTGAATAATTTTTCAATATCTCTTAGTGGTAACAGATTAAGTAACAAATGTTTTAGCATGTTTAATAATACGATTATAAACTTAAGTCGGAATAAAATGATTAGCAAATCCGCAAATAGCAAATAGTTCGAATAAATAGTAATTTCTAGTTAATCTTTTTTGTTTATTGTTGTTTAAGGATGTGTTGAAAGCAAAAGAAATTTGTTAAAATTTTTTAAATCGATTAAAAAACTTAATACTCGTGTGTTTATGGTCAATAAAAATTAAAATTATTTCGGAGAACTAATGAATATACCACTCTCTGTTAGATATGCACCATATAATAATAAATAATATATTGAGATTTAATGATTTTAACTTGTTTGCTATTGTGTGTCTTTTCCCTATCTCATTTCTGCACTTCAATATTTATGTT
Organism: Phyto melanocephala; assembly: GCA_941918925.1. Taxonomy (NCBI): domain Eukaryota; kingdom Metazoa; phylum Arthropoda; class Insecta; order Diptera; family Rhinophoridae; genus Phyto; species Phyto melanocephala. Next base: position 61,894,775 of record OW799234.1, on the reverse strand, counting down.
TATAACAATGCTGAAGTAAGTTTACATACGAAAGATATGAAAAAAAGTTACAAAAGGCCTAGTCAGACGGCTCTTTATGATGTAGAATTAATGGGTTTTAAATTAAGGAATTTTTGAGTAGGGATACAGCAGTAGTTTAGATTTGAAATGATTTTTTAAGTCCCTTTTTTTTGACAACAGCCGTTTTTGGAGTTCTCATTTTAACACCATTTGTCTTAGATGAAATATCTGTGTTGCCTTTTTATATTTATGTGCTCATGTAAGATAAAATGCTGTTGATAAATTGATTTTTTCTTTTACAAAAATTTCCATTATCCTTGAAATGATTTAATGTGTTTTTTTGTTGTTGTTATGCTTTTAATTTAAAGAATGTATGTATATCCAGCACAGCAAATCATTTTCAAGTGAATAAACATTATCGTAGTATTAAGTAAAAAATATTTTAGAAAAAAAAACAACGAATATTTGCAATCAAACAAATACATAAAATGAATTGCTATAAAAGTATATAAAACTAAAGGGAACAAAAAAAAAATGATTTTACTACAAATCAAGCTGCACACAAGCTTAAAATGTCTACAAAGCGTTAAAAGTTCATTAAAATACAGAAACAATTAAACGTGTTTATAATGATTTTGAACAACAGAGAACAACAACAATTTAAAACAACAAAATAATAAAATTATTTATGTTAAACCTGTGATTAAAGGGAGTTTTGTTTGCAAACGATTGAATTAAAAATAAAACGAAATAAAATAAGAAAAAAAAAAAACAATCCATTAATCATGAAAACCATAATAAAAAAAAGAAATATAACAAAACCATAAAGAATACATTTGTTAAGCTTTTTAACACTTTAATCCACTTATAAAAGGTGAAGAAGAAGAAGAAGAAGAAGCAATACAATAGGATAAAAGAAAATTCTTCCTGTATTAACTACAATATTGTTAGTTAATATTTATGTTTAAGTGTTTTTAAAGACATAAAAATAAATGTGCATGTAGAGAAAATAGTGCGCAAAATAATTTCTGATACACAAAGAGATTGACTTCATAATATTACCATTGCGTTTACAAAAATTGTTTGTCAAGAAAGAAATCTGACAGAGATCCTATAGCTTACGCTAAAGTAACAACCTTGAATAAAAGTTGTATCTCCATGGTAACATTAAAAAACGGCTTGTGAAAAATCTAACAATCATACAATTATAGTTTTTTAATTAAAATAATAAAAATAAAGCAAAAAAAATTTTTTTTTTTGGGTTTCAAGAACTTTATCCTTTGACCCAAGGCATATTAATTCATCAGGTAATTGCAGTTCGGAGAGAATTTGTTTGTTTATATTTTTTATATATGAAGTTTGACATTTGGAACAAATGAGAGAGAAGAGAATATAGTTTTTTATCTTTAGACTTTGACAATTGAAATTTTTAATAAGTGAAGAAAAAATTAATCAGCTGTCGAAACAAGACTACCTGATGAATAAATGTTCCTTGACTCTGACTCTTATATTTATTGATATTTTTTGCTTAAGTTAGCATACTTTAAGCTAACGTTGCTTCTTAACTTCCTGTTGAAAACGGATTTTCTAACTACTAGCATACTACTAACTGCTGATCGAAGAGGTAGAGAGTAATTATATAGAGTACAAAGAATGTTTTGCTTGCAAATTGATTTTGTTTTCTTAAGCTGCAAGTCCTCACCACGCATTCTACGCTTCTTCGCGTCGTACGCCTCTCTCCAAAAAGTTGAATCAATGTAGTCGTACGTTGAGAGTTACAGAGTACAAAGCGTAGAATGCTCTGACGCATACATTGCAAAAGCAGGTTTATGCTGAAAGTCCATACGCATTCTATACCTCATACGCTTAATGCATTTGAGGTTGTGTTATTTGAAAAAAAAAGGCACGCATTGTGTTAATGGCAGCGAAGAAGGCGAGAGAAGAACTTAACTGAGTTTGAATGACAGTTATGACAACATATAACTTATTTTTAATTTTATTGATCGTTTTGCTTGCATTATGTATTTATTTGCTTATATATTTACAGCAAAAAAATATTTTAAAAAGAAGGAAGTGCTGTTGTAACAAAGTTTAGAACTCTTGACAAGAAGAAAATTTAATTAGTAAAACAATTTAATCATAAACAAATTTTGCATTTTGTTTATCGAGGACATTTACATAATAAGTACCATCTCTCAATTTGTGTTATTTGATGCGCAAAGGCCGTGGTGTCAGGATACAATAAAATAAGGCGGATTCAGTTAATCAGCTCATCATCAGCTGTCCCTTTCGAGATGAGAGTGTTAGTGCTTAATTAGCAAAATATAATAAATTGTAAAATGGTGGACAATAAATTTGAATATCAGTATCTTAAAATGTACCCGCTTTCAAATGAAACGTCTTGACCAGTAAAGTACAGTATAGTATAATATAACAAAGTGTAAAAACCAAAATGGCGTTCGAATTAAAATGACGGATAATAGTTTTTTCTTAACCCCATCAATATGCGTATCCAGTGAAAGGGCTTGTCTAGTTGTATACAGTTAATTACTTATGTAAAAATTTAAAATCGAGGCAAAATGGTGTATAATAAAAAATCTATAATCTGGGCTACGCTTCTATGTGATCACTTTGTTATAATGAACGATTTTACCATAATAAACGCTATTAATTGAGGGTCACAGCTTGAAGTCAAGCTTTTTACCCAACCTAATTTGACATTTCTTTTGACAAATTCAACTATGCAGAGGTACTCGTTCAGTTTGTTTTGTCAAAAACATCGCGTTTGCTATAATGTGTCTGAAAAGTCGTCCATCTCGACTCGTCGACATGCCCAAGAATTAGACATCAACATTTTCGTTGAAATTATAGACCATCGGATAGAAGTACGCCACCAAAGCCACCAAAGGCAAACATTTGGTCGATATTTTGTTTCACACATAATTGTCATAGATTTGGCTTTCATAATAAAAAATATTAATAATAAATTTCTTCCAAGCAAACCACTACTATTTCGGATTCCTTTTTAATTGTATTTGCATATATCAATTTCTCTAGAGTGTAATTATTTCTATAAATCATAACGTCTGCTTATGGATATAGAGGCTAACAATTCTATATTAGTTAGAGAGTAGTTCAAATGGAAAAATCTTGAAGAACATGATTAAGAAGAATTGTTCATATTCAGCAAATTGTAGAAAAACGCAGTCCTGGCAAAGAGTTCATTAATTCCATCCTTGATCGGCTGAGTAAAGTTTTAACAAATTAATTTTATTTTTTTGAGTGTCATTTTCGGGTTCATTATTATTGCGTATTATTTTTGGTTTTCTTCAACGAAACATGAATAAGCGATTAAGCTGAGAAGAGTAATGAAAAATATACCAAGTTTCTTTCTGAATTGAATTAAACTGCCAATAAACACATGTACTACTGGCTTTGTAGAAGTTTATGCTGTTGGTTAAATTTTGTTCGAGGTTGGTAGTATTTTTGTTTGGCAAATAGATAGTACGATATTTTCCTTAAGCATGTGTATTTCTCTTGGATTATTCATAAGTCATCGGATGTTGAAACTAAAGGCTATTAAATTTCATATACTTAATATTAGGTTATAAGAAATGCGTAATCATTTTGGAAAAATATGAATGGAGAATATAGATTTAAAAGTTCATGCTGAAATGTCATCATCTGTAGATGCTTTGGATTTTCTAAGGCCAAAAATGTGAACCCTAATGAATTGGACGATATTTTGTGTTAAATTGCTTTGTCAATTAGAACTTTTAAGCTTTTAGAATGAGATTTCTGTTTAAAATTTTCATCATGTTAGTGTTGAAAAAAGTCAAGTTTTTTTTAGTAGATTGCGAGATTGGCCACAGCTCGTTTATATGCACCATACAACGACAGCAACAACGGGTGTTGTTCACTAGGAAGGCAATCTTTTGAACGTTTTGCAGACACTTCGTGCGATGGGCCCTTCATTTTGAATAAAACAGCGCTTGGAAAGCTTTCAATATAAATTGCCAAACGTTGTTGAAGTGTAAAAAATTTTCATTTGGTCTTTGTATGCATTCAGTTTGTTTTTTTTTTATATGTTTAGGAGAACTAAACAAGTTTAAGGAAAATATCGTAAGTTTGCTCTACTGAATTAACAATTAATTCGTGTTTCATTCTCTCTTTGTAGAAATTTTTAAATAAACTTATTTTATAAAATATTATTGAGAAATTTTCTTTAAAAAAAATTAAAAATATTTGTCTTATAATAGATATTCTTCATTAGATTTCCTCAATGTTGCAATAAAGCTTTTTTAGTTCATAATTTTGTATCTTAAAAACGTTTTATACTTTTAACTACATCCCTCACTATAAACAATTTATTTATTTTTTAAAATGAAGCCAAGAATGCAAGCCAAGAGAATAGTTAAATAATGCAGTTGTGTGGTATTCGTGCGTGTGTGTATGTGTACTAGTTTGTATAAAATTTGCCATTGTTACGGTTATGAAATACAATGACCATTTACACAAATAAACTCTTACTCTTTGACTAACTGTATGTGTATGTATGCATGTATATCTGCTTAACTCTCTCACACCTACACATGAACTCGAATATACGTTTATACAATACGCGCTTTGTTTATTGTTGTCTGGTGGTTTTGGGCAAAACAAACAAACAAAATAAAAATGTGGGATGTGCTTGAATGTGCGTGTTAGCTTTGGTGTACATGAGTTTGTATCGTTATTAAAGTGTATTATACTTCATTTTATCCCACATACACACACGCACACTCTACCATACAAAAACTTAACTTCTTTTTGTTTTCTGCTATTGTGTGGTCTTTTACTGTGTTTTTGTTGGCATTTGTTTGTTTGATATAAAGAGAGAGTGGCATTAATACTTCTACGACTACTTACTTTAGAGTAGTTAAACAATACATGTTTATTCATTCATGTTTTTCTTGGCAACTTGCTTTTGCTGAGTTTTTTTTTTACTGTGTTTATTTCTTTTCAGGTTTTTCGTAAAACTTTTTCCTTTCTTTCTGACGTTTTTTTGTTTGAACAGAGAAAGTCTTAAGTTATGCAGGCATAGCGCTTTAAAAAAGAATTGATTAAAATTCATGGCACTTAATAAACAATTTATGGTGCTATTTGGCGTCTTTATATACATTTATTAAGAGGAATAAAGAAGAAAAAAATTTTGAGGAGAAATTTTTTAAAAGAAATTCCATTAAATGTCAAATTTAATGAAATTGTTTTTGACGAAAGAATTCGCAGAGAAGCAAATATTTTAAATCAAACGCATAATTTAAGGAAAAGTATTTTTATCTTCAAGTTGCAGTTAATTGATTAACACTGCTCATGGTAACAACTTAGCATCGTAATAAAAGCTTCTCAAAAATTAGAAATATTTGTTCACAAAACTTAGTGCTTTTACAGCTGGAAGTTAAAAAATAATAAATGTATGTGCTTGTCTGCTGTTATGTGCATTTGTATGTTGTTTCTCGTCCTTTTTCTCTCCACTTGATTCTTGCCATAAATTGTTAATTTTATGGCATGTGTCACTATCAAGCAGCTTACACAAATTTACAACTACAAGTGTTTTCTTTTGTGGCAAACAACATGTGAAGACATCTTCATTATAAACACTTAACCACACACACTCATACGTATACATCTAGAAATATACAATACCAATGCAAACTTAACCACATCCCTGAGCTGAAAAGAAGCGTTTTATGCAATTGTCGTAAATAATCCTTTTTTACACGTATGTTATTGTTATTTTTTTTCTTTACTCTTTATTTCGTGAAGACAAATATGGAGTTGGAAAATAGAAGATGACACAACAAAAGTTTTAGGTATTGATGCCAAAAAATCTTACAATCACACGTTAGTTGTTTACATATCATTTATCGTTTGGCACAGGTTTTCTTGTTAAGATATGAATGTGTGCATGAACTTATGCATGTACGACCGCAAACAAAATGTGTAGGCATGACTTAATGAGAAACTTAAGATGTATTTAGAGTTTTCATAAAAAATCTTCTTGAGTAATTTCCCAAAATAATCGATAGATTTTTTCTTTTACTGTTTCAGAATTTTTATAAATTTTTAAAACTGTGAACAAAAACTATTTAAGCTTAAAATAATTTTATAATAAAAATACTTTTTTTTTTTTTACTTTTTTTAATTAATTTTCTCGATATTTCGCTACTTTGTTGTGTAGCATCGCACTTTAGGTCAAACGAGACATTTTTCTGTGCGAAAGTCCAAAAATCAACTTGCAGTTTTACTATTGTTGTTGTTGTTTTTTAATTCTAAAGACCTCAGAATAAAAAAAAGTGATTTTTGTTTTGACGAAATATTAATAACCGTTATACAGCAGCGTGTCGAAGTCAACTGATTAAATTTTTTCTATAGTTGTGTTCCTAAGTTAAGTAGTATATCTCGGACTGCGTTTGTGATAATTTATTAGAGTAAAATGGAAAAGAAAGAGCCAAGTAAGTAGATATATTTTTAATTTTAAATGTTTTATATATATGTCGCTATACTATATATATAACTCATTAGCGTAAACATCTATAAATAGTTAAATTTTTATAAAATTTTTATTTTCTGAAAGCTTTTAAAAAATATATACCCCATTTCTCCACTCTCAAATTGCACAAAATAATTAGAATATTATCTAGTGAGTTATTTGGTATGTATCAAAAATTGCGATTTTTTGCGTTTTGCGAGTAATGCTTCTTTTTGTTAGATAACCTCTGTATAAAAAAGATTGATATTTTTGAAGTATGGCGAAAGGAAAGTACAAAAAAACAAAAAGTTGATGCCGTTTTGAAACACGTATATGACAAACTTGAAACCTCGTCAATTTCTGATGAAATGGTGAAACAAATTACCAAAAAAAATTAATTTGTTTTGCGTGAAACTAGAACAAAAGTGGAAAAAGTGTCATAGAAAGACAAATGTATTCAAAAACCAAAACCAGGCAAACTTTTTCAGGAGCGATATCCCTGGTTGCCAATGACTTCTACGGTTCACAAAATGTTAATTCACTTAAAGCAAATAATAGAAAATGCTCCACTTCCAATTGGATTTTTTGGAGAAGGTGCTGCTGAATCTCGTCATAAAATATACAAAACCGATCGCCTACAACACGCGCGTAGAAACACCCGCACCAATAACCTACTAGATGTATTTAATAGGGCCATGGATACTTCAGATCCATTAATTTCCACAACATTTTTAAACAGACGCTTTAAAAAAAGAACACGTTCCACGTTACCACCTGAAGTAATTGAACTATTATGTTCACCATAACGAACAAGACGACAAAAATAATGAAAGTGAAGAAGCCTCCTTTGAATTAATCTTACAAAGTGAATTGGATATAAAAAATAAATAAATATTTTAGTATTAAAAACCAAATTAATTAATTCTATACTCTGTGTTTAAATTAATGGGTGCAAGAGGGTTAATTTTTGGTCACTTATGGGTTAAATTCCATTTTTTTTTTTGAACCATCCATAATTATATAATTCATATAATAACTGTTTCGATTACTGTGCATCGTTAGGAAATGAATTGTTGTTTTGATTATTACAATATTATTGTGTGAAAAATAATAATATTTAGATTTATGTAGAAAAGAATTAACTAAAAAAAAATAACAAACGGTTTAACAATATTACATAAGATAATACAGATGGACATTTCCATGAATATGTTAACCACGACTCTTAAAATGACAACTCTTGAAAGTTTTTCATTATAAGTTTATTGATAAAAAAAACACTCAAGTTTTACTATGCGCAGGTATTGAGAGCTTATTAAATTATTTTAAGAGCAATAATAAGAGTGTAATCTAATTCTCTCTTTGACTTATTTTGAATCAATTATTTTTTTTTGCGACTAAATTGTAAAAATTAATTGTAATCGTAAATATGCTTTAAAATTAAGGTAACAATAGCAATAAATAAGATCCATAAGAAAAAAGAAAATATAGAGTCCAATTAGCGGTATTTTTTTTTATTTCCCTTGGATGTTATTTTAATGTCACGTACGTAGTGCAAAAACATTATTTGTCTTCGCCATTCGCATTTGAACAGTCACAAGAGCACCTAATTCAGAATTTTACTTTTTTTCTTAACATAATATAAATTTTATTACCTATGAATACTATTAGATAAAAATCTGTCACGTACGATATGTCACGAACGATATTAAAATGAATTTATCATAAAATCATTTAAAAATTGTTTTCAATTAAGTATGAATGATTTTAAAAGAAAAATATTTAGTTTAGTGTAAGAAATTAAAAAAAGAAAAAATACCTCCAAGATTAGCAGATTTTTTTATATTTCCATATATACCTCAAAATCACTTCTGTTTTACGTCACGTACGATATATTATTATTTTTCTGGATATTTTAGACAACAATGATCCGAATATAATTAATTTTTTTTTACATAAAGTACCCTTTGAATGAAACATAAAGATCTAATTTTGCAGTACAAATGTCACGTACGATGACATGGAAATGCCCATATGTGTGTTTATATTTACTGCCGTATTCATAAAAAATATCTATATGTTTATTAAAGGCTTATTTGGCAAATTTCTCTACAACATTTGTCAAAAAAAAACTTCTCTATAAAGTAAAAAAAATATACACTGCTTTGGTTTTTTGTATTAATGCTCCATTAAAACTTTTAGTGACGCTGTCGCTATTGTATTCACATGTACTTGTAACTTGAAAAAAAAACGCACATGAAAAATCTTAGGGGTTCAAGTCGCACGATGTTGTTGGTAAGTTCACATTACCTCCTTGATAGCTCCCGCAGAATAACAAATGTAGCGCCATACTGTTAAAACAACATGTCGTCGGTGTTTATATCATTCAATTCAAAAAGAAATTGGTAATCACCGACCTACAGTTCTAGCTATTGACGGTAATGGCCAGGTAAGAAACATATAAACCTATGACTCCGGCAGCCTAAAATCCATACTACACAGTAATTAATTTTTAATATTTGACGCTATTGAATATAAGAACGAATGCTATTGTGTATAAGAATGTCCCAAATTTGATAATTTTGCTTGAAATGAAATCATTTATACAAAAAAAGGGCTTCATTGCCAAAAATGAGTTTTTGAAAAAAAAACATTGCCAGGACGTTGAACAGAGCGGCCATTTTGAAAAAACCGGATTTTACATTTGCACATACTGTAAAAAGCTATATTTGTCAATAATAATTTAATAAAAGAAACTGAATAAATTGCAGCAATTTGGCTGATGTACCTTCAGTAATATGGCCGTCATTAACTGTTAAAGTTGGCATATTTCTTTTGGAAGATTTTTAAAATAGCAGTTCATATAGTAACCGCCAATATAACCTCTGTGGTTTAAAGCTGAAACGAGAATGACGAGTTTTTTGATTTTCTGTCGATACAAATTTGCTTGTTATCCTGTTTTGCCGATCATGGTTCTAAAGCTTTAAATAGAGACTAATTTTAAACAAGCAAGCTTAAACAAATACAATTAATTGTTGTTATTTATTATTTTAATATCAAGTTAACATTAATTAAGGGAATGCGGTGAATAGCTCTTAAATAAAGGTAAATTTACGTTCCAACGCTTATGTACATACTAAGCTTGTGATTTTTAATTTACATTCAAATACACATGCAAAGATACTAAACTATGTACACAATACGCGTATTAATTAAGAATATTACCATGAATATGTAGATGAAGTTACACAATACAGTAAACGTGTGTACTAGGCTGTGAATTAAATTTCACATAGAACATAAGTACAGAATAAGATAGGAAATATAAAACTTGCGTTGTGCAGCTTTTCATTTCATGTATGTACATATGAAAGCCTAACACACCTGCTTACTTTTGCCGAAGTGTAAGTAAGTGCGAAGCTAACGGAACTTAAAATAATATTGTTATTTCAGTCGGAAATAACATGCCGAGAATATTTAAGTGAGGGAAGCAAAAAAAAACTGAACCTTTAAAATTAACAATTAAATAAATACTACCTTGCACAAACATACATACATCCATACATATGTACATATCTACACATACGTATAAGTAACCTAAAGCATACAACAAGCATGTTTATGTTTGACAGTATGCATACATGTGTCTCAGAGAGAATAAGAGCTCAAAGAAAAGAAAAACAAAAAAAAAACAGAAGCCTTGAAATACACGTACATAACTTCTTTTTCTTTAATGTTGTTGCTTTACCAGTTGTTTTTATTCTAGGTTATTGCAATCTTCATTACAAAAAAGGCACAACAATAACAACACTACTACACTATACACATAAATAATGAAAGCGAGCAACAACAATAAACCCATTTATAATATGAATAAAGAATTACTCTATTTGCTTTTCCCTCACCACCCATTCGAAAAATATATAAAATGAAATCCACTAAAACGCATTATTTTTAACACGACATATTGCATTAAACTACTTACGAAGGTTGCTCTACATCCGTACATACATACATCTGCATGTACATTTGCGTAAGTGAAAATGAGAATTAGTGCATAAGATTCTATTCGTATTAAATATAAATGTAGATGTATGTATGTATGTATGTTTATATGTTGATTCATATGCATGTGCATTTGTCTTAAAAGAAAAACTTGACAATAATTAAAAGTTTTTATTGTTGTTTTTTCATTTCGTAGCCTTGTACTCTATTTGCAGTGTTTCGTTTTTTTTTTTTTTTGTATTTTGTACAAAAACAAAAATAATGAAATGGAGTACTAAAATTTAAAAGAAAAAAAAAACTCAAAAACTGTCTCTTTATTATCGTCTGTTTACAAAAAGACGGGTGAGAGAGCAGTAAGAAAATCATTATTATTAGCAAAGCTTTTGTTTCATTATACATAAGCATGTTTCGGCAGGCTTGAAGCGAAATAAAAACTAAAGTGCTAACAACAATGAAGGTTAGCAAATGAGTATTTGACATACAAAGAGGAACATTAGTAGCAGCAAACTTTAACAAATTATAACTTAATCTTTGTGTTAACACCTAGAGTATTAGGGTTAGCAGCCTTAGGGAAAAACGCTGTGAAATACGCTTAAAACACAAACTTAAGCTTTAAGTACAGCAAACTGTCATTAGATATATGTATTAGCAATGCTTATGTATGAGGTTAGTTTTATTTTAGTTTATGCAAGAGAATTCAACAAAGACATTTTAATAAATTGAGCATTTATTGTAGATTTTAGTACAACAGATTTGGCTACTATAACGCATTTGATTGTTAAAAGCAATAAAAAAACTTCTCCACCACAACCAGGCTTCGAGGTGAAGTAGCCTTAATTTGGGTGATGAACCTCATACCATAGGGTAAAAAATCTATACAAAATGTAACTTAGGTTAGGTTGGAAAAGAGGGACACTAAAAGCCCAAACCCGGGACAGGTATACACATATGCCCAATTAGTATATTGTGCACTCTAAAGGAACGTATTTTCCTAAAAAATCCAAATTCGGTTAATATTATATATCGACTAGGTCGCTTTCATTTAATTCCTTATGGCTGTCCAATTCGAACTCCTTAGATATTCCAAGTTCGCACTGGTTTCTACGTTAAAGTTCTTGCGTCTGATATGTCCAAGCATAAAACATTGACAAAGGTAATGCTCTAAAGTTTTATCCTTGGCATGTGAGATCTCTACAAGTCATTTCATCCAACAGTCCCATGCAATCTACATGAGTTCTTATCCCCGTGTGACCTGTTATTACACTATGTGTTATTACCTAAATGTTGGTCTACTTAGTTTCAAAATCTCATTCGATTTCTTAAGGTTTAGGTCACTCCATAATGTGTTCGCTCCTTGTGAGCGCCATCCTTACGGCCCAATTTTATATCACATTTTCGAGCATGCCTGATTTTATTTCGTCAATAGTACTTCAAATGCTTCTGAATTAATAATTACTGGTTTATCAGATTTGACTTACGCAAGCAATTTGAAAGTTTATTTCTTAAAATTATTCGATTACCAAACGTTAGGCTCAACAAAGTCATGGTTTCAAGTGCTGTGTAACATGTTGTGCATTTTAATAGAATCCTTAACTGCTGCGAATGATTTTCAATGACATGGCAAAACTGGCGTCGGATCGATAAATTCGAGTACTCTGTCATACTTTCGCCAAAGCGGATATGGCTTTATTGCAGATTACGTGCTAAGTTAAACGATTATGCTCACCGCAATCTTGACGAAGTACTTTAAAGCTTGGCAACCAGAATGTGAATTTTGAAAAAAACACATGTTCTCCGTAGTCTTTTGAGTTTAAAAATTAGATAGCTTCAAGCTCCTTCCAAACAACTCATCCAAGAAGCCCACTGAGCGTCGACTGAAAAAAGAGGATAACACCTTTGCAAAACGTCAGACAGCTACCACCTTTTAGGAATGAAAGATTAACAAAGCCTCACATTACTACAGCATATATGTACATGGAGTGTGTCGTTTCTAGGCAGCGACAGATGGTAGCCCCATTATTCTGAGAGGTGCTACAGCAGACCAATTATCTACTTACTGATTACCGAACCTAATACAGAGTAGAAATAACAATAAGTTGAAACTTCCGGCAATTACCTTTATCACACGAAAAGTAACGCGCATATCGAAATGGATTGTTGACACAAACACATCTGCAACAAAACGTTGTTGTGGTGTAAGACTGTATACATATACATATTGATTCCTATGGTCCCAGGATAAAACAATAGCCGCAATTAAAAAAAAAACTAAAAAAAAATATATTTCAGTTCTCAAAATTGAACGTTGATACGGCAGATTGTTTAAATAATATTTTTACTTTTTAGTGGTGCAAAATGGGAGAAATGCAAAGACACCTTACTGGAGTAAGTTGAAACATATTTTATTTGTAATTTTTTGCGCAATATTTCAGTATCAATGGAATTTTTTTGTAAAGCAACATCAAGTAATAAAATTGTTATGAAAAAAAAAAAAAAAACCGTGGCAACCTTATACGATTAGGTTACAAGAACGTTTTTTTTATCAATGCTTGTTTTGGCGAGCAAGTTATATCTGATAAAAAAAATAACTCACCGTTAATGAGTTTTTCGCTAGTAAAATTCAATTTTCTCAATATGAATAGGAATGCTTAGATATGAATTATTTAAGAAAATGTATGAATATTTCATATTCTGCTGCATACTATTCGAGAAATATAAATGTATAGGCCATAATAAGATGTTTTTATTTAAAAGGTGGTGTTGTCAGTGTAGCCTACTATTTTGGTTTGTTTTTAAAACAATTCGTCTTGATCTGTCATTACTAAATATGAACTCGCATAGTTGCTACCGATTGGATAGCTCAATTGAGGAGACAAAATAATGATTCAACGTTTTTATTCCTTATATTTACTATAAACTTTTTTGAATTAAAAAAATTATATCTACTTATATATTTATGTATATAAAAGTAAAACTCTGTGTGTATGTGTGTTAGCTAAAGACTCCGAAAATGTAAATCCGATCGGACTCAAACTTTTGCAAGTTGTTGTCAGGGCTGGGCAAAATACATACATTGATGTATTTCAAATACAAAATACAAATACTTTCAAGTTGTGTATTTCAAATATAAAATACAGATACAAAATACAAATATTTTTTTTTACATTTGAGAGACTTATTTTGTAAATTTGCGTTTAATTTTCTCGCGTCAAGCTTTTACTGGGGAAGTAAGTGAAAAAATCATATGTATTTAGATATTAATAGTTAGTAAATAAAAAATTTATTCAATAAAACAGGTACATATTTCCTTTAATATAATCTAGATTTTTTAAAGAATTATCAGATAAATAGACTCTTGTTGGGGAATGTATAAAACCTGCTAAGGAAAATAATCTTTCTACAGGCCCTGAGGAACACAAGCTACTGTTAAATTCTCTTAATGCATTTTTAATATTTGGATAGCTTTCCAAAACTGAAATCTCCTTGCTCTTATCATTTAGGAAACGGATGAACTCTAATTCCAAATTTGACGTGCGAGGTTGAGCAATGTTCTTGTCGGCAAAAACAGTAAAATCTTCATCTACTTCATCTGCTGCATCCAAGTACTTCTTCACGTTTTTTGTAATTTTTTTCCAAGGTATCTATTTCCAAGTTTTTAATTCGTTGCCTCTCGTTTCCAGTGATGTTTCCTGGCAGTTTACGCATTTTAAAACTTGGGTGGAAACATGACGCCAATGTCCTTTATTTGCTTTAGGTGTCAGCTTGAAAAACTTTACAAATCTTCTCTCAACGCTCTCCCTTAGTTTTTGCAAAATGCAACTGAAATGTCTCAAATTGTTACATTGCAGCCGATCTAATCTGGTTCTTACAGATATTAAAGTAAGCAAAAGTTTCCATAATAGCAATTATTTCCCTGTATGTAGTCCAAAACCGTAGCTATTGGTTTCAATATTTCAATGAATTCCTCTAAGTACTCCAGTTCTATAGCTGGGAAAGTGTTAGCCTTATCTAACTTAACAAATAATTCATTTAATTTTGATTTTCTTTTCATTAGCTGTATCGAAAAGAGAGTTTTATCTTGTGGGACATGGATATACTAACTGATGTCCGAGGCAATCTTTTATGACTTCAGCTTATATGGGTGGCTAACACATCTCAGATGCCTCAGCAAATATGTATAACTCTCTAGGTTTTCATTTGATATCACATGATTAGTGTAAATGAATTCGCCTTAGACGAAACAATTTAAAGCTGAATAGTATTTTTGTCAAATGTGAAATTTTAATGGTCATAGTTTCTAGCGATTTTCGCTTTTGTATGATACAACTTATTTTTAAATTTATTGTAAAAAATAAATATATTTTGTATAAATGTGTCTTTGAGCCACATGTATTTGAAATACAAAATGCTTTTAAGTTGTGTATTTGAAATACAAAATACTTTCAAACCATGTATTTCAAATACAGATACAATATACGTATTTGTGTCTTGTATCTGTATTTCAAATACTGCCCAGGCCTGGTTGTTGTATACATTCCAGGGAGTGTTTATGGGTGGTAAAAAGTGGACAGGGCCACGCCCATAAAAAATAAGTTATAATTTTTAGCTACTTGCACTAGATCGATTTTTTTGAAACTTTGCACACATATTGAGCTGTCATGATTATACAATTTCGTGATTAGAAAAGTGGGCAAGGTCACGCTCAAAAAAAAAGTTATTATTTTCAGCTACTTTAACTTCACCGATTTTTCTGAAACTTTGCACACTTATAAAGCTGCCATGAATGTACAGTTTCGCCATTAGAAAAGGGGGCAGTGCGACGCCTATTAAAAATATATAATTTTTAGCTTCTTGCACTTGATGTTCAATTATCATTCAGGATGCATTTTTATTCATTAAGGGGCGTAGCAATGCAACGTATCATATTACTAGTTTCACTATTGTTGGTTATATAAATTCCAACTAAACTACTTTCGAACATTAAAAAAATGTATGCTCACTTACTTTCGCCACACATTGTGACACGTAAAATATTACAAAAAATTTCTACAGTTTTGTCTTTAACAAGAAAGTAGAAGCTAAAAGTTATAGGAAATATTTTTTAGACATGATATCTTCTTACTCCTGCTACCTCAGTTTTTAACACAATGTTAAAAGATGCCTCAAAAGACTTTTTGTGTAAAAATACATATTTAAAGTTTTTAATTTTTCTTCTTCTTCTTCCTGTACAAACTTCCGTTTGTTTGTCATACATATAGACTAACACTACCTCTGCTACACAGTTAAAGAAGAACATGCAAAAAAGTTTGTTATGTATGACACGATGACACATAATAGAATAGTTCATGGTTTAACCTTCCTTTTAGTTGGTATTCTTGTTATTTTTTTGGTTTTTAATTTAAAAAAAAAATAGAAAAGAAATTATATCCCCTGAAGCTAAAGGAAAAACCGCAAAATATTGTTTTGCATATAAAATGTTAGGAAATACGGCTGACTACCTTCTATTTACAGTTAGGAAAAAAATGTGTGCCAAAAATTTAATAAATAAAAAAAACATTGCTCTTGATGCTGCTCTTTCGCTATACTGCTGTTCAGTTTGCTTGCGTGTTGATGCATAAGTTACGCATTTTTTATTTTTATTTCTCACTATACGCTGATTAAATTTGTGTGTTTGCAGCTTGGGTACTTGCTATGTTTTTCTTTTAGTCGTTTTGGCGTAAAATCGTTTCTAATGGTTTGTGATTTTTTATATATTTTTCCAGAAATTTGGCTGCCAAATACCAAAAAAAAGGAAAAAGAGAAAAAGCTGACACTAAAGATAAACTTGGACGTCGATAGTTAAACTAACAATTTAAGTTTTTTAAATAGAATTACAATAACAATTGGAAATTTAAATTATATTAACTCTTATTTTAAGAAAGTAATTTTTTAAAAAGAGAACTTTTTTTTTGCTCAAAGAAGTAGATAAAACATATTAAACAAGTAAGAGCACTATATTCGGCTGTGCCGAATCTTTTATACCCACCACCAATTTTGTGTACATTTAAAGCACAATAAATATTATTTTGTTAATGGCTTTATTTGTAGAGGGTGGTTAAAATTTAAATTTAAAACAGAGGCCGAATTACGGCACTCGAACGTGATCGAAATTTGAAAACTCTTATTAGAATCTATATACCTAAAGCATACTCGATCGTTCGAGTAAAATTTCGATCGATATCGAATGCCGTAATTCGGCCCCAGGTCTGTATAAAATGTTAGAACATCTATGACGGGCGGGGCCATTTGACCGATATTTTGTTCCATACATAATTGAACCATACAAATATTATCATTAAAAAAGAAATGATAATAATTTCCTAAATAATTTGTGTTTTATTCAAAATCAACATCGGCCCTTAAAATTTAACCACCTTTTATAACTTGGATATGCTGGTAAAATGTTTTCGTAAATTAAGTGTTTCAGTGAAAATGGGCGTTAAAGTAAGCGTGTCAATAAAATTTCTGCTAATAAATACAACTTAGATATTTCAATATAGTCCGTAATTCTTCCAAAATATTTATTCATTGAGATATTATATTAATTTGAAATAAAGCATTATATAGGATGTGGGCGTAAGAGTGGGCGTGTCACCTAAATTTTCTGGCATAACAATAACATTGACTAGAAGGATTTCCGTAGCAAATTTTATCATCATACCTCTAATTTTGTCGGTTTTATAAATTTAAATTTCATTAACAGTAAATAACGTGGAAAGTGAGCGTTATAGTAGGTGTGTCGAAGTTATTTATGCTAATAAATACAACTTAGATATTTCAATAAAGTCCTTTATTATTCGATTTATAGAGAAATTATAAGAATTTAAGAGAAAACGTTGTATGGGAGGTTGGCGTGTCACATTTATTTTCCGTCAGAAGAAAGCCTTTGACCAAAAAGCAATTCCTGCAAAATTTCAGAATCGTAGATCTAAATTTGTCACTCTTATTAGGTTTAAAATTTTAACATATTGGAAAATACACTGCGCGGTATAAATTTTCGTACATTTCGATCTCTTACTCCCTTCCTAATGCATGCATTTAGGCAATTTTTCTTTCTTCCTTATACTCCGATTTAGCCAAACCTTGTGTATAAGACATATTCTGGCAGAATTTGAGCCCACTAGCTTTTTCGATGGGACCTCTATCGTGCTTTTAACAGACGGATATACGGACGGACATAGCTAGATCGTCGTCAAATAAAACCCCGATTAAGAATATACATACCATTTTTTTGGTGGCGGATATAAAAACTCAAATACTTCAAAAAAACACATTACAAAAAAATTTGTTTAGCTCTTTTACTAAAATTTTGCAAAAAATATTTGACCTTGTGTCACAAAAATTGGTCTGCTGATCACGGTCGGATCGTAACGGGTATAAAATGGGGAGGAGAGGAGAGTTTTATCTACTAAATGGTGCTAATTTCTTTTTGTTATCTTATGTTTTCTAGAAGTTATGGTGTATTAAAAAAAGGAATTTAGGAAAATTTAGACCTAAAGATAAAAAAAAATTATTTCTAAACATTATAAACAATTTATTTTCATGTACTAATGGCTAACAAATTTTAAAATTATACAAAACTTATTTCGTTTGAAAATCTTTTAAAAGCAAAATGTTATAGAACTTTAAAAATCAAAATCTTACTAATAAATTTCCTGTTTTAGCAAAATGCTGAGCATGTCTATTTTGAATCACCCTGTGGCCCTTAAAATTTAACCACCCTTTACAAAAGAATAGATAGATAAAAAAAAATTTGTTAAAATATGTATTTTAAATATTCAAATACTTATTTTAAATCTACTGATGCACATTTTTTTAAAATATTTTTAAATCTTAAACCTCATAAGACTGTGTGTACAACTATATGTAAAGTTGGGCACAAATCATTACTCTAGTTAATTTTTGTCAACAAACTTCGGTCATTTTCGTTTTCACAAACCCCTATAAAATTCCTTTGTAGTTTGTGCAAAAAAATGTTACTAGAGTCATCTAGTGTTCTACGTGATGTTTAGCAAAGACATCATCCTCAGTGTTTGCAAAATGTAGTGGCGCCTTCAACAGATGTCGCCATCTGCAATGAATAAATGCTAATGAATATGACTAATATATTTTTATAAAAATTTAAAAAAAAAGTGGGCGTGGCACATTTATTTTCCGTTATAACGAAGACTTTGACCAAAAAACCATGTTTGCAAAATTTCAGAACCGTACATATAGTTTTGTCAGTTTTATTACGTTTTAAACTTCAAATATACACTGAGCAGTATAAATTTTCGTACATTTTGACCTATAACTCCTTTTCTACTGCATAGATTTAAGCAATTTTTGGGGAGAAATATTCTTTTGACTCGAGAAATATATATTCGAAGTTTCATGACTCTACGTTCATGCGTTTGGACACAATTCCTTTTTTTTCGATGTTTGAAGGACACGGTTTTTTCGACCTATTCTTGCTTTACGAGCTATAACTCTCTTTCTAATATACCGATTTAGCCCATTTTCAATACCAAACAAACCTTGTCTATAAGAAAGATTCTGGCAAAATTTGAGCCCTTTATCTTTTTCGGTGCGACCTCTATCGTGCTTTCAACAGACGGACAGACGGACGGACATAGCTAGATCGTCATCAAATCAAACCCCGATTCAGAATATATATACTTTATGGGGTCTAAAATGGATATTTCGATGTGTTACAAACGGAATGACAAAATGAATATACCCCCACCATTTTTTTGGTGGCGGGTATAAAAATTATAAAATAAACTTAATATTTGTTTAAATTTTCTGTTATTTTTATACCCTTCACACAGTGAAAAAGGGTATATATAGGTTTGTCATTCCGTGTGAAATTTCTACAATTTTGATTTCCGACCCCATAAAGTATATATTTTCTGAAAGCTTATGAATAGGGGAGTCGATTAAGCCCTGTCAGTCTGTCCGTCTGACCGTCTGTCCGTGTGTATGTTGAAATCAACTTTTTGAAGCCCCCCGACATCGCTTGGACTCGGGTGAGGTATTAAAATATCAGAAATATTCGGGAGTAGATCGGTATTGAAAATCAGAAACATCGGTACATAAACAACTGAGATATGAGCAAAAACCCACGACCACCTCGATTTTTTTTTCACAAAAACAACATTACAACAACAACATACATACATACAAACGTGTATACTGGTTAGAGAAAACGTGGCATCGAATCCCAGCTGAGGCAAAAAAATTTTTTTTTATATTTTTTATATTTATACCCTTCACACAGTGAAAAAGGGTATATATAGGTTTGTCATTCCGTGTGAAATTTCTACAATTTTCATTTCCGACCCCATAAAGTATATATTTTCTGAAAGCTTATGAATAGGGAAGTCGATTAAGCTCTGTCAGTCTGTCCGTCTGTCCGTCTGACCGTCTGTCCGTGTGTATGTTGAAATCAACTTTTTGAAGCCCCCCGACATCACTCGGACCCGGGTGAGGTATTAAAATATCAGAAATATTCGGGAGTATATCGCTATTGAAAATCAGAAACATCGGTACATAAACAACTGAGATATGAGCAAAAACCCACGACCACCTCGATTTTTTTTTCACAAAAACAACATTACAACAACAACATACATACATACAAACTTGTATATTGGCTAAAGTAAACTTGGGATCGAATCCCAGCTGAGCCAAAAAAAAAATTTTTTTATATTTTAAAAATTTTTTTTTTAATTTTTTTTTTTAATTTTTTTTTATTTTTTTTTTATTTTTTATTTAATATAGTATTTATATTTTTATTATTTTTTTTTTAATTTTTTTTTTTTATTTTTTTTTGTTTTATATTAATTTTATATATTTTAATTACTTTTTTAAAATTTTTTTTTTAAAATTTTTTTTTTAATTTTTTTTTAAATTTTTTTTTAAATTTTTTTTTTTATTTTTTTTTTTAACATACATACGTAAATTTATAATTTTACAATGGGATGTTTTTTATATATGTATATTTTTTATATGTATGTACGTATTTCATATGAGATGAATGGTGATACAAACTACTGTTATTGCATGACTACACGTTGTGAAGGGTATATAAGATTCGGCACGGCCGAATATAGCGCTCTTACTTGTTTTTTTTTAATTTTTTTTTATTTTTTATTTAATGTATTATTTATATTTTTATTATTTTTTTTTGAATTTTTTTTTAAATATTTTTTTTTTGATTTATATTTATTATATATATTTTAATTATTTTAAAAAAATTTTTTTTTTAATTTTTTTTTTAAATTTTTTTTTTAAATTTTTTTTTTAAATTTTTTTAAAAAATTTTTTTTTTTAACATACATACGTAAATTTATAATTTTACATTGGGATGTTTTTATATTTGTATGTGTTTTATATGTATGTACGTATTTCATATGCGATGGTGATACAAACTACTGTTATTGCATGACTACACGTTGTGAAGGGTATATAAGATTCGGCACGGCCGAATATAGCGCTTTTACTTGTTAAGTGATTAATTTCCCTTAAAAAAATAACCCTGACCTTGCTTCCGTTTAGTTTAAAATTAGATTTTAAAAATTTTCACAGAATGTTTACATTGTTGGTTAAAATAAAAGCAAACAAATAAAAAAGATTTTCAGCTTAATTTAGTGACAACTTTGATTTTGTATTGCAAATTTCATTTATATATTTTAGTTTTGAGCAAAATATTTATTTATTTCTTTTTTTTTAAGCAAATATTGATTTTTGTGTTGAACTTTATTAAGCTTCACATCAATTAGTTGTTAAAATAAGTTCAAAAATTTTTAACGCCACATGCTTTTTGTTTACACTACATCACTATAGATGCAAAGGACATTTTGCAAAACAAAACTTAAATAACTACGCCAAAATATACCAATCGGCGAAGAATTACTTGCGTTTTCAATGCCTCTGTCTGTGTCTGAAAACGTTAGCAAAGCACAGGTTGCAATTTTAAATATACAAATACAAATAAATTGCCATTTTTGTTCCATCTTTCAATAAGGATAACTGATATATGTCGAACTCTAAATTGCCAAGCTTTGTTGTTCCGTGTGTAAAGGGTGGTTTAATATAAAGGGCCGATGATTTTGAAAATGTTGTAAATCAACATCCATGCAAGAATCATTTTGATATCACTGACCTTATTGGTAAGTTGTGTTATGATGGCATCCCAAGAAATCTTGTGCAATGCGCTATATAACAGGTAGTCGTTGGTACCTAAAAATTTTCTTTTAAAGATAATAAACACTTTACCTAGTTTATTGATTTTTTATTGTTGCTCGTATGTTTTTCAAATAAAGTTGGGATGCTCTTAAAAAAATTGAAAATAATATGAACTTGAAAGCCTTTGTTATAAACATTGTATCTGTTGATTGTTAACTTTTTGAGGACCACGAAGGAACGACTTATTATTGTTTATGATTGTGATAAAAATGACTTTGAGGAAGTAAAATTTTATAATCGTAAATAAAATTTATTAGAAACTTGTTTATATTAATGCAAATATGCTTAATAAATATAGCGCTGATTGGTCCCCTATTGCTTATAGCTTCACAAAATGTCCTTCGTGCGGATTAAACTATAATGAATACTTAAGCCACGATGTAACAGAATTTTGTAAAAAATATATTATATTGATCTCATTAACAAGAAAAAAGTCCTTTGAAAAGTGTATCCTTTTTGTAGCCTAAAGATATTTAAAATTGAATTTTTTATGTCTCTTTTCTCCCATTTAGAAGAGAGCCTTTCAGAAATTAGCTAAATTCCTTTAGAACTTTAAGAATGTTTTTGAAACAGTTGCTGATTGCAAACAAGAAGAATTCGGCATAAATATGGCTTGTACATTTTTTGTAGGGTATAATATGGCCACTCTATTGATGATTTAATTTTTTGTTCCCGCCACCAAAAAAATGGTGGGAGTATATTCATTTTGTCATTCCGTTTGTAACACATCGAAATATCCATTTTAGACCCCATAAAGTATATGTATTCTGAATCAGGGTTTGATTTGATGACGATCTAGCTATGTCCGTCAGTCTGTCCGTCTGTTGAAAGCACGATAGAGGTCGCACCGAAAAAGCTAGAGGGCTCAAATTTCGCCAGAATCTTTCTTATAGACAAGGTTTGGTTGGTATTGAAAATGGGCTAAATCGAAATATTAGGAAGAGAGTTATAGCTCGAAAGGCAAGAGTAGGTCGAAAAAACCGTGTCCCTCGAACATCGAATAAAATAGAATTGTGTCCAAACGCAAACGCATTGAAACATCTAAGTTGTACTCATTGGCAAAAACAACTTTGACACGCCTTCTGTAACGCCCACTTTTCACGGTATCTACCGTTAATGAAATTTAAAAGCTCATAAAACTTACAAAATTAGAGGAATGATGATGAAATTTGCTACATATATCCTTCTAATCAATATCATTACCGTTCCAGAAAATTAAGGTGCCACGCCTACTTTTACGCCCACCTCCGATATAACGGCTTATCTTAAATTCATGTAATTTCTCTATTGACAAAGTTTTTGGGAAAGTAAAGGACTATATTGAAATATCTAAGTTGTATTTATTAGCAGAAACTTTATTGACACGCGTACTTTAACGCCCACTTTCATTGAAAGACTATATTTACAAAAGCATTTTAGTAGCATATCGAAGTTATAAAGGGTGGTTAAATTTTAAGGGCCGATGTTGATTTTAAATAAAACACAAATTATTTAAGAAATTATTATTATTTATTTTTGTAATGATAATATTTGTATGGTTCAATTATGTATTTAAAAAAATATCAGCCAAATGGCCCCCCTATCCTTGGCGCAACTCCTCTATCTGATGGTCCAAATTTTTAATGACAATGTTGATGCTCAATTGTTGGGTATGATGATGAGTCGAGGTTGACTACTCTTTTGCCACACTATCGCAAAAACCAGCAGTGGTTCCCATTCAACGAACTAATAAGGCATTCACAGATTTTCTAACATTTTATACAGACCTGTTTTGCAGAAATTTAAATATTTTTTACGATTCTCCCGATTGCGGACGAATTTGAACGATTACGTTGACCAAAAAAATCACGAAGTGCACAAAATGCATTTTGATTTGAACGCCCATTTATATAAAAAACCTGAATAACTTTAAAGCGTTGCTCATCTCCGTATCTTTCCACGGATCAAATTGAGTAAGTTTGAGATTGAGAAATGTCAAATAAAATACTAGAAAGAAGTTGAAGTTTAGATGTGGTTCACCTTAAACATGGGCCCTTAAAATTTAACCACCCTCTACAAAGAAAGTGATACATATTTTATTATAAAGAGATTATTCCCTAGCGATTAACAAAATAATAAATATTGTGCTTTATATGTACACAAAATTGGTGGTGGGTATAAAAGATTCGGCACAGCCGAATATAGTGCTCTTACTTGTTTTTATTTCATTTATATACGAAAAGGTGAGTGCAGTTGTTATAAATAAAAGAGAATCTTGGCAATTAGTGAAAATAAATATTTTTTGATATCAAATAAAAAATATTTTTTTTTAAACACTTAAACTTGTTGGGTAAACATTCGAAAGTTGATAACAATTTTAATAACAATTGTTTATTTTAGTTTTAAAGAAAAACTTAGTGTTTTTGCAGTTCAGCTTATGATTAAAAATGATAAACTGCGGAAGTTTATTTTTTTTAAAATTTCATTTTATTATTATTTGAGTTCAATTTGAAGCCAGATAAAATTTTAAAATTTAATCTTGCAAAAATCAACATTCCCCATTGAATTGTATGTGTGTTTCTGTGTGTGTGTGTGTGTAAAATGCAATATAGTTGCATTAACACCATGTTTTTTGTGGTCCAATTTTTTTCCTGTTTTCAAAAGTTTTATTTCTCTTGATCATTTATATTATTGTTGTTGTGGTGCTGTTAGTTACTGTTATAAATCATACATACGCAGTAACCAAAACCACTGTTGCTTGTTCTTCTTGTTTTATTTGTTACCAATAAATTTTTGATAAGGTATAAAGTAATATTCATACATGCTATGCCTGTCTATTTTTTTGTTTTCCATGGTTAGAAAAAATTCACAGAATTTCATATGAAAAATTTATGTTGTAAGTGTGTGCATGTTAAAGTGTAATTCACTCTGCAGTATTTCACACATTTCTAATGAAAAGCAAAAAATCGGAACTATTATGCATAAATTACAATTGGGGGTTTAGGGGATTTGTTGTTGCATTGACTTTTAGTTGTATTCTTTTCAGTCAAAGGAGTGCATTGTAAATCGTAGTTCAATGAAGTCAAATTATAATAAAGTACTTACATGAATACAAAATAGATTTAAATTTAAGTATTAGTTCAAAATTGGTTTATTTAGTCTTTTCAATTATTTTAAATACAGATCTTTTAATTCAAAACAGGACGGATAATTTTTTCCTTTATACTGTGATTTCAGGAACGTCATCGGACTAGTTTTTATTTTATTTTTTTTAATATCTGTTACTGGATAAATTAGTTGTATCAATGCAGTACATTTAAGTCGTTTATAGCATAATATTTTTAATACAAAACCTGAAAAATATAACAACCAAAATTTTTAAGAATATTTACAGTCAATCAACCCATACAAATGTACACAAATCACATACATCTGTTCTAGAAAATCAATGTTTATAAAGCAAATCCCCTTCAAGCAATTTCAATCTTAAATTATACTTTACACAGTGAGATGAGGTTGATACTTATCATATTTTTTCAACTTGTGTGAGTATCAAATGAAAAAGCTTGACAAGTTCAATGAAATTAATTTTAAAAAAAAATTTGAAAAAAATTAAAAAAAGTTTTACAATCGCCGAATCCAAAATACAGTTATGGTTTATTAACTTTTGAACACAAATTCTGTTGTATCGGTTGTATTTTTCTATTGTTAAACGTTAATTGATATTAAACGTCAGATAAATAGTATACCAGGAATGGAAAATTGATCAAATATTACCTCTGTAGAGCTACAAAAATATTTTAAAACAATTTTCAGTTAAAAATTTAGCATTTTAGAAAATCAAAATAAATGAAAAAAAAAAAAAAAAAAATTTGAGCAAAAAAATATTTTTTTGTTTCTGCAACAAATTTTCATTTTCGTTTTCTGTATTAATTCAAACCAAATCTTTAAAAACATATGAAATCAACTTGTATTGTTCTACAAAATGTTTCAATGGGAATTGCCGACAACAAGCATACAATACTGTAAACACATACAAAAAGAGTACCAATCGTACAATACAACTGGGGTTGTGAATTGTGTTATTCTACTGTTTATTACCCTGTAGCGAAATTTCAAACTATTTACGTTTTGAACCAGTCATATAACTAGTTGTAACGAGACAAAGATCTATCACGATCTCACACGCATTGACTGAAAGTAAGTAAACTCAACATTGTCTTTCAAATTAATATCAATTTGAAATAATAGTGTGTCAGTGCAGTGGTTAGAGCGTGAAACAGCAAAACCAAAAGACCCTGGTTCTCGAATATCGGCAGAGACAAAAAAAATTTCATAGTGCTTGATGTCTCATTTGCAGTATAAAATGCATATGCAAATAGTTTCAGTATGTGTGTCGAAAGTCGGAGGGACATATCGAGGTTGCTGGCGGTATTGGCGGGTCACAGGATGTTAGGCAAAGATGCAAGTCAACTCGGACTTCCTTCGAGCGACCATTGTCGCAGCTGTCGGGATAGAGAAAAGGAGGAATCAATTTTCCACCTTCTCTGCGAATTTCCTGCACTGGCGGATAAGAGACATAGACTTCTGGGCGAACATGTACTGGATGTTCTCTCCGCGAGATACCTCACGTCTACAGGGTGGATCTGGTGTCCTCACTCTTGGATTTATTCTGAAATACATTAGAACGACGAGTGATGTGGTGCTGTCAAAACGGTGTCTGTCAAAACTAGTCTGAAGTTAAAAGTAACTAATTTATTTATAACTTAGTCTGCAGGAAAGCGTTTAATGTCGCTATTATCACATGTGTAGTCTGTGTTGATATAAATTGTTTTTACAAAAACAGTGCAATATATGTATGTGGTGTAAAAAACAAAAAGAGAGTATCGTCACTATTGCAACTACTGTGTGTTAAAATTAAAGCTCCCGTTTAACAGATGTTCTGTTAATATTCGATGTTTACAGTTTGTTAAATTTAATTTAGGAAAGAAATTCAAGTCAATGTAAATAAATAGATAATTAAAAAAATTAAATTATTTTCAATATTATTTACAACGGGATAACGGTTAAAAGGGTCGACCGCAGATAATACTAGTATTAATTAATTTACAATTTAATAAACAGATGATTGCATTGTCTAATCAAAGTGTTTTTATATTGTGTAAAAATAAAGTCGGGATATGCTTATTCCTTGTACGTGCAAGGTTTCTGTGATTTGCTACATGAATGCTAACTCTTGAAAAGGCAAGAGACATCAAATTGGTGCACGTGTGGTTGATAGTTATCAATCAGTACAAATATTCATAATTTTTTCATTTGCCATCCAGTACATCTGTGTCATACTCTCATACGAATTTTCACTAAATTCAACTAAAATACAATAAAGCTGAATGAGCCAGCATCAGAGAAATCAACCATTTTGGAAATTTGACACTTTTGGCACTAGTGGCACTTATCTGCTTAGCAATTATTGCATCGATTTTGATATTCCGTGACACATTTTTACAACTGTTTTTTTACTTGCTTATTTTACTGACAAAAAGTTAAGTTTTATATTCGGCTCAAAAACTGGCAGCTCGCGCTATGGTATGAACAACTATAAGTGGTGGACACATAACTAGTACGAGTGCTAACCGTAGTAATAAGGAGATAGATACGCATCAGGAGTAGGACACCGTTCTGATAGCTTATCTTCTGCAGTGTGCTGATATTGGAGGTTAGGACACCCCTTCAAGAGCAAATCAATACCTATCGCCACGCAATTGCCGTCAGACGCGTGTGTACCTGGAGTTTCTTTTATTGTGGGCTGGAACACCGCTCCAATAAAGAGAAAGCTGGAAGGCAAATGAGACCCACTGTTGGTAGCGTGGACACACCACCAATAGTGTATCTCGAAGAGTTATCTGAGGCTGCGGTTGGAGGTTGGGACACCACACCAGGAGCGAATCGATACCAGACGCCCCATACAAGCGTCAGACACACCCCACACCAACTAGTTGAAAAGTATTTTCTTTATTATTTATCTGTGAATAAATATCGTACGTTTAAAGAAAAAGAAAGTGTTAATTTTCCTCAAAAAGATACGACCCTGGCCTCCTCTGAGTCTACCCTAGCCGCCAGCGGAAACGTGTCGTTACATTGGCTATGGCCATTTTGTTTGACAAAGCCGCCACTTGATTTAAATTCGAATATAAAGTGCGTCAATTTATTTATTCATTTATTTTAACGCATCAACCATCGATTTATGATTCCGAAATCCGTTTTTCGATATCTTCTATTGTTAACGGGATCTCAAGCATTTATTTTTCTACTCACAACTTTAAACTATCATGAAAACTCAAGAAAGCTAACACGCTTATTGGTTGTGTAATTTTTTTTTTACCTGCAGGGTGTACATTCATTCATTCATTCATTCATTTCATTTTTTTATTGGCGTTAAATAAATATTATTAACGAGTGTGCATAAAGGTTCACTAAACAATAAAAACAGCAAACAAAGTATGTTTGTAAAATATGAAAGAAATTATTAAAAATGAATAAAAAACATTTAAACAAAAATGTTTTATATCGGGTGTCCCAACTAGAACGCAATTTTTAAATTTTAAATAAAACACAGATATTTAAAAAAAAAAAAATCGTGAAACTTTATTATATCGTAAAGCAGACAGAATGAGGTTATGTATGGAACAATATATCGTGCAGATGGCCGCCGCAGCTTTGCAGGAACACACGCGATCTTTTAGTGAAATTTTTGCACCTTTTTGCATAAATGCTGCGGTATTTCATTAATGCAGCTCCCAATTTCTTCTTTTAAGGCTTGAGTCGTCGTCGGCTTATTCGCGTAAATCATCGAATTCAAAAAACCCCAAAGAAAAAAATCTAAAGGTGTTAAATCACACAATCTAGGCGGCCAATTCTGGTCTTCAAAAAGCGAAATAACACGACCAGGAAATGACTGATGCAGCAATTGAATTGTTTCTCTGGCTGTATGACATGTGGCGCCATCTTGTTGAAACCACATGCCCTCCACATTCATTTCTTCAATTCTAGGCAAGAAAAAACTTTGGAGACACCAATTTGCTGAGCTCGGTGTCGAATTGAGGTGGATGAAGTTTGAGCGACATCATCACGTACAGCTGCGACATTTTCGGTCGATCGACCTGGTCGAAGGCGCGTTGTTGTCTTTACATCACTAACAGACCCAGTTTCGGCAAATTTATCCATTAATCTCTTTACAGTTGACTCTTTTGGATCATTATTGTGACCCCAAATTGATCGCAATTTGCTAACTGTAGCTGCAAAACTTTCACCATTTTGTTAAAACAATTTCACAATGAGAATGCGTTGTTCATTCGTGTAGCGCTCCATTTTTACTAACCTCGTACGTTCTATTAGCAAACAATAATAATTGTTCAAATGTCAAACAATGACACTTCGAATGGCGCCAAATTTAAAAATAATTGCGTTCTAGTTGGGACACCCGATATATGTACGAGTACCATACACACACACAACAGGCATATGTACTTATATATATAAAAAATTATTGCTCCGAAATTTTTTTAATTCGTAATATAAAAACAAACTGTTGGCTACACGGTTAACTCGGCTAATTATGTGCTTTGCGTAGGTATCAACTTTGGAAGAATGTAGCTTTTTAGACACTAAAACAAGTTTCTTATGTGAATAAGATGGTGCATACAAGAAGATTATAAATTCCTAGATCCGAAGTTTCAATACTCTATTAGCATTGGTACTGGATTACGTGGTTCATAGACTACTTACATAATGGTTCTATGTAATGCAACCATGGACCTTACCATTTGCAAACAAGAGTTTGTAGTTAAACGACAAGTGTTTATGTTTTAACAATTACATAGAATGTTATCAAGACGTGCTCCATTGAGTTGTGACAAGGAATAGATTTAGGACTACTCCGTTAGTCGCGTTATCTACAGGGTTATAAAGGCTCAAAATCCCAGGTAAATACGCGGGTAGGATAAACATTGGAGAATATATAACTTGAATTGTAAAAGAATTTGGTATTTAGTTAAAGTATTAATAAAAACTACAGACTTGACAGTGTTTGATGCTTGAATTGCTGTGTAAAGTTCATAAAATAATTTTTAAAAGTATGTATGAGGTGAGTACACTTATTCACCACTCTCTAACAACATCTTGTATATAAACTAGTGCAAAACTAGATACAAATGAACTAGTTAGGGTTTAATGGCGACCTAATATTAAAATCGAAAGTTTGAAAGGACAGGTATGAACCAGTCTGTGTTTAGAAGAAACTAGTAAATTTCCACCTACATAATAGTTACTTTATCTACAGGGGTATTTTATATTTTTTATATGCAAGTGTATGTGTGTATACTGGCATGTCAGTCGTTAAACGTAGAATACTAAGTGCAAATTGGTAGAAAAATAATAATGAAAAATATGTTTCCTTCCATTATAGAATTGTTAAATTTTATGTTATGTATGAAATATAAAAATAAATCTATACACATACACTCACATATTTATTTATTTATTTGTAAAAAAGTAAATATTTTGTTATTTAATGTTTATTTTTTATTTATTTATTTTCTGCTGATTTCATTAAGGACACAGCAATGCGTATACAAATTGTATACATCAATGAATATTTTAAATACATCCAACCAATAAACGGAAATCCTTTATCATGATTTTCTTCCGGTTTTTAAAATTTATAGCTGAAGGATTTGCGAATCAGTACATTTGTAAAAAAGTGTGTTTTTATAAACTCAAACTCAATGTGGAAAAATGATTTAATTTGT